>CM052293.1:6676645-7272915 GCA_028455765.1 Lasioglossum oenotherae | reverse complement strand
GCCCACATAAGAAAGTTAAAAAATCAACTTTTAGTATTTTTTTCAACGATTCCGATCAATTGCAATTTTTGAAAAAAATTTCTTGTCACATCCTTCAGTAAACTAACTGCTCTATAGCTTCCCAAAAAAGTTCAAATCGTATAGTACAATATTAAAAAAGTTATCGTCTTCTTTAGAGCGGTCTTAAACTTTTGTCCGCTACTGTATACTTTTTCGAGGATGCACGCAAGCAAGGTTTCCCCTCGGCCGGAGTTATTTCGCCCACAATCATGCGATTCCTATGCGGCGCGTGCTCCATTGTTTGTCGTCGATTCGAGGACACGCTCGAGGAGCCTTAGATATTGCTCGCGAGAAACGGCGCATCGGAACAAACCCGGAGACGTCGGGATAAAGAAGTCCGTTGGGGTTCCGATTTACTTTTCCCGCGGCTGCGAGGGTAGGTCTGGGTTTAATCTGCCTTGTTGAAGAGCGGCGTCGACGATCGTCGAGCGAAACGTTTATTAACCCGTCGTCATTACGACCGGGTGACAACGTGGAAATGCTGGTCGAGTTTACACGCGAGAAACGGAGTAACTGGCGTCGTCGCCCGTTTCCGCGCGAATTCGAGGTCCTCTCGGCTTGGACACGTTTATGGCAAGGATAATGGCAGGGTCGTCGGTGGGGAAATGCCACGGAATAGGGTTTTGCGTTGGCCACCGCGGCAGAATATTCTGTTATAACTGCGAGGAAACCCACAGGATCCGACCGCGGCCGATCCTCCTATTACCCGGAATGCATTTCTGCGTGCAAAGACGGAGACATCGTTCCCAGGATCATTGCATTGCGCGAACACCAAGAGCTTCGGGATCCGTATCGCCGAAATGCGATCCGATATCCCGCAAGATCCCGTTTGTCTGTATTAACGTCCGATGAATCGATACTATTGCGACTGTAATCGCGCGATTGTAATATCGATTCGCTTTCTTGGAGCCCCGACTAATTCCACTAATGATACCACTGAGCTTCCGAACAACGGAAGCTTACCGAAACTGGAAGAAGCTTTTTCAGCTCTTGTCCGTCCCTCGTGCCAACTTGACACATTTTTCAACTAATGGATCATGTTATTTTGCAATTTGTGGAGTAATTGATCCATGTGACTTTTGTTCAGACTTGGGCAAAAATCTAATCAACGATCGACGAATAAATTTCTACTTCAATCGTTAATCGCAATTAACAATTAAACTCCTACTTTAGTCGTTAATTGCGGTTAACGATTACATTCTTTTCAATTGTAATCGTCAATCGGATAATTAATTAATGGCTAACTGCTGAAATTTCAAAATGAAATGCGGAATCAAAACTGTATGCGTACTGAAAACAATGTAAACTGAGTTTTTGTTGAGATGTATTTCTGTCAATTTTCCATCTCCGTTCTCTGCCTCTCTCTCTCTCTGACCTGCATGGATGGAGACACACTGTGTATGTGTTACCCTGAATGTTTAATTTAATCAATTTCGGAACTGTAAGAGAAATAATATTCATGATACGTTTAGTATTCAACAAATAAACAATAAGTGTGTTAAATGAACAAATTATTGTTCATTTAGAGATGTTACTATTTCTTGTCCATGCAAGGAGACGATTCAAGAGTGTATTTACCCGGATGAAGCATCGAGTCAATAGATTTCAATGGTCCGGCAAGACTTCCTTCTTCTCTCGCGTTATTACTCTTCTTAAGAATCCGGTTGATCTTCCCGTCGGATGTCGAAACAAGTTCATCTCCTTCCATTCTATTTTCTTGCGCGGCTTGTTTGGTTTCTCGACGTTCTACTCGAACTTCTGCTTGGTGTGCGTCCGGTCAAAAGTCCGGACTTTGCGGGATTTTCGCGGAGTACTTTCCACTTACACAACGTCCCGAGCAGCACAGAAATGTTACAGTTGGTCTGAATGTCCAGGAATTCGCTTGCTCTTCGATTCTGATGCATTTGAGGAGAATGTTGATATAGACCGATTTGTAGATTTAAACATTTTTCCATCACAGACTTCGAAAAAAATAAATTTTGATAATAATCTATTACGTAAACCAATCTTTGTTGTGATTCGACGGGGAATCTATGTGGCTTATGAAAATAAAAAAAATGGTAAAATATAAAATTTCAATTTAGTACAATTTTTATTTTGAATCCACATTACCAGTAAAATAAGATTTTATGTGAATCCAGTTTCACAGAATTTATGTACAAAAATTGAGACTTCCATAAACATCTGTAATATACTTATAAATTTTTCTATTGCACTTTTGCATTGTTAAATAAGTTGTTCTCACTTTGTTTGTCTTCTATGGACACTGATGCCTCAATCGACGTGTTCATATTCTTTTAAAGGATGAACAGCTCGATCATCCATCCATGACAGATCATGTTACACGATGGTCGCATTAATCAGATCACAGAGCACAGCGAAAGCTGAAGATATATGGTCCATCTTTTCTAATTTGGCTCGATAATCCGAAATCTCGTCGCTGTTCATCTATTCGATGGTGGTAAAGTTTGACAAGCCATCCATCCATCACGGTAAACTGCAGATAAATCATCGAGCGCCGGATTTGGTACAGTGAATGAGGTATACACCTGTTTAAACGGTTGCCAGAACATTTGTAAGGAATCTCCATAAATTATTTATAGCCGAATCAATCGGTCTTGACTGCATTGAGGCTGACACGTGCTCGGGATTGCTGTGAAAAATGTCTTTTGGTCGATTGTTCTGTCGATAACCATCGTGAGAATATGGGACACACAATTCTTTACAATTTGTCAAACAAATTGTCTCTCGATACTCATCGGTTACGTGTGACACTCTTACCCAATTTACAAGGAAACGTTTAATCGTGTCACACTGTTGAAGCGTTCAAATTTTAAATACTTCCATTAAGGTTTTATCAGGTTAGCCATTCATTATGAATAGACTGTGGAACGTTGTGCAAAATAAAAGTTTCTTTATTAATCCCAGCAAGATGACTTTCACGATTCTTAAAATCGTTTTTAATCACTTTAGAAGAAGAAATAAATTCTCATCTAATTAACTTAGAATATTCTGCATTTTTATCGATATACAGTGAGGAGCATAACTGATTCCACACACTTTAAATCAGAATACCTGTTATATGAATGGTCCAAACGACTTCAATTTCTCTGCAAGGCTAGAAGAATTAGTTTACTAAATGATGTCTAATAAATAAGTTGAAAAATTGTATTTGGTCGGAATTGTGAAAAATGTTACTAAAAATTGATTTTTACAACTTTTTTAGCTGGCCAATCACGAAAATTTAAAAAATGTGTTTTGTCTACTGGTATAAATTATATATGCTCTGAAAATTTCATTGAAATTGGTTAATTGATTTACGAATTATAAACGATCAAAAATGGTACAAAGGCCGAAAATCTTGAAGAATTGCAATTTACCGTACAACCTACCGTGCACCTAGATACTGTACACACACACACACACACACACACAGTGGCCGAAATTTCTATAAAGTCATCTTCTTTTTAATAGATATTTTAAAAATATCACCATTTTTGTTGATTTATCGTATCTGGTCTTGTGCGTTGCAGACACTCCGATAGAGGGACTGCGTACTCTAGACCGCTATGTTTACTATTTACGTTTGTTTTGATTGTTTCCTGTGTGGTGCAGAACACAAGTGCGAAATTTCTATAAAGTCACTTAGTGTTTCTCTGTATTCCGAGCAGAGAACTACGGAAAAACTGCGAATATTCTAAAAGTATTAGTTTTTGAACTCAAAGAAATCCTGTTTGTTATAATTTGATTCACGTGTATGGGAATGCCGAGAGGAAAATTACTAACAAGTGAAGAAAAAGCTTCAATCGATGCTTATAAAGATATGAGCTGCTCTAATCGCACAATTGCTAAGAAAATTAATCGGTCATATACCGTGATTAATAATTATATCAATTTACGTGAAAATTACGGGAAAAATCATTTTAAACGTGGTAATAAAATATTGTCAAAGAGACGACATTCATTATTAATGAGATCTGCGGCTACGGAAAGGAAAACTGCAGCACAATTTCGAGCTGAATTGGAGCTTCCAGTAACAATAAGACGTGTGCAACAACTTTTAAACTCTTCTGGACAAAAACGCAACGTGAACCAGGCCTTAAAGAAGTACATGAACAGGCCTCTGTCTTGATTTCGCACGGGCACAAAACACAGTGACTTTATAGAAATTTCGGTGAGTGTATCATTAAAGGTCGCTTAAAACTTCAGAATTATACAGAATCATTCCTTTTCGAGCAATGGCCAGACGGCGCGTGACCTGACTGATTCTCTATTGCTGAACAAACGTTGAAATTCATCGCACAGCTAGTTACGGGACGTGGCATCGGTCGATCGTGATCGATTATCAAGGCATTTAGGCAGATACTGGTAATCGTCGTGGATTTTCAGCGGTCGATTGGCCCTCGGAATCGCGGTAGTACGCATCGGCTGCCAATCAGCCGTGTCAGAGGGACGCGTGTGCGCGTAGTGCGTCCCCGATGTCCTGTGTGTGCACACATCAATTTGCATTCGGTATAAATAAGTCTGGCGTACGGGCTCCGCTGCGCTAAATACGCTCGTATGAATGCGCTCGGACCTAACATTGCGACATGCAAATCGGTCGTCCGATAACAGCGGCCGAACAATAATATTGCCCGCGAAACAACTGCTCTACCTCTCGTCCTCCACACCCCTGTTCGCCATTACCCGCGCAATGCCGGCTGGGAACAATGTTACAAAGCTGCCATTGTCAAAGGCGGTTCTCTCTATCTGCAGACTTCGAACGAGTGGCCCGCAGGTTCGCCACCTTACCTCGGGGGCATCAATTTCGCAATGGCTGCCAGCACGATATCGATTTCGCTTCTGTTTCGGGGATTGGTTTAGGTGATCGATTTCACCTTTGTACCCGGGGATCAATTTCCACCCCGGATTAGAATAGTTCTACATCCCCGGTTAGGCGACGCTTGTACCCTCGGTTTAGGAGAACCGATAAATCTTGGTTAGTGGCCGGAGAATGGGTTCTACCGCGATTTCAGTAACGGGTCCCGCCTCGGTTCACGGCCCAGATTTTACTCTGATTTTAGGGGAGTACGCTTGTACCTCGGTTTTGAGCAACAATGTCGGGTACCGGAATCATGATCTTACCATTGGTGCGGAGATTCTTATTCCCGATTCAGTTTATCTTCTCAATCTGATTCGTTCACATCATCCTTGATTTGCAGCCATTTTAGATCGATTAGGGGTGTGGGTTGTACCCCGGTTTTTGGAGCAATAATGTTCCAGAGGATCAAGGCTAGTGATCTTAAATGGGCTTGGTGACTCTGATTCTTGTTTTATTTCCTCTTTTGTATTGGATACGGTAAAGTGCCTAAATATGAACCAGTTTTTGTTGGTCATTTTTTGATTATTTTAGTTTTTCGACCAAAAAATTACCAGTTGTAGATCCATTTCCTCCCTACAAGATTCTGAGGTCAAATTTGTTAAAAAGCTTGGGAAAAATATTTCTTGTCGTGTGTCATTTGCAGGTTCCAGCGGAAGGGGTTCTTAATATGGTACACCTTCTGAGTCCCTAATATGACACCTAGTGCCATTTTCCGACTAGTGCACACACCGAGTATGTCAATAGCTATACCCACATTAGGGAAGTCTTGGTAGTGCCATATTGGGAACTCCACGTGGACTGATAATACCAGCTACTGACAAAGAGAAAATGAATGTCAGCCCAAACCAACAGTTGGCAAACATTAATATAAATAAACTGAAACTACAGATATGTTCAAACATTTCAAAATCACTTACCTTCCTCGAAAAAGATACAAACGGAAATCTAACCACAAAAATATTCATCACGTGGAGACACAACTGGCAGTGGATCGATCATGATCGATACTATAATCCATAGAATGGCGCGATTGCTCTCCACACTGTTGAGTAAACATGGTAAACTATTGTTTGAGAATTTTTGAGAATTTTCCTTTGCATGATATAAGGTAGTGCCATAATAGATGTGAAATTGCGCGTCTTCGAAGTTTGAAACGTACGAGAAAAAACTGTAAGCAGGCCATGGGCCGAGTTCGGCGAAGACGCTTTGTTTACGTTTTTTCCCGCGAGAACGAATCCGGCGTTTGAGCCTGAGTGTGTGTGTTGTGTGTGCGGCCGCAGGTGTTCGGTCGAGGCGTCCGAAACGCGTATTGGTCGGTCGAAGTCGGTCGTCGTCGGTCGTAGCCGGTGGTAGTCAGTAGTCTGTCGTTGGCCGAACTAGGCAACAGTATATGCATCGTGAATAAAGAGTTTATGTTCTATCCCTCTACGAATTCCTTCCAGTGTTTTATTTACGTAATCCAGTTATTTATTGGTTCTCATTGAACAATAGGCATATTTGGGCACTTTACCCTACCTTGTGATGATCCTTGATTTGGAGCCATTTTAGATTGACTAGGGGATTATACTCTGGTTTAGAGAAACAATTCCAACTCGGAGATCGATTCATCTCGATTACAGACGACGGTGTTAGTTTGTGCTTGATAGCGATCTCGCCGAGGTTTATGGCGAGTTTATTACGATTTGATCTAACTCGGTTTAGAGTATTTTACTTCCCGGATTAGAGATAATAATCCTCTTCAGTTTAATACGACCTGTTTTAAGCCGGTCTGGAACAGTAATTGTAGATTAGGGAGATTGTTTCGCCTCGGTTAAGAATACACAGTTTCACTTCGGAGTGGTGTTTATGAAGTTTACTCAAGTATGTGTCTTAATCGTTGCAGTTACATCTAACCTACTCTGAATTAGAAGAATAAATTAGTCTCTGCAACGAACAATTTCCATCTTCCCGATATAACTCCTGAACCATTGATCCTACAGGATCGAAACTTCGATTTGCAGCCACCCCGGGTACAAATCTACTGGATTACATTCCAAATACATAATAATTAATAGGAGAAGGGCACAAATTTTGAGTCTGGAAATGTAAAGTTTACCCTAGAATTTTCCTTGCAAGCATATAATGGACAATTTTCTCAGCCCCTGTGCAACGAACAAAGATTTTCTGTTTTATCGAATATGTTATTACACATGCACGCTGAAAAGAATAATCTTGCTGGAGAACGTTCCCGTCCATTGAATAACCGCACAAAGGATTGCAACTTCAAAAATTCTTTCCCCCAGGGGGTTTCTACGTTTTCGTATTATACTAACGTTTCTTCCAGCGGAAAGCTACAGTTCACCTTTGTAACCATTGCAGGACCGAATAACAATATTTAAAAGTGTATTCATATAACAAAATGTACAGCACGCGTATCATCTCGTGGCACGTAAGAGGAATTCTTGAAGGGGGTCGAAGCGGCATGTTTTATGCATACAGGACGTTTCGAGACTTGCTGCGTGAACTTCCGAACTGTGTGTACGCGCGCGTGTATGTGTGTGGTATGCTATTTTGAATGTGCCACGAGGGAAGTACCTACCGAACCAACAACAAGCGAAGGGCTCCTTTTAAAATTTAAATTCATCCAAAAAAATCGCGTGCTCGATTCCCCTGATTCACGCGGTGACGCGTGCCACCTAAAAAAAGATGTCGTACCTGTCTTTATTATTAATAGTCAACTAAATAATAGACGACATCTATGCACATCATTGTATTTGTCTCAACCATCGCCATCAAGTGATGAATAAAACAACACAGGGTTCCATTTAGGAATATTAACTTTATTTTTTAATATTTCCGCCACCACTGCATTAACAGAAAATTTATTCGTACCACATAATGTCCTACTTTTTACCACGCTTATAATATTAGCTAAATTGTATTTATTGGTGCGTATAATAATTGATTAACTTTATTCTCCCGAATTTTCAGAAGTCTATTATGTGACTTTTACCCTTGAAATGTATGTTCCTTCTGTTTGTCGAAGATAATATAATGTTGTCATACGTTGATTAGTATAAAAGCTGTAAGATAATATTAGGTCGTCCCAAAAGTTCCTTCCGGAATTTGTTCCTTTAACGTTGCTAAATAAATACACACAATGCGATAATCTTTATGTTGATGTTTTACTACTTCCTAACATGAATTTGCATTATATGCATGAATCTTGTGACAACCTAATATTTATTTAGCAATATTAAAAGAATACATTTCAGAAGAAACTTTTGGGACAACCTAATATTAATGATGGGAGATGATTGCATGATCGAAGAAACGTCTCAAGGGTGACATTTCGACCACCTGTCGCGTTCTGACGACCTAATCAGTAATCAGGGGCCATCAGTGTCCACCTGTCGGATTTCCTCGCGAATTGTCTGGCACATTGCTAATTAATTGTCCGCAGCTTCGATCAACCAGATGCAATTAAATTAGTTCGCATGCGTCGCCTGCGAAATTCGGCGTTAATGCGTTCATCTGCTTCGTGCCTCTTGATTCCAATCACAGAGGAGGTATGGGTCTCTAGAGACCCGTGCTCAACGTTAATAATTCCTGAATAGACTGCGGATCTTTGGTGTTAGTTTTAAATTTGTTAAAAGTCTTCTAATATTTTTACTCATTTTCACCATTAAATGTATAAAATCAAACGATTCACGAATTTATTTAGAGTCAACAATATCTTCTATTTTTCTTTGCAGCTGGAAATTTTTTCGCGTGTTAGGTTCGCGCATGCCTCCTGACCTACGATTATCTTCCATTCCCAATCGCAGCATTCACTCGAGAACTATCTTTGTTACTCTACAGTCGCAATTACTATCACTGTCCTCAATACTCTCTTCTCTCGCTCTTTGTCTCTCCAGCACCATCAATGCCATGACAAACGACGGTGACTTTCCTTTTTAACCTCCATACAGACTACACATTCTCATTCAGATCATCTGATTGGTCGAATTTATTTGTTTGTTGCAATTTATTGTCTATAGTGACAATGCTCTAATTCTACAACTACTGGCAATAAACGAGAAAATAAATTACAAGATGGATGACGATAAACATATTTTACAGACCACAGTTGAAGTAGTGAATAACAATAGATTTTTTCAAATACACTGGAATAATATTTTTGCTGTCATTTATTATTCAAATTTATTATTGCGACCGGAACGTTTATAAATTGAAGATAGCAAAAAGATGCTGCTTGTGAAAGTATTGTCAAATCAACTGGAATAATATTTTTGTTGTCACTTGTTTTCCAAACTATTATTGTGCACTAAAATGTACCGAATGTTTACAAATTAAAAATGGGGTAAAAAGATACTACTTGAAAATACAGTATATTGATGAAATTTTCAGCATGTGTATAACTAGCATAGATCTACAAAACATATATTTTAAATTTTAATTAAGGGCCCAAATGAAAAAGTTTTAAAAAATGATTTATTTATTTTTGCATGCAACCTTGTAAATTGTAATTTTTGAGATATCTTTTATGTAGATCATTCAGTAAACCAATGCTTCTAACTGCTTACAAAACATTAGGTCGTTTGGTACAATTATAAAAAAGTTATATTGTTTTAAAGTGCGTTCAAATGCTTTTTCGTGTTCCACTGTATATTCTGAGAGAAGAGTTATTAATACAGTTGACTTGTCTGACCCTGTACATGAATGATTCGCAGTAGTAGTTGTTTTTCCTAGTAAGGAAGCGGGTACAAAGGGCCAAGGCTAGTTGTCATAATAACACAGTTTTTGCGAGGATAATATCGTGGCTTCTTGTGCAATGGACGAAGGTTAACGTCTCGAGAGACGCACAGCTGTCTTCGACACAGTCACGCACTGTGGCGCCTCGGCGAACACGTGTTGATCTACCGCGCATCCGCTTCGCGCAGTCGACCACGAGTCCTGGTCAGTGACACATCTCGTCAATGGTGGCAGCGTCTTCTTCGATCATTTTCATTTGGTGTTAGTGTAATCATCGCTCCTAAATCGTAGTGATCGTTAATGGATCATCGTACAGCTGTTTGCTCTAAAAATAAACGGTGCTTTTATATACAGTGCGGTGTAGTTTTCTTAAAACAACAGCTCGTGTGAAAGTGAGGACAGGCGACCACTCGAGTCAAAACAGTGCAGGTAAACACTTGCAGTCATTACTATTAAATTGTTTAAAACGTTGTTTTGTTCTCTCATCAATCACATTTCAATGAATCGGTACAAAATTCTTGTATTCACTTTTTTATGTGACGAGGTTTATATAGTACATTGTTTTTTGTATTCAATATTTTTATTTAGACCATTTTCGTTTCTCGCTTATATAGATGTTTTTAGTACTTAAGACTTTAGCATTTTCGTAGTATTTTTAAATGCGATCAGGTAATCAATTGCTTTGTTAACTTTGACATTTTATTTTGAGGTAATTGTAAATGTACGAGTGCTTGTGGTTTGCAAAATAAGCAAAGTATTTTTAGACTATAAATTGCATTGTTTATTGAAGTAGTGTTACGAAGTTCGTAAATTTTATTTTATTATGTTATGAAAGTATTTTATTATATTAATTTTTATTACATGAAAACTAAATACCTTAAAATTTTAGTTGCAATTTTCTGGTAATTGTGAGATTATCTTATCACTTTATCGTGCAAAAATGACGATGCGATTGCCACAGGTGATTAGAGTATAACCTTTTTCTAGATAAGATTAGCTCATAGGTACATTGACTGTGACACAGTCAGTGTGTTATTTTTGAATCACTGTCACTATATTTGGCCATGTACTCGTAGTCGCTTCTTAGAAAAATATTAACAGTAACCAAGTTACTCCGGAATAAAAATGTTAAATATAGAAAAGTAGAGATGTCCTTCTAGTTACTTATACAAAATATTAACAATAACCAAATGAATTTAAAATAAAAATATTGAATACAAGAAAAACTAAAGGAAATATACTATAAAAGTAAATAAATACTGTATCTAATTCGAATGTAATTTAATCAAATTAACAAATCTTGTCAATTCTAATATCTGACTGCTTGATTATTCAACACAAAAGGCTTTTTATATCTTCCCGAACACGCCAGGTCCAGCATAATAATTACAATGCTCGAATAATAATATGAATTTGCCGACGTGCTTCTGATTACGCAGCGCCTTTCGCTCGAAAGAGTGCACATGAAAGTTTAATTAACGCAGAGTGCATTGCAAATGCGAAATTCGAATTTAAATATCGTTTCAATTAGCTGATTGAAGGAATCCCTCGTTCGCTACCAAAGCTGCCGAGTCTTTGGATAATAGAAATCGTGTTCTCTTTGAGACTTATTCATCAAAAAATTATAATAACAATTTCACTTTGGGTGCCACACCGACGTCCATCAAACTCGCATAAAATCGAAACAATTCAAAACGAGAATAGAAGAAACAAAGTTTATAACAATGACTTTTCTAACATTCGATTATGCAAATGATGTAATAATATTCTTATATTCGAAGATTAAATACAGCCACACAAATTATTTTAGAAATTATTTTACAAATTAAAATTGTAGTGAAAATTGATTTTTAAGGTTGTTAAAAAAATTCGCTCATGCATGACCGATGTGGCGCTCAAACTGTTCATAATTATTGCTTCTGATGATAGTACATATATCGTTTGGTTGAATAGCTCCGAAGACTGTACAGACTCTTATCGATTTTATCCTGCACCGTTTTCCTCGAGGCGGACGGAATTAACGGAAAAACTTGGAGTATAGTTTCGCGGTAGTATAATTTATTACAAGCGCGAGGCGAAGTGGAAGTGAAATTGTGTCGAGTGTTCTGCGGAACGAGTTCTCGGCGATTACCTTTACCGAACCGGATGATGTGTTCCTAGAGTCTCCTCGCTTCCTACCGCAATAAGATGTGAGTAAAAGAACCAAGATAATATACGGTCTCGTGGACAGCCACGATTTTTTTCTATTACGTCTTTCAGTGTGGTCCCTTGGCCAGAAACACTTCTGCCAGAAATATTATTTCGAAGTTTATTTGTTACATTGTGAACACCATTTTAATCTTGTATTTTAATATGTCCGACCAACAATTTTTCTCTGCACGTATTGTTTCCATTACTTTCTGGCAAATAATTATTTCATTTTTCCTTCATGTTCGTGGATTATTTTAATTCATTTTTGTATGTTCATCTCCCTGTTCTTTCGTATTTTTTAATTTAATTTAATCTTTTAATCAATTGCTCGTCTCTCATTAATGGTGGTGGGTTGTTTTGATTAATTTAGAATTTGAAGGAACTTGTTTAGAGCAAGACACAAATGTAATTTCAAAAAAAAAGAAATTTTATTTATTTAATATTCGGACGCTATAAAAAAGACGATAACTTTTTTAATATTGTACTATACGATTTGAACATTTTCTGCGAAGTTAGAGCAATTAGTTTACTACAGGATGTGAAAAGAAATTTTTTCAAAAAATTGCAATTGATCGGAATTGTAGAAAAAATACTAGAATTTGCATTTTACAACTTTTTTATATCGGCTTATATTGAAAATTTAAAGAATACGTTTTGTAGATCTGTGTGAATTAAACATATTCTGAAAATTTCGTCAAAATCGGTCGACGTTGCAATGAGCTACAAACGTTTGAAGATGGTAAAAATTGCAGATTTTCACGACTTCCGGCCTATATCTAAGAATTCTTACATCTTTCAATGCTTGTCGTTTTTTCCTGCATCAACCGATTTCGATGAAACTTTCACAGTGCATATAATTGACACAGATCTACAAAACGTACTTTTCAAATTTTCAATATAGGCCCACAAAAAACAGTTGTAAAATGCAACTTGAAAAATTTGAAAAATGTTTTCGCATCCTGTAGTAATAGTAAACTAATTGCTCTAGCTTCCCAAAAGAGTTCAAATCGTATGGTACACTATAGAAAAAGTTATTGTCTTTTTTAGAGCGCCCGAACATTAATTCGAGTAACTGTATAAAAATACAGAAAAGTTATTCAAGAAAAATTTGTCAAGTTCAACGACTCGCGGAAGTACCTCGAACAGCTGATAACGATTTTATGATGCAAATTATGAAATCGTTATCAATGAGAATGTAAATATATCTCGCACTGACTAAGATTAACATGTTCGACTTGGTTCGAACATCATTCGAAAGGGTCAAGTAGTAATCGTAATATAAAACCATAATATCTGTAGTTGCAAGGAAAAATGCTATAGGATTTACATATTTACCAGAAAAAAAGTCATGGAAACAAATACGAAGGCTAAAAAAAAAAGCAATTTAACCGATGTCCTATGTCAAAGCATTGCTGATCGAAACTTTAAACGGCAATATCTCGAAAGTGAAACTATGTGACATGCGTCGTTCTTCCTGACAACCACAGATATAAAACACGAGTCGACCACTAAATCCATTCAGTCACTTTTATCGAACCCCCAAAAACCTCCACGAGTTCTATCTGTTCGAAAACAAAAATTTTGAATGTTTCTCGTCAAAATGTATCCAACTCCAGTCATCCTATAGTCGACGATCTCGATCCTCGCCGATTCCCAAGAAACCGATTGCACCAATACTTTTCCCTGCTGTCTAAGGGAACAATTTCTATGGAAAATTCCGTTCCTTATCGAATCATTCCGGGAAAGTTGGCATTCGTGGGAGGAGTGTGTGTGTACACGGGGAACCAACCGCGCCGACCTAAACGAAATTACAGGTCAGTCTGTGCAAACACGTGGCGGATCTGGACACGCGAGATAATAATCACGGCAAAGACAGCATTCTTGCGCGCGTGCGAATTGAGTAAGTAAATTCTGCGCGAAAACAAACGCGTCATCAGCGGTATTGTTTAATAGCGACCGCGTGATCAGAGCGGGCCGACCACGGCAAATAACGTGATTGCCGTCGACACACTGTGAAACATGGGTACGGCTTAAGGTCACCAAGCAGCATAATGTCAGAGTAAAACTAATCTATTATTTATTCACCTATTTATTTTTTTATCGTGCTTAATTTGCCTTCAAAATGTCGCACAGTTTGTAAGTAATCAAGATTTTCTATTTCCTTTATTTTGGACCATAACTACATTCATACACTGAGAAAAAAAAATAGTTACTTCAATAACACGCGTGTTATTGTAATTTCTTTACTTCGATGAATATCGATGTATTCTTTCCAATAGTATGAAATTTAGAAGCAAATCGTGATGTATTTGAATTGACTATCATGAAATGATTGAAAATATTATTTGATTCAATACCGTATATTATTATTCGTAATATTTCTTTTTTTCCTTCGATCAGATATGTTGTTAAAAAAATTTGAGAAATGTATTGATTTATACTGGAATTGAAAACATTGATGGTCAAGCTATTGGCTTATATGATTGGCGAAAATGAGTTTTGCTATTGAAATTCAATAGTATTAAATATTAAAATAAGTTCATATGATATTAGCACTATTCAATAGTACATCTTATTGAATCAACATATATTTTTTTTTGTTTCGACAGGATTTTTTTCTCAGTGTACTGATTAAGACATTTAAGACGTCGACAGGTCGACCTACATTATTCAAATAAGAATGCTGTATAAAAAATATATATCTCGCGTAATTTTCATTATTTTTGCTTTTAAAAAATCGCACGCATACTTCAAACACCAGTGAATACGTGTGCAGAATTTCGATTCGAATCGGTCAATAGTTTTTTCGAAAAAAATTCCTGAATACGTCCGCGAAAATAAGAATACCCCTTGAGTAGTTTTTCGAAAGTTCATTAATTTTCTCTTAATTGGGGCCCCCTCGCGTAGTTTCCTGCAAGCCACACCTATTAATATTCTTTGCCAACACATAATGTGAGTGGACATGATTTAACAGAATCCTGGTGTAGGCCGCAAAGTCACGGCATACAGAGCTATGGGAGGTGGTCGTTGCGGGGGCGGTTAGTAAATCAAACACACGTGACTCACGTGTGGCGGCGTTAACCGGTCTCGCAGCCGGAAATGGGATCAACACCTGCATGTATCACCGTCGTCGACGGGGTGCGCCGCCGTCAGATGTACTCGACGATCGCAGATACAATAATAACCGCGGCTCGAGCGAGCCTGTCGCTGTTCGAGCGTTAAGGACCACCCCGTGGTAGTTGATTTATCGAGCCTTCGAGCAGCAACGCAGGGGTGTAGACCGTTACTAAGGATAACCGGTATCTGGACGGCGGATTTTGTGTATTTATGACAAGCCTCGCTGGGCACGGGCTGCGAAGAGCCTAGGAAGGAAGAGGAAATGATGGAGAGGTGACCGAGTCTCGATGCTGAGTGTGTTTGGCACCCTCCGTTTATACTAGTCTCGGTTTGTAGGTGAACTTCGAATAATTTTCAACAGTATACATTCTGCTTAAAAGTCTGTGGACAGTTGCGATTTTTCCAAAGTCGATGACAAAATTTTGTTGAACGAGAATGCTGAAATCTTTTTCAACAAATTCTTCTCGTTATTGAATCCACCACAGATTTGAAGACTGAAGGTCTTTCCACCCCTTTACAACGAGACCTCGAAACTTGATGTACGATTTTTCTCGCTGTTTTATGGAACAAACATGGAGACCAACTTTGACGGTGTTTCTTATTTATTGTTAATTCGGTAGTACCCCACTTCAGATTTTAGTAAATCGATCCAAAAAGATCGCACATCAAGTTTCGAGGTCTCGTTGCAAAGGGGAAGCTTCAATCTTGAAATCTGTGGTGGATCGAGGCACGGAAAAAATTTGTTGAGGTTTTTACAGGCGTTTGAATTTGTAGCATTTTTAAGAAGTAACTCTAAAATGAGTCCAAGTTATGTTTTTCGAAAACGAAGCGATCAAATATTTTTTGGATCCACTATAGGGTATAATAAAAAATAAATAAAATTAGCGATTCGAAGGATAGACTGGTAGAATAATCGGGTAACGCGAGAGGATTACTGCGAGTATATAAAACGAACAGCGAAGTAATGGCGTCGAGAATCAATGGCTCGCGTCTGATCGAATTAGACGACAAATAGAAATTTTTTATCTGGATTTTATCTATCCCGGAGCGCGATTGAACGGCGGGACAAAAATTCCTCGAAGGGATTCCCATCTTATCGCGATTTCCCGTCGGGCACACGTTTCAGCGAACAGTGCAAAACGTTTTAGGTGAGCGGCGTTCGATCGGGCCGCGTGTAATTACACGCGTCAGCTGGTGTTCGCGCGAGAGTCTGCAACAAAAGCCGGGCGCAGGATTTTTTCCGTTCGCGAAGAAATCCCGGGGACTCATTCCCTCCCGAGATTACCGTCAGAAAAACGCTCATTGTCTGCCGGGAGACGGTCCGCATTTATTCGACGGGGTCGCCGCGTTCTGTCATTTATTATGGTCTCGTGACGTCCGTCCTCGCTTATAGTGTTTGCGGCGTCAAGGAGAAATAGATTTTTGAAATAGGTGAATGGAGACAAATGCTTTTGTTTTGCGCGACACCGAATTTGGCTGATAAAAAGGTTTCTTCAAAAGAATATTTATCGACTATGCGGATTTTTACGCGAAATAAAAATTTTGTATTTTAATCTTTAAATTGAAATTGAAGTACATTTAATATGAATATTATAGTCAATATTCATTTATCGTATGTAATATTTCATCTAAATTCACAAATAGTTGTATTATTATTTACACATTATAGAATTATTATCCATAAATTTGCGAAGAAGAGCCCGAATGCACTTAGGGGTTTTGGTAGTACTTGGAATTGATTTAAAACTTGTTTCTTCCTTTCATTTTTGAATAAGTTGATAATATACCGATATTTTTGCATCGTTTTTATCATTCTACCCTTTCGCTCATTTTTGTCATAAATGCATAAAATTCGCGGGTTATTAACACGTTCCGTGCCACGTGATCTTCATAAATTAAAACAGTTGATATTTCCAATTCTGCGGGTTGTTTATTTTCCGATAATGCAAACCAACATCAAGTTATAATACGTATGAACGAATTAAGAGCAGCAACGTCACCAGGGAAGCTCGCCAAATGAAGGAGAGCGGAATAAACAAACGCGTTATTTGCATTACATAGTTAAACAAAAACTGACGAATTGAACTGCCGAGAAACTTGACACTGGCTCCCGTCAGTCAACGCGTGTTAAATTACACATTGTCGGAAATATGAAGCACACCTGACGCATTTATTTTTTAAAATTGACATGAAAAATGTATTTATTCACCAGTTTCTACTACGAAACAAACATTCAAAAAATTGTGCTATTTGTCCCGGATTGTACGATCAATCCACCGAATTTTTTGAACGTACTAATAATAAATTCGCGACACCGTTCCGAAAGAATCACTCTCGGAATTGCTGTCCGATGGTGCTCCATCGCAGGTAATCTCCCCCGGCGAGCACAAATCAAGCGGCGCGCGACATATTGAACGACGCCGGGCCGATTTTATTTCGATCAGCGTATTTGTCCGCGTTGTTTGCGGCGGAGCGCCCGCCAACGGATTTCAAGAATTTATCTGAAACTGGATTTTGGACAGGAGTGCATCCAGTGTAATTTGCATCCCCCGCGAAAACAAGATTGCCTATAGCTGCGGCGTCCGCCCCTTCAAACGCCGGGTCTCGCGATTCGCTGTAACGAAAGGGGTGACTCGCGCAATTCCATGAATATTTCATACGTATCTCACGGTGTATCGAGAAACGCCGTTGGATGCTGCATGCCCTCCACTCCACTCCCCCCCCCCGTTCACACATATACGTACACGTATGTACACACGCTCTCTCTTCTTCCCCTTCCCTCTTGCAACCGGGTAAGCTTTGTGCCGCGCTCACAGCTTCCTACCCCCGATGAAAAAGCTCGCAGCGTGTACGTCGCATAATTTCGCGATTCATTCTTGCCGCCCCCGCAATATCCCTTATATATTCCCCTTAGATGAGACCGGGAATACATCTGTCCATGCACCGGGTGACTCGGAAGTAGCTCGGGAAAATTAGGGGCGGGAGGGGGTGCCATTTGTGCCAGAGGACCCTCGAGAAATATTTAAAAGCTAATATTTTCACTTTTTTCTAGCTTTTATTTATAGTCACTAATGTCACGATTTCATTTAAATTTATATTAAATTTTTCTATCTGTTTCGATACTAATTTTATAACGGAAGAAACGTTGAAATTTTGGGGAAAAGTATTATTAAGATTATAACTGGATTTGGTGTTTTATGGAGAAGCAGGAAAACAATTATTTTCTCCTTTTCACTGCATTTTAATGTAAGCGTGGTTTTTAAACAGTTTTTAAATATATTTTTTTGTTGGTGCAAAGATACATTCTAGAACTATATGTATAAAATTTTGTGCTGATTTTATACATTTATAATGAAAATTAATTAATTAAATTATATATATGTGCTCTAAAAGATTTTTGTTTTCCATAAAAATTTTGGAACCTGTTTTGACGCCTAGGAATGACCCTAATCGCTAAGACCAACACCTTCCCTCGCCCGACATCGTCGCAACTACAAACCCCGTTGAGTTTAGCAGACATTAACTCACGATTCGAGCCGGTAGCCTAACGACCGTGCGCGCAACTCGCATAAACGAAGCGAGAGTGCGGTGAAGAGAATCGGCAACGCGAGAAAGTTTCGAATTCTACTTTACGAATTACGTGAACGTACGGATCTAGCAGGTCGTGGGAGAACGACCGCGACATTATACAGTAGACGGTGAAGTTATCAAGTGTTGCTGGGTGTGGTGGAAACCCGGGGAGGAGGCGCCGAGACACTTCCGACAGCTTTATTCAAATCGCGCGGCTAAATAATGAAAGGCAACCGTGCCAATACGTTCCCATCGATCGCAGAACTTGCCTCGTTAATCCTTTCGAGCTTTTTCTGTTTGGATCGTCATCCTTATTACCACGCTTATATTAGCTTGCCGAGTTGTCGATGTTGTCGTTGTCGTTGTTGTTGTATGCAGTCAAATCCTGTAATCGAATTTTAAATCACTTCCCGATGAGTTAGAGGCTTGAAACTTTAAACATAGCTCAGAACTGGATGACAATGCAATATTAAAAACCAAATTTTTAAAAAACTGTGCGTTCAGGAGAAAAAAAAATGTTAATATTAACCGTCACACCTCGCCGCGCGATACTCGGTAGTATTTTTTCAACAATGCCGATCTTTGCAATTTTTGAAAAAATTTCTTTTCACATCCTGTAGTAATCTAGTTGCTCTAGCTTTCCAAAAATGTTCAAATCGCATGGTCCAATATTGAAATAGTTGTCATGAAAGAGGAGTGCCTAAACATTTATGAACGGTAGCGTATATTGAACCTGAATTTGCGTGTTAATATTTAATGCTGGAAATATCGAGCACTGTATTTCTAATTATCGCTAAAAGTGATTAAAAATGTTTGCATTGCCTCTGAAACATTGTAAGAAAATTTTCAGAATTATGGAAAATGGCCATATTTAGTACAGTCTGTTTCTGAAATTTTCGTCACGAGTCTGAATCATGAGATTGGACGAGAAGGGTTTGAACAAAATTGTATATATTTTATATTAATTCTCCCTAAACGAATTCTAATTTCATTGTTTTATGGAATATAAAATTTTATTTATTTTTACTAATCTATACTCTCTCTCTCTTGATGTACTGAAACCGAAATTGATTTTTTGGATCGGTTTAACTTGAATAACCTGTTAGAGTACCTACTGGACATTCAGTGCTCGCAATAGATTTAGTTTTGCATGGGCTATCTCTTAAAGGAAACGGGATGGAGATCATTCAACATTAATGAAATGGGAAATGTAATTTTCTTAAGAGCTTTCCTAAACGAAGCGGTGGCTGTGTGTACATTGCGAATTATAGTAACGAAGGAAGACAGCGCCGCAAAAGAACGACGGTTGTTTCCTGCAGAGAAATATTTGCGCAACGTATGATTGAATTTGTGAACCGACTACGACGATCAGAAGCTTTCCAGCGAAGTACAAAAGTTATTTTTCCGTGGAATCAACTCCGTTCTCAATCTCAACAAATTCTTGTTTAATTGCTGGATTTCGTTCGAGACATAATTTCGGAATGGGACAATTACAGTTCATTTAATAAACTCTGCCAACCTCGCAAACACGACTCAACCCTTCACTTAACCCTTTGCACTCGGAGCTATTTTAACTTGAAAATTAAACATTTCTTCCGATCTAGAATATTTCCATTCCGTATGATTTTTAAAATTTTATGGATATGAAATTGGTATAATAGTTCATGCAATATCTAATTGTTTAGTAATTGATTAGATACCAATATATTTAATAATATAAACAATAGTTTGAATAATGGTACAGCAATATTTAGTGGTGCCTCAGAGGGGACAACCGAGTGCAAAGGGTTAAAAAAATTTTTTATCGGTCTAAAGGGTTTTAAAACAATTACATAATCGCTATAGGCAGGGCACCGAATACAGTAAATTCTCTATAGATGCGAACGCTTCGGGGGGATTTCTTCGCATCTTTCGATCGTGGTCCTACTTTTTTCGAGCTTCAATGCTTCAAAGACCGAGCCGAACGTAGAGAAGGACAGCGCGTGTAAATCGAGACCACGCGCGGGCCTTTGAACTGTGCCGGCGACTGCGACTCTCCGCGTCTCTTTCTTTTCTATACGCTGTCCTTCCTTGCGCCCGAAACTTTCATCGTCAATTAAACCACTGAATTCTGTTTAAATTATTTCGTGTTTGGTATCATTTTAATCAGAAAAATGCCAGAAATAAGGTAGTGCAAGTCCCCGAACAGAATCATGGAAAATGAAGAAGATAGATTGTTGGTGTAACGTTATGATGACTCACGGGCGTTTGAACTGTGCCGGCAACTGCGACTCTCCGCGTCGCGTTAGTAGTGGTTCACACCGATATACCGAGCCGAGATCAGTGTATTAAGTTGGAGGGGATATCTTTTTCGCATCTATCGTGAAAAGATTTTCGCGTTTACCGAAAATTTACTGTAGCTGCAGTTTCTAATTTTCGCGAGGATTTAAGAATGGAAATGGCAGAAAGGGCAGAGCGCGTATTCTGCGTAGCAACCGTGACACGAATATTTCCACCTTCCCCTGCCGTGTCGCGACAACCAAGGAAAGTTCACAACAATCAGTTTCGAAGGAGTCACCTGAAGCTATAGGTCTAATTTTCCGCGGCGTGGTTGCTTTTCCGCTTCGAAGAGCGACCTTTCCCGCCGCGCACGGTTAATTTCGGAATCAGTTTGCTCGTGCAGTTGAAATAATTTATTCGGCGGGTTCAGCGTCACTGGAATATCGCCGTTTTCCTCGACTACGGCGAACTATCGCGAGGGAAAATTCGCGACGTAAGCAGGTTAGAGCGAGAGAAACGAGGAGAGATAGAGAAAGAGAAAAGGGAGAGACGAATAAAATGAAGCGAGATGCGCTTAAAATCGCGAAACGATACATGTACTCCCGTATGTGATCTCTATATATTTATAAATACATGCGAAGCTAGATTAAGTGGAGAACCGGGACGACGCAGCAGCTTCTTATTATGCGAAGATACGCTGCCGTTTGCGTTCGCGTAATCTGCTTGTAATGCTTCGGAATTGGATGCCTCCTCGGCTTCTCAACTACCAGCGAATTTTCTTCTCTCCTTTTCAGTCATTCTCTCGCACACTAGTTCGCTAGTTCTCTTTCGGTATCGCGAACGTATGCAAGACGATCGGAATTTTCGCGCATTTGTGACACTTTGAGATCTACGGAACGAGCCAGTGTGCTGCTGGTAACTAATGTCGATGGTATTGCTACTTCGCAGGGGATGCTGCAAATATTTCTGTGGAAAATTTGTTCCCTGATTCTCGCGCATTTTGTCAAACTTGTTTAATCTTGGACGAGACTTGGATGTGTGTTCTTACTTTTTTACTGTATTTTGAATCATTAAGATTATTAAAAGAGGAAATAGATTTTTTTTTTTAATTTCTGGTTCGTTGATAGATTAATATTGACGATTTCGTTGATAGACTGTTCGTATGCACAGAATGACGGTACAGAGCTGCTTCGAGAATGAATTTTCCGAATTGTTTTTCCGAGTGCATGTATGGTCTCCGCAACTGGATATTTTCTTTCCCCGAGCATCTAATTCCATGGACCGTGTTCGTTGGCCGTTCACGTTCGATCCCGTCAATAGTTCTTCCCCTGAGACGGCATCTCTTCAAGTCTCCGAGATGCAGCGACGCGTTCGAATTCCTCGGTGTACGTAAACGTGGGATCGGTCGAGGTCGGTTTTATCAGGCAAGGAAATGTCACGGCGGGGGTCTAGTAAATCGATAATGCACCGCCGACGTGTGTGTGTACATGTGTGCACGTTTAGGGTATTCCACCTCGCCGGAGTATCTTAAGTATCCTCCTCATTTTTGATAATGCCAAATATTACAGAAAAAGGCAACTCTAAAGTGATAGACGATGCATCGAGGAACAATTTCCCTCTGAGATTTTTCCAAAATTTCCTAATGGGTGGATCCACCGTGTTCAAAACTGTGGAGGTCCCCGATAAAATAATTATGTCTCCTTAAACAACGAAACATTCTGCACGTAAATTTCGCGAATGTACATTCAGATATGTGGTTGCAAAAAATTTCCAGATGAAGTCATCTTTCTCAAGTGAACGACCAGATTATACCTTTGAAAAATGAGGTCCACAATGAAAAAATTCTGTCTTCTTAAAAAATGAACGTTCGAAGCTGAAAATTTTTGCACACATTTCTACACGTATAATCCAAATACAGTAAAAAATGCGCGAATTTACATTCAGCTATGTGGTTGCAAAAAATTTCCAAATGGAGTCATCTTTCTCAAGTGAACGATCACATTATCCCTTTGAAAAATGAGGTCCTCAATGACAAAATTCTGTCTCGTTAAAAAATGAACTTTCAAAGCTGAAAATTTCTGCACACATTTCTACACGTATAATCCAAATACAGTAAAAATTTCATAAATGTACATTCAGCTATGTGGTTGCAAAAAATTTCCAAATGGAGTCATTTTTCTCAAGTGAACGATCACATTATCCCTTTGAAAAATGAGGTCCTCAATGAAAAAATTTGTCTCGTTAAAAAATGAACTTTCAAAGCTGAAAAAATCTGCACACATTTCTACACGTATAATCCAAATACAGTAAACATTTCGCAAATGTACATTCAGCTATGTGGTTGCAAAAAATTTCCAAATGGAGTCATCTTTCTCAAGTGAACGACCAGATTATCCCTTTGAAAAAATGAGGTCCTCAATGACAAAATTCTGTCTCGTTAAAAAATGAACTTTCAAAGCTGAAAATTTCTGCACACATTTCCACACGTATAATCCAAATACAGTAAAAATTTCGCAAATGTACATTCAGCTATGTGGTTGCAAAAAATTTTCATATAGAGTCATCTTTTCGAAATGAACGATGGAGTGCAAGCATTTGGAAGATATCGCCTGCTTTGAGATCTGGGAAATTCTGACCTTGAAGAAAATTTGTACGTCCACTGCAGCATCTGGTAAGTATGAGGGACACCCTGTAAGTGTGTGCCTGCATACCTGCAACCATTCTATTTACGTGGCTCTGTTCGGTCACTTTCCTCGATTTCGGCCCTGGGCTGCTGCGTCTTTTCGAAAGGTAGCGAGCGATGAGAAGAAGAGGCAGGCGTGGGTTGTAGAATCGAGGGGAATGTGGGAGGAGGAGGGCGGTAGAGGGCACTGTATCCTCGGATTCCATAGACGTTGGAAACATTCTTCATCTGAGAATGGTTGTTGAAGTATTAAAACGAAAGGGGAGAGCAGGCAGGGAACAAGGCGGAGCACAACCTTTTCATAGGCTTCTTTGACTTCTCTCGACTGCATCTCAAAGGATTCAACCAAGGCGGGGAGTAGAGAGGGTGTGTGTGTGTATGTATGTACGCGAGGGGATTGCGGGTGGAGACACACAGAGAGATTGCCGGGAGTCCAATCTTCTATTTCAGAAATTGGCCATTTTCCGCTTGGCTCGAGCTATTTCCGTTTCGTTAATTCCTTACGTACCTTCCATCTATCGGACTCCATTAAGGGTTTTATTTCGAATGCGTCCGCCATCCTCACGTGCCTCGGCCTCTGCGATTCTGCGGTTCGATCGATACAACGCGTTGTCTTTACGGCGAATTGTACACAGTGCAAATGTTTGTAACGCCCCGGCAAACCGGCGTTCATTTGTTTACTCGCGCTGTCAGTCGCGACGTTTGCTTTACGTGTGTCAAATTTTAACCTTCGCGTACTCGTAGGCCACTTTCGACGCTGTTCGCGTGGAATTTTATACGACTCCAACGTAAATACATTTTTATTCGGTACAACGTCCGTGTTAATGCTGGATAAATATTTAGTAATGTGGGCGAGACCATCGTTCATGCTCCCAAACGAATTTCAAGTTCTGAGGTTGTAAATACTAGATGCGAGTGTAATTAAAAGTTAAATATTTGATGCAAATTGTGAATGTTTTACTGGCTTATTTCTTTCAGGACTAGTTAAATCAATGCTGATTAAAAATGCAAATATTTTTCCATTTGCATTGAACTTTCCACGAAAATATAATATACAACTCGTGAAGTTCCATTGAAAAAAGCATCGTTCATCTCATGATCTAATTAGGAAGTGAACCTAGGGGAAGAAGTTCCCGAAAGTTAGATGCTCTTCAATTAGTGTGCGAGATTTTTGAAGCACTCTTCACCTCGTTCTGAATGGTTTTTCATATAACTATAATTAACAATGATGTTCGTATATTTTCCCCGTCTATTCTTCTACCTAATAATTCGAATTATTGATTGTTTCAATGAACAGCGAAAAATCGAGTTTTGTAATTTTTTTAATAAACGAGGCTCCCGACGCAAAATTGCTGCAATTACATCGTTAACATAAATTGATGTTTATGCAGTTCCAGCGTAGACGTTTCCGCCATTTTGCTTACGCCAATGGCGCGACTGAATGGCGCGTCATAATGAACGTAAACACGCGAAAATGACTTTGAATGATTAACGCATTTGCTGCTGGAATGCTGCGGAGGCAGGATGCTCTTATGAATTTCTTGGACTGACTGATTTCGCTCGATATTTCACCGAGAACCAGTAATTAGGTTTACGTAGAAAGAGTTCCTCGTGATTCGTCTGCAGATAATTAGCCTCTGTAAAATTCTGAGGAAATTTATTTATGTCATTTTATTGTTCAGATCTGTATAAAGTCAACGAGCTTTTATTTTTACGATTTTTGTGAAGATTTCTAGGAAGCTATTTCGAATGATTCGATTAACTTCCTCAGAGGCTTTGAATTTTTTCCCACTCCGGTGATTTGCATCGATATGAATAAATGGAAATTAGACTGAATCAGGCAACTGTAGGATCCATCATTTCGCGTTTCAATTTTTTATGTTTTTTACTTCACGGTCTTATGAAAAATTGATTAACTTATTTTTTAATACAAATTGAACGAGAACGGTATTTGAGAGATTAAATCTTGTATTCAATTTTTAACAACAATATCAAATTACCAAATATATAAATCACCTTAAAAAATATTATATATCAGGCTTTGTATATATTAGGTGAAGGCTTAAAATACAAAATAAAATCGTATAAAATAATGTGTAAAAAATAAAAGTTTTAGTCCAATTAGAGTGGAACATACTCGTTTCTCTATTCCTCTCTTTGCTATCTTGTTACCACTGTCCGTTCCTCGACAGGCAGCCCTTTAAAGGTGAAATCAATAAAACCGGTGACTATGAGAACTCAAGATAGCACTGGGATAACGACGCACCGGCCGCATGAATAACAAGAATGGGGAAACGAATCTTTTTCGAATGGTCGCGCGACGAATTTGCGAGGCAAAACTGCGGCGAAGCTGATCGATAGGCGAACGGTGTTCTCTTTCTTGTTTTTCTCTCTTTTTCCCCTTTTTCTCCCTTTTCCACAACCCCGGGCACTGTTTTTATGGACGGCTGGAGGGAGTAACGAGTGTCTCGACTATGTGTACTTGAATATATTCGAATATATTCGAGTCGTTGGAGAGCAGGATGCTGTACAAGGACCGACCATCGATCAAAAGCTCGGAACGTTTTCTTCAAAGAACCGTCGAGTCGGTTTCCATCCGACAGAAACGAGTCAATGTTTTATTTATACTGTACAGCCTCAGTTATACGAACACCCGTTATGTGAACGGGTCTATCATGTAAACACCTGTTATTTAAACGTGCACGTAATTTTTTAGCCTCTCGAATCGATTTATCTTGATAAAATATTGTCATTGTTTTATTTAATGTTAAATTCAACAGCTTCGAACCCAAGAACTTTTAATGTTGCGATTCTTTCATTAATCGGTTCCCCAATGCTCGCTTTCTGAAAATGAAAAGCTAACGAAAAGATTAAATGTTAACGTCTGTATAAATTTAGTTCAGAATCTTGATTGCGAGTGTAACTGAACGTTACAGGCTTTCCCTGAAGGGTTAACGGTCAGGCAAATCTACGACCTGTAGTCACGATGAAATAATAAAACCAGGGCATAAGTGGCAGCCATTTTCTTTATCAAAAGATTTACCAATTAAACAACAACGTGCATAGACCATTAAAATTTCACTACAATCTCCATTATGTGTTCCACAGTTGCGGGAGTTAGGGACGCATAAAATCTAGTCGTAATCAAAGTTGCCACATTGTATAATGTTCGGAAAGTTTATGTTCATAGTTCAACTTCTACGCAGAGGAAATCTCATGTTTTTCATTAATCAAAACTGACTGCAGTATTCAAAAAGCTAACACTTTTGTATATTAGTTTGCAGTTTATATGATAACATTATAATTTATAACATTTTTTAAAACTATCACATTTTTTTCTATTTAAATCATTTTTTTCAGTGAATTTTTACAATTTCATTCTGTGACACTATGAACATTTCCATTTACATCGCGTTTTATTTTACAAACGAAATTTCATTGCAGTATATCTTTATTAGAAAACAATAAATCCCTTATCCGCACAGCCGCAAATAAAATTGCACATCGAATCGACTCCTACACCCGGAGACCACAGAATAAAATGGGTCGCCTGAGTAACAATATCCCAAAAGGGGTCCAAGGATTCGCGCGCGCGCGCGCGTGCAAATGGTGCTCGAACAACAAAAAAAGGAAACCACCAGGCCACAGTACATTTCCTCGACCAGCTGGCTAAAATGCAATTTTCGAAATATACTGGGTGGGCCGGAAATCATATTCCAATAATTATTCAACAAATTTACTTTTCTAGGTATACAGGGTGTCCCAGCTAACTTGACCACCTTGAATAACTTTGTTATTCTTAAAGATGCGTCAAATGTCTGCAGGACAAAGTTGAATGGTAAAATGGGGCTCGTACGATACCAAAAAATTGTAGTTTCTATGTCATTTTTTTTAGAGATATGAAGGCCACCTTCATTTTTTTTAATATGATATTTTTAATATTCTAATATTAGGCATTTTTCAATATTCTATTTAAATATTCTAAAATTCTAAAACACCATTCTATATTTTCCATTCTAAAACACCATTACACTGTCGTACTATGACGTTACACAAGTAAGTAAACGCTAACGTCTTAGTACGACAATAATGGTGTTTTAGAGTTATTTAAATTGAAATATCTCCTGAACTACTAACTTTTCGATTACATAGGTCAATACCTTTTTATAACGAATGTCCAGCTACATCGATTGATGTATTAAAAAATACCTCATTTCATTTAAAAACATGAAGGTGACCTTCATATCTCTAAAAAAAATTACATAAAGACAACCATTTTTTTGTTATCGTATGAGCCCCATTTTACCATTCAACTTTGTCCTGCAGACATTTGACGTATCTTTAAGAACAACAAAGATATTCAAGGTGGTCAAGTTAGGTGGGGCAAGAAAGTAATTTCGGTATTTTAAGGTGAAGTGAAACCGAATTTCTTTATTCAAGCGATAAACTTTAATCAATAAAATATTTTCTTATTTGTTCCTTTTGGCAAAACATCAACGTACAAAAGGGACAACGATATCTTATTCATTAAAGTTCATTGCTTGAATAAGAAAATTGGGCTTTATCTCGCCAACCAAATTAATAAAATTCTAGTGCCGAGTAAAACTGGAATTAAAATACAAAAAATTTGATATACCCTGCGGTTTGAATTTTCTTTTCGATTCGAGAAACGTAGAAAAATTCTGAATTTCGATGAGTCATTCGCACCAACGCAGCACCGTGACGCAGTCCGAATCAAAGTTCCATTTACCCGGGAAGAATCGCGTGGGTGGTTGCGCGACTGCACGACCATTCGCAGCGATTCCCCATGCGAGGTACCTTCGATTTCCCGTGTAACTACGGGAAAAGTATATCATCGTTCGACCGGCCAGCGTTCCGAACAATTCATCGGGGGGTTGGAAAGTGAACATGAAAAGGACATTCCTTCGGCCGAGATTCTGCTGATCGGTGTAGCGCGCGAGTCGAACACACATCGAGACTTTCTAAGGAACTGGGGAGTAATGGCCTGTAATACCGTTCCGGCTGTCTATACATTATCGACTACGAAATTGGAATCATCCATTTCTCTTTTGTGCCGAAAGGAAAGTTGTTCGGCGCCGGTCACGGCCGGAAAACCGATGGTGCGCTCGTTCGTGCGTCGCTCGCTCACGAAATTTGTTTCTCCAAGAAACAAGCGAGCTGGTTTGCGAGCCAGGAACCGGAAACGAACGGAAGAATGGATTTTCGGACGCAAATGACAGCTAGTGACTTCTCCGTGGTTGATTGATCGATCCTGCTCCCGCGAGTTTAGGAACGTTTCTTGGCTACCCAAGCATTTAAACTGTGATCCACTAGCTGGTAATAAGTTTGGGGATTCTAGCTTCATAAATTGTCGACCAACATCGATTATCTCTTTTTATTCGGAAAACGCGAATATATTTCGCATTTTTGAGTTCAAGGTCATGGTATGTTGGCCCGTTGAACTCGTCTTGACGTAAGCAATAATATTATGTACTAAATAGTACTCCCTCTGTTCCACAATAATAGTAGCAGTTGATAAATTCAATTTGTCCCATAATAATAGTATCAAAAGAGAATACACATCGAATGCAACATTTGTTATAAAAAAAACTAGATTATATGAAACAATAAATTAAAAATATTACTCCTAATTTTTATTTTGAGTGTTCAGATAGTTTCTGGATGTTTCAATAATTTCGTGACTGCATTTTAAACTTGTAGGTAGCCTTGGCTGCGAAGCTTTGCTTTCCCTATATGCGAGAGCTTAAAATTGTTGGAGCCATCGTTCTTCATTGCTTCTAGCATAATTTGTTTTTTCTCATCTTACTTGTAACTTACTTGTAAAAACATTGGGTTGATGTTTAACTGAAATATACCATTGATTTCTCGATCAGCGGATGAAATTAGAAAAATAGTCATAATTCGTAATAATTAGGTTGACCCAAAAATTGAAAGATGTGTCAAAACGAATGACAGATGTCATGAAACATTGATTTTTACAGCTGCATTCGCGTAACAATTCCTGTTTAAATATTCACTTGCTACTATTATTGTGGGACAGAGCTAGTATGAAGTATCCATTTAAGGAACTGAAGATGTACATTCGTACGTCACAATGTACATCGTATATTTGTACATCATAAGTACTACATCTCCTAAAATTACTGGCGAAAGAAACTAATTTCCGAGTGGCTCTCTCGCAACAGAGTGGAATTCTTTTGCAGTTCGGATGGAGGATCGAAGGCTGTGTCGATGGAACATCTTTACGGGGATCGTGCAATGATCGTCGGAACGGTTTCTAGTACGGTTCAGCGTAGCAAGCACAAGAATCGCCGACAGACGCATGAAACAGCCGAATTTGTGGCTGTTACGTTGGCCAAGGAGAGCTGGGAAAGGGGTTGGAAACCCGATAGAAAACAACCCCTTTGGTGCATCGTGGATTCGTCCGATCCATTGCGGTCTAGAAGATAGGGCAAGATACAAAAGATTACTAGCAGGGGAGGGATTAACCTTCTCCCATGGGGATTTTAGCACTCGACGAGCTCATTTTTCGCTTCCTCCCTCCGATCTTCTGTTCTCGTTCCATCCTCTCTCATTCTTTCCACGAGGTACGCTCTCGATAGGATCCGCTGCTGCATTGTGTCGTTCCCATCAAATGCTCCAATTATTTCCATAATATCGTATCCCGGTTGTCATCCACTGCCATGGGAATTACTAAAGCAACTACGAAATAACCAATATCACGTCGATTCTACTGTCTCTTCCCCCTAGAAAACTGCTCTTGCATATTTGCAATCATGCTTCTCCTATTTTATTACCGATCGCGAATTTTGCGATAAAGATGACTGGCTGAACTGCTGCGACAAGACGTTAAGTGAAATTGAGAATATTCTATTCTTTAAAATAAAAAAAGGAAATACAATTATTACTTTCACTCTATTTCCTACAATTGATTTAAATCCTTTGACGCGTGTAATTATAATTCATTCTTCTACGAACTTATTAATTCTTAATCAACAGTGAATAAGACCGATCGAAAACCGATACCGAATCCCCGGCAGAATTAAGCTGCGTGTAATCTGATTACCCATTACGATTAGAATGTAATGGTTAACTTGACTGTGTCATGAATTATTACGTGCCTGGGATTTTAATTTAGGCGAGCATCGGTGAATTTTAATTAGCGATTCCGAAGAGTAGAACAATTTGTAGTCGAGTGAACGGTGATACAACAATCGCGTGAGCACTTTCCATTTATTTATAAATCGCAAATTTTTACCAATCTAGCGAAAATGCAGCAATCGCAGAAATCCTTAATCTCACAGCTTAATCGTGATCCAGCAAAACCACTAATACGGAGACTAAAAATTCTAATCTCCCCGGTATCGCAGCCCCCGACAGGAAAACTAAAAATTTGCATGAAAATCTGCGGAGATGGAAGAAACACGTCGCATGCAAATAAAATTCGGTCGCGTTTTGTTCTTCGTTCTTTTGTTTTTTTCTTTTTGGTCTTGCCTCTCCGCCGGACTTTCTTACAATTAGTGGAAATAGTTAATTGGCCAGTGTTCGGCGACTTTTGCATTTTTTCCATGGGTTTTCTGGGGGGGAATTTGCATAAGCTTTCGCGAGTGCCGCCCACTTCTTGTTTGCTCGGTGACCGAGCCTTAATTGAACAATCCGATCAATTAGGCCGCGCCGCCCTGATCTTTGCATCGCGAGTACACCTGGAACTTTCCCCGGGGATTAATTAGTGGAACACACCAGCCAGCCAGCCACGCCACAAGTCGGGAACGATTTATAAAGAGGGCTAATTAATACATGCCACTCGTCAACGAGCCACGGCGCGAAAATTAATGCCTCCACGCCCTTTGAGAGCGAAAACAAACGAGTTTTCGAGCTTTTCCTCGATTCATTTCGGACCGCGGAACTTTCGAACTCGAAATCGCATCGCGAACCCGTGCTACCGCCACAACGGCAAAAAAAAGAATCTACTCGATTTTACGCACTACTAAGTCCTTTCAGAGACCGACTCCGAGTGCCCAGAAGATTATTCAGAGCACTCAAATTTTTTATTTTTTCCCCGACGGAGAAAAAAGGATATTGCAGGAACCTTTCGATGCAACCGTGCTTTATCAGCGAATAAAAAGCTCCAGAGATCGGGAAGCTGTTTAAAGGATGCGTTTTTCGAGGGAAATAGCAGCTGCAATTTTGTTGAGGTTTCGAGTGGAATTTTGCGATTGTCCAATTTTATGCAAGGCAACATTGCACTAATGAATAATGCAAGATGTGTGTTTTCGTAGACAATGTTTGCATGAATTATGCAGCATCGTGATTTATATATTCGGATAAAAAGAATGCCGGAGAACAATATTACATCTGATTTTTAAATCTGGTTTTGTACGATTGATTGAATTTTATCAAATTTACGATCAAGCAAAATGGAATTGAAAATTTTCTGCTTTATACAAAAATTTCTTATGCAATTTTGAGAATTTCGAATTATTTATTAACTCAGTTATTTAACCCTCAAATTGTTGATTTAAAGTGTGACAGAATCGTTTATGCAACTGAGGAGCGTGGGAGATTTTTAAGAATATAAGGTTGAGGATGTAATTTTGTAGTTGATTCAGCTGAATTTTTTCCGGAGTAAGAGGATCTCATAAACATTTTGCAAATTTCCCATCCATCGATCGAATAATTCATCCCCCGGCAGAATTATGCAAAGTTCGTGACCGGTGCCGCGTCTAAGAAGGCGCTTAAAATGCATTGCGCTTTTTTGAATGGACAATTAGATCCGTACCATGGAAAACTGAAGCATCTATGATCAATGAAATGACGCCGGATCATTTACCTATCATGCAATATCACCGACGTGCCCCGACTTCGCTGCGTGACCCATTTCCAACGGAATTGTGATCACTTCTCCCCGAACAAGTACAAATCCACCGAAATTGGAGTTTCGTTGAACCATGCATTCAGCTGTCGGCCGTAAAGCGTACAGAAATTTACTTACTATCGAACCCGGAGAAAACTTCTCGAGTTATTTCTGTGAAACTGGAACCTCTCGAAAATGCGTCGAGCGCATTAGTTAACACTGAAACGAGGGCACGCGAACGATACTATAAAGAATGCGATACAATCAATTCTAAAACACAATTTTGTCAAAAGGTTAGATAATGTCACTATTGTCCATGAGTAAGACTTTTTCCATATTTTAATCAGAACTAGGGTAAAATGCCGAAATATGAACCACTTTTTGTTGGTCATTTTTTGATTATTTTAGAATGCTCTTTTCCGTCCAAAAAATTACCAGTTGTAGTCGCATTTCCTCTCCAAAGATTCTGGGGTCAAGTTTGTTTAAAAATTAAAACAGCTTGGGAAAAATATCTTTTTTTGTGGCGTGTTATTTGCAGGTTCCAGCGAAAGGGGTTCTTAACATGGTACACCGTGAGTCCGTAATATGACACCTAGTGCCATATTCGGCACCCACACCAAGAATATTAGGCCATACCCATATTAGGGAACCCTTGATAGTGCCATATTGGGAGCTCCACGTGGACTGATAATACTAGCTACTGACAAAGAGAAAATGAATCTGAGAAAACATTAATATAAATAAACTGAAACTACAGATATGTTCAAACATTTTAAAATCGCTTACCTTCCTCAAAAAAGATACAAACGGAAATCTGAACACAAAAATATTCAGCACGTGGAGACAACTGACGAAGGATCGATACTAAAATCTATAGAATGGTGCGATTGCACTGCACATTGTTGAGTGAACATGGTAATCTATTGTTTGAGGATTTTCTCACTTGAGTGTGACTTTTCCTTTGCAAGATATAAGATAGTGCCATAATAAGCGACTATACCATATTTGGGCACTTTACCCTACTGTTGTATATTTTTCTTTATTTTTCACAGTTCGTAAAAAATTATAGAAACTTACCAATATCCGACTTCGGGTACCCGAGTATCACGAATTTCTGGGTACCCGTCGGCTCTTAGTAATTTCCGGTTTTGAGCGGCGAGTGTCACTCGAAAAAATCGTAAAAAATTGGAGAATGAATTTGCGAGATTACCAATGTGGGAAGCCAAGTCTTTGATAGCGCAAGGTTCGCGGAAACGTCGTTGGAAGGGCGGAAAAGTGTGCGGGAGCGCGGTTCCTGCAGGTGGTCATCGGACAGGCTTTGATTCGATGGAAGTAGGGATCACCGGGAATCGGGTTTTCAGACCGAACATCCGGTCAGAATTGTATCGGTAGGACTGGCCGAGGACAGCCTGTCGATACCATCGATCCTCCCTCTCTCTTTCTCTCTCTCCCTCAATTTCTCTCCAGCTCTCTCTCTCTCAACTTCGCGGTTCCTTCCGTGCCGAAATGGGTGTACGGACTCTGTCGCGGATATCCGATTCGAGGTTCCATTTTCTTCCGGGATAAACGTCACAGGCCAGTGTTCCTGACGCTGAAAATTTCGGCCCGTTGCACCCGCGAACGTTTGTTTATTTTAACCCGAGGATTACGTGACCGTGGCAGAGGGGACGGTTCTCGTTTGTGCTCCGGATATGTCCGGATGTGTTCCTGCGAAAGCTATGGGAACACGGAGCTGATTACGACGCGCCCCAAACACGTCCCTCGTCGTTAAATGTTGCAAAGATGTAACATGTCGCCCTAAAAAGATTTTAGCGCTGGTACGAAAATGTCATTGAATAAATTGCTGAAAACGTTCTATTGAGCGAAATGTTCTTCTTTTTTTAAGCTCGTGAAGGATGCTTGCTAATGTAGACCATATATTAACCTGTTCGCCACCACCGTCACAAATATTTGACACCCATAATCTGACAGTTCACTTAAAAACAGTCCAACTAATTTTATGCACTTCGTTGTTTAAAGTCATCGTAGAATGCATAATTTTCAGAGAATCCGTGACTTTCTTCAGCTAAACTGTTTTAATCATTCAAAATTGGGTACGTTGCATTTAATAAAACTTTCGAACAAGGGAGGTAAGCAACGAAACAAATACTGGTAGCGTACATGTTAAATTGAGCAAAGATCTGTCTGAATAAAGTACAAAGTTTGCAATTTATTTGTTCGATAGTCTTTTTTATAAAAATTCCTGATCCTACTTTTAATCACAAGGGTGATTCATTAAAAGATTATCAATTCACCAATTCATATTGAAATGTTAGATACATGTAGACCGAACACAGGAACAAAGAAACATTGGAAAGATAAAGATAAGACAACGGCAAGTAGCGAAGATGGAAGACAGATCGGACTAATTGTAGCGGATGTTCCCATAAACTTTATTCGCAGCAGGTAAATAAATAGTCGGCAGTGGTGGTGGGGGGGGGGATGTTAATGGCGCTAGACCGTGTTCGTATAATTACACATAAATCTGATATAACTGGCGCGCTTGAAACCAAACAGATACAGATTTCAGCGTATCCGTGTCGAGATACCACAGCGCGGCAATTCTGCATTTCGACCGAGAACAAGTTCCTTTGCACACAGCCGAGTCGTTGTTAAGCCGTGTCCGTATTTAAAGTGCGCTGCAACGTGTAACGATGCCATTTCGAGTGCAATCTTCTTCTGTTTATTGCGCCCGTATTTTATCTTGGAATTTCCTTAAGCGCGCTTCTTGCAGAGTTTGCGCCGGCAATCCATGAGTGTATAAATTGGCGAAAATTATACCGTGGAAATTAACGGAACGGCAAACGGAACGGTAACGATTGCGCCGCCGTCCTTCCTTCCCATCCGCCCGCACCCGCGGAAATGCAAAGTTGTTCTCTCGGTGTCATAAGGACCGGAGTACCGCTCGGAATTGAGCGGTGAATTCTAAATGCACAGGAAGAAAAGTCCCTTCACACTTTCTCTGCTTGCAAGAACGAATTCCGATGAATTACACCCTATTGCTCTTTATGGTTCGTACACCCCATTATTTTATTCATCAATTGTGTAGTCATCAAATATATAATATTTTTTACATACGAATTGGAATCAATTTTACGCGGAAAAACAAGTCAATATTATATTAAGAAGTTTTTTCCTAGGACATAGCATTCCAAAGATAATAGCGATTAAAAATCAGCTAGGCGAAACAGCTGACGCGTCTGGCTACAACCGACCGCATCTACTTCTCGCGCATCGAGCACTTTCAAAGTCGATTATCTCGTAAACGAGCAGTGATACAAAAAATGGTCACAGGACATTTTCTCCTCAGTTTTTCACGTAGATTAGCCCCGTCCTCTCACAATTCCAGAAATTCGTTTCCGAAATCACCAAAAAAGCAAATACTACATTAACTGCCACATAGGTACCATATGGATGACATAATTTTCGATATTTATGCAATTGCATTATAATTTTTTGAAAGCAAAATGGTTGAAGTGGTCTTCACTCAGATCACTTTGAACCCTCTTTCGGTTTAACAATCAAGTCACTTGAATTTATGAGAATTTCTTCTGTGTTGAAATTTCCGAGTTCCTTGAACTTTTTCCGAGGACACCCCTCGTCCAATGGTAGGCCAGCGAATCCAGGGTGCTCTAGAAGGTCGAGAGCGCAGTTTTGCCAAGCGATGGATATTAAAACCGCGTTTGCGCGAGTCCTCGTCGCGTCTTCAGGGCGTGTTATTCAAACTCCTTCATTCCATCCGAGGCTTCGTTTCGGAAAGGAAGACCGGGAATCTGGTGGTCGGCGTCGGTGGGTGTGAATTATGAAGTTGGGAACTCGAAGAACGGACAAAGGGAGAGCTTTGTGCGGTGTCCTATGGGGTCTCGGCGAGGGATTTGCGAAGACGGTTCGCCTGGTAAGGCTGTCTCGAGGGTCTTCTCCAGCACGGATCGAGCTTAAATATGGCAGGAACGATGAATCTTTAAGAACCGTCTGCTTCGCTCTATTCCTCCGACCTTGTCCGTTCCTCTTCACCGAAACCGCACCGCAGGAGGAACCCCCTTTTGCCACTGCGCCTTCGCTCTCCCGTATTATTGAAATCGGCTACCAGATTTCGGCTGGAACGCCCAGGAGCTGCCTCTTACATAGTGACAAAGTCACTACCGTGTCCCACGATGCCGCGAAACGTCGTCTAAGTAGCATTCCTGATGAACACCACGCGCAAAGAGGTTGGCTAGGTCCTGGATCCTTGAATTAATATATTATCAATCGACAGCACGATTCTTCGGGGATTCAACTCGGCTGACAAGACTGTCTTGAACCACTTGGGCTGTAGTTTTCTCATCATTCTTTAATATGAATTGCAAATAATGCTGGAAACATTGAATTTATTTGAAATTCATAAAATCCACAGTCTACTGATCACATTGAAATCTGATTAATAGCTGATCAACCTCCCCATGTAAAATTTAGAAAATGATTGTTCGCGAACGTGAAGCTACTCTCCATGTACAGCGGTTAGATGAAGTCTACCTTACCTACAAGCTTGTAACTCCTGGCTCGAGGTAGCAAGAGCGGTCTGAATGTTGTTGATGCACGATATGGCAAGAATATATTGGTGCCTGGTCCGACAAGAGTCAGTGAGGGGAGGGACATGCACGTCGTGTTGCTAGCTGGTCCGGAATCTATGTATGTACGTCGTAAATGTTCCCTGTAAAAGCTCGCTGTCTGGTTATTACCGACCGCGACCACTTCCGGTTATAAACTACGGCTACCTCGGTTTTTCCAGGACGTTGCGCCTGCGAGAGCAAATTCCCTCTTCTTTCGCTGTAATTTCTTACGAGCTACGGTGAGTTAACATCTTACTATTCTGCCCTGAGGAAATCCACTGTTTATTTAATCAACTGCTGCATAACGTCAACTTTCCAAAACTAATTAAATATTAATATTATTGAAGAGTAATTGAAATGATTCTTAAAATCACAATTTGGAACGATGTAGAGCCTGTTAATACTAAACGTACCAAGCCTAATGACTGGTACATGGACCCTTATCAAAATGACAAGATTGATTTTATTTAGGATTTGTGCAGCTCCTATTTACCACGCTTATATTAGCTTGCTAAGTTGTCGTTGTTGTATGCGTCAAATCTTGTAATCGAATTTTAAACCACTTCCCGATGAGCTAGACTTAAAACTTTAAACATAGTGCATAACTGAATGACAATGCAATATTAAAAAACAAATTTAAAAAAACTGTGCGTCTAGGAGAAAAAGAATATTTAAATATTAACCGTCACACCTCACCGCGCGATACTCAATAGTACGTCTTCGCGTTCAGCGATCCCCACTCCGACCACCAGCGCGCCCTACCCACTACGCGTTCCCACTCCGACTCATCCCCACTCCACTGACCCATTTCGCACCATTCGGTTCCATTTCGGGCAATTTCGGACTCCATCAAGGGACGTCGTCTCTCGGAGTCATCCCCTCATTCTATCTCGCGTACTTCCATATCTTGCGTTTCTATATCTTACTATTTCATACCAGTATTACTATATCTTGCGTTCTATTTAAAAAAGACTAAAAAGTAGAAAATAGAAAAATATATTTAAAAAAAACCTTTTAAAAGCCACGCTTATATTAAAATGCACTAAAAAGGAGAAAATAATTTTTTTAGACATTAGTGACTATAAATAAAAGCGTGGAACGCCGACGAAGATTACGTCAATATAGTTTAGCGCTCCACGCTTTTATTTATAGTCACTGATGTCTAAAAGAATTATTTTCTCCTTTGTAGTGCATTTTAATATAAGCATCGTTTTTAAACATTTTTTTTTTTATTTAATGTGTGCTCCACTGAAGATAACTATACAATCATTTCTTATGAAATTATTTTTATTATATCAAAATAATCGTAAGAAAAAATATGGAACCGGTCCCTTTGACCGTTGATGGTAGGTTTAGTGTTAATTCGATAGGTAGCGTAGGTATAGCGTTAAAGCGACCGAAAATCGATTTTCTGATGTTGTTAAGACAGCCCCCAGGTGTGTCGTGTTAGGATGCTAGCTGAAAGGGCATCGGTTCCCGGTCAACCAGCGAACGAATTATTGTGTATCACGCTACAAGCCTCGGTCACACGAGTCCCCGAAGGTTATTTTTAAGCTCTGAAACCCACCGAGCGAAAGCTCCAACTCGCGAGCCACGGATTATCTTTGATCTACCGACAGGAGAAAAATGGGAGTCTTGCTGGTGTACGCTGTTCTCGGACCTTGGATAAGACTCTTTCCCGTGCTCACTGTCGCGCTGTTTCCTTGATGGCCTTCGCTTGCTCGCGGTGGCAGCTGAGAATTTCTGCTGGACGTTTTTGCTTTCACCGAAGAGTTAGAAATTGCTTTTTAATGGTCGCCATTGTGATCAAATTCACTAAATTGCCTGTTTAATAACCTGCAATTACACCCATTGATGTATGGATATTCGGTAAAATTTCTTTCGTACATCCTCCCAGTACACAGAGTCTTTAAAAAAAACTGTTTAAAAACCACGCTTACATTAGAATGCACTAAAAAGGAGAAAATCATTTTTTTTCCTGGTTCTCCATTAAAAACTGAATCAAAAATTTTAAGCGATTAATTCCAAATTTCTTCTGTTATAAAATTAGTGTCGGTATAAATAGAAAAATTTAATTTTTAAAATGACACTATAGTGACTATAAAAATAAAAGCGTGGAGCGCTGAACTATATTGACGTAATCTTCGTGGGCGCTCCACGCTTTTATTTATAATCACTAATGTCATGATTTTATTTAAATTTATATTAAATTTTTCTATCTATTCCGACACTAATTTTACAACAGAAGAAATTTTGAACTAATTGCTTAAAATTTTAACTGGATTCGGTATTTTATGGAGAACCATGAAATCAATTATTTTCTCCTTTTTAGTGCATTTTAATATAAGCGTGGGTTTCTAAAAAGTTTTTTTTATATATTTTATTTTCTACTTTTATTGTCATCGGAAGCAAGTGTGTATACAAAATTTCAGCAAGATTGGACTATGGGAAGAGGTTTAAAATTCGAGAACAAGATTCGAGACGCATACAACAACTACGTGGCAAGTTAATATAAGCGTGGTAAAAAAGCGGAAATCATCTGACACAATTTTATAAAATTTATTCTCTTCTCAAGAGTGTTTAAAGATTATTGTACACAGTAAAATTGCAAGGGAATAATAATTTGAATTTTTCTAAATTTCTCTACGTACGTTACCTGCTGAAGTTTCTCACGAATTCTATGGTGCTGGATTCGCAAGGAGAGTGCATTTGAAAACGGGTCCGTCTTCGGAGAAAACGACAAGCAAAGCGACTAATTACTACGGGAAGGTTTTTGCGAGTGGCGTTCCCGGAATGGCGGCGCTCGTTTCGTTTTGGCGTTTTTGAGAAATGGTCTCGCTTTCCTTTATCTGCTCCTTGGTTCGCGTGTATGTACTGTAAACGGTCGACCAAGCATTTGCTCGCTCCACTGAAAGCGCGGTACCACGGTTAATATTCGCTTGGAAATGGATGACAGTTGCCACGGTCCCATATGCATCCGTTCCATTTATTTGCTTCTTTTCAAGCCGGGGAACGGGGCATTAGTGTCGTCGATAAGTCACGAACGCTCATTTGCAAACCGGCTGTGCGTATCGCTGGCGGTTCTACGTGTTTGCCAATGCTCAACAGCGTCAATTATTCTTAGACTGCAGGTATTATACAGGGTGTCCCAAAATTCCTTCAACAGCCGGAAAATGGGAGGTTCCCGAGATCATTTGAAGCAACATTTTCTTTTGCAAAAATGTTATCCGCGGCTTTGTTTAGGAGTTATTAACGAAAAACACGGACCAATCAGAGCGCGACCTAGACGTGAGTTGGCACAGTCGGCCCGGCGCGCCAACTGTCTATTGGCTGACTCTGCCAACTCGCGTCTAGGTGGCGCTCTGATTGGTGCGTGTTTTTCTTTAATAACTCCTAAACAAAGCCGCGGATAACATTTTTGCTAAGGAAAATATCGCTTCAAATAATGTCAGAAACCTCCCATTTCTGGCTGTTGAAGGAATTTTGGCACACCCTGTATATTATTCATATCTCATTATTTCATATTTTCTGGGGTTGAGACATTTTTCAACTGTTAGTCGAAAATATTAATTTATTGATGAATATATGATGAAGATGCTTAATACTTCAACGGAATATCTGTTTTACACGAACGTCTGTTAAAGAAATAATTTTATTCTTCGCACAAAGTATAGATAATAAATATCGTGTTAATAAATGGATTTTATTAATCTCGATATGAAAGTTATGTATTATGTATTCTATAGAAATATTTGGAACGAAAGTTGATAATAAAAGTATCACGTAGCACACCTCCATGAAGCACACAATTTATTGTATTCAGGAAGACAAATGGAGGCTCAAGAAACGAAGCAAACGCTTTGTATTCCACATAACAACACTTTTATCGAAACTGGAATAGAATGCACCGTTGAATATGTATTTTGTCAGCTGTCATCGTATTCGCGACAATTTACCGAGTCGTATCACGTGCTGTAAATCAATTGAAAAATTCCTAAAACACGTACGAAGCATACAAATGCCGTAGATGCGTCAAAGGATCATTCCAAATTTTATCCACTATCGTAAAACCTTAAAACCTTAACAATTTCAAGTGTCCTTAATTTTTATTTATCCATGGAAATTCTTCGCTCGGCCTTGGCTCAAATTTTGCCAGATAACTTTCGAGTGTAAAAATCTGCAGGTCCATCCATTACGCGGCACCCATTATTCCGGGGCGGTAGTTCCTCTGAAAAATCTTGGGACTCGTCTACAGTTAGCACATTTCACTCCGCCAGGTCTCGACTCGTGCGTCGGACAATGTTTTCTCCTTTAACCGTGGAAACGCCCAGGAACGGGCTACTTTTAACCGGAAAACCACCCCCGTCCACCCTCGTGCAAACGAGCCACGATGCCTGCCGAGCAGGATCCAGGCTTCTCGCCCGTGTGTCTCTGTTGATGCTGTTTTTCGACGGTGCCACCGTCGTCGTAGCGTCAGCCTTAAAAATGTGGCTCGGTCACGTTGCCGACGAATGTAAAACTCGAGGAAAACTACTTCGAGACGAACCTGCTCGCGTCGAACAGGAATTTTCCGAGCTGCAGCTGTCGGCGCAGACGTATATTTGGCCCGATCAAACGGCCGCCGTACGCTACCCCGTTGATATGAATGCGAATTAACTTCGAACATTTCCTACGTGATCGGTTTTCCTGCGTACCGGGTGCCCTGGAAATTTCTGCAGACGCGGAGGAACTTTTTATACGAATTTTTGATCGACTCTCTTCGATTCGTGAGGCGAACGATGCTTGTAAAGGCTTGTAATAATTGTTATTGCTGAAAATTTATTGTTTTATCGAATTCCGTCAAGTGTAGTACGTTGAAATATTTTTAACGCGAATTTTTATACGAATTTCTCCGATTCGCACCACTAAAAAATTTATTTCCTAAATCTATAGAATAGAATAGAAATTTTTTGCATTATTTAGGAAAACAGAAACGAAATTAAAAATTTTTCTTCAATAATGTTTTTCTAAATTGTTGTAGCATTTTTATCGCGACTACCGTTTCGTTTATGATACTTGCAAGCATGAAATGTAGAGTAGTTCCATAATTTTTAGATTCCCCTGTCGATGTGAAATCTGGTGCAATATTAGCAGACCAGTTTATGGAGGAAATGAATTTTCTGCCGGCTCTAATCTCCGGAAACTAATCCATGAAAATCAATATTCGCATAAAGTTCCGCAGCCGAGCGACGACTGTGTGGGGGTGTTCATACGAATTTTGATTTTAATGGATAGCTCTGCGAAGACCGGAATGAATATTTACATGACCTTTGGCGCGTTTAAAAATGCCGTAGCATGTTGTAAAGCGTCCGTGAATATTTATGACCGTTCTGCGGATGTTCCAGGAAATTCCGATTCTGCACAGGCTTTTAGTTGCCCGTATCTGTAATCGATCGAAAAATAAATAACAAATGAATAAGACAAACCGTGCCGGACATGTCGTCGGGTTTTTTGTATGCTTACAATTTTTAGTACCGATTTAAAATTAGAAAGCGTCATGTTATGTCTCTTGAACAGAAAAGTTTCATTGTGCCTGTGAGAGCATAAACACAGTGGGAAACTTGATTAAATTTTAATGAAATTCTTTTCTTGATTAAAAATTTCACTTTGCTACTCGCGGAATGTAATAACTGCACGAACACGCGTTGTCTGCGTATTATGTTTCGCCAAATTCTATCGTGGAACGCATTTCAGAACTTTAACAATTATCCTTAGCGATTGCAAACATCGTTTTCTGACAATTACTGATTTATCGGATGAATAAATTTTTTTAGTGGTGCGAATCGAAGAGATTGGTACACAAAAGATTAGACTTGACCAAGTTCTATTGTTTATTAATGCACCCATGATAAAACTTAGTATACAAAAAATTTAAAACAATAGAAATATTTAATATTATGAGGTACCTCACTGCATAATTATTACACAAATCGTCAATGAATTGCAATTTAATTTCCCACAAAAAAAAAACAAAACGTTGTTAGCATCCACTTCGAAATAAGCTCGTTCCAAAATGATCACCGAACAGTTTCGAAAGTTTTCACGAAAGCAACAATAGCCCTCGTTTTGAACGTTAAAATTGCCGCTCCGACATCACGAAGAATACGCAGCAACAATTTCCTTCGCAACCCCTGTTGCACCCTTTTTTCGACGAAGGAAAACAGAGAAAGCAATTTCGCCACACTGTGCCGGAAACATTTTCGTAGGACTTCGTCGTCTAATTATGAAAGGTGAATTTTCGTGTTTCCCGTTTTCATAGCGTGGCGCACGCGCATTTTGTTTTCCTTCTGCGAAATTCGCTCGTAATGTTCCGCGTCCGTGTTGGCATGGCTCTATCTCTCGCTCTCTCGCTCTCGTGCTGTATAGCAGCCGTGTGCTGGCCAGCGGAACGTTTTTACCGAAAATTTATGCTCGATTGTGTGTTTAAGCGTCGCACTTTATGCGTACACCTTCATCTCCCATGAGAATTTCATTGCGTTGCTTTACTGGCTCCTTGATTAAATCTTCTTGCGCGGCCGAGTTTCTATACGAACGCTCGCGGGCTATTTATCTAAGTTTGCTATTCTTATCCGCGATCCTCGGGACGGGATCGATTTTTGCGGGACTTTGCAATCATTCAATACTCTTTTTCATCGGCTTGCAGTAGATGTTGTTCTTTCGTGATCAGCTATTTATGGGGTTGTGTTGCATGAGGAACCCCAAAAATTTTTTGTCGATTTATTTTTGGGAACATTGTTGGATATTGACCGAAAAATATATATTTTGGTGTCGCAATTACCATAATAATATCCTAAACGTGGTCGTCTGAAAACTTTCATTCAAGATCAGCAATTTTAAGTTTCTGCAATTTTTAAAAAATCCATTTTGCAGTCAACAATTCTGATAAAATTTACAGTCGCGTGTGCTACTAGATGGAATACTCATGAATTTTTTCATAATTTTCTATTAAGCAGGACGGAAGAAATAATTCATTAAACCATGCCACGAGGTGTGACTATTGGTGTGAATATTAAAATCTTTTTTTATCCTGAACGCACAGTTCTTTTTTAAATTTGTTTTTTAATATTGCATCGTCATCCAGTTCTGAGCTATGTTTAACCCTTTGCACTCGGAGCTATTTTATCTAGAAAATTAAACATTTCTTCCGATCTAGAATACTGCCATTCCCTATGATTTTTGAAAATGGATATGAAATTGGTACACTGAGAAAAAAATCCTGTCGAAACAAAAGAAATATATGTTGATTCAATAAGCTGTACTATTGAATAGTGCCAATATCATATGAACTTATTTTAATAGTTAATACTATTGAATTTCAATAGCAAAACTCACTTCCGCCAATCATATAAGCCAATAGCTTGACCATCAATGTTTTCAAAAAAAATAAGATATGACCTCAAACCAATTCCAGTATAAATCAATACATTTCTCAAATTTTTTTAACAACATATCTGATCGAAGGAAAAAAAGAAATATCACGAATAATAATATACGGTATTGAATCAAATACTATTTTCAATCATTTCATGATAGACAATTCAAATGCATCACGATTTGCTTCTAAATTTCATACTATTGAAAAGAATACATTGATATATTCATCGAAGTAAAAAATTACAATAACACGCGTGTTATTGAAGTAACTACTATTTTTTCTCAGTGTATAATACCTCATACAAGACCTAAATGTTTAGTAATTGATTAGATACCGATATATTTAATAATGTAAACAATATCTTGAATAATGATACAATTTTTAGTAGTGCTTCAGGGGAGACAACCGAGTGCAAAGGGTTAAAGTTTCAAGTCTCTAGCTCATCGAGAACTGATTTAAAATTCGATTACAAGATTTGACGCGTACAACAACAACAACAACAACGACAAGCTAATATAAGCGTGGTAATAAAAATGATAGTTCTTGGAGACAATATGGACGACAATTTCGCCCGTGTAGCCAAGTGAATGCATGTACATTCGTTTCCCGAGAAATCAGCGAAACAGCGTCGGTCCGTTTCTGGGGATCGGGGTTGAAAATTAGCCAAATGATTTTCCCGTAGGATTCTTGTCGGTGCTTTTCCGGGGAGTACGCCCACGGGCCCGGCTCTCTTTCGCGAGCCATTAGGCGAAGGGTTGAAACACAGGTAACCCAGTTAATTCTCGGCTCCCGGCGTTGGCCAGGGTTCTTGGCGTTTCCCGCGCTAATTGGATCGCCACGATGACGCAATGAATATTAACGCCCTAGTCATTTACTCGGGTCCGCGGAGGCCATTGAAGTTCGTCAAAAGGTGTATCAGTGACGTCGGTGTACAGAGTCGTCTATGTAATGACGTTTACTCAGCTGAATTTTAAGATGTTACTGACCCCATCCCGAAGGTTGGAAAATGCGACACTGTCAACGCTACGTCGACGTTGAATTTTCCGACAAATCATTCTCTCCGGTAATGAATCGTTAGCGGGCTTCGTCATTTATCGATTCGGAAACGACGAACTCTGCTCGATATTCCGCAATTCGGTATTTAATGGCAGTCTTTTTTTTCCGTGGATGTAAATATTTAGGAAAACCTCGGGGATGCTGGAATTTGGTGCTCCATCGATTTCCATTGGTGTATTGTGCGGCGGTGCAGTCGACGTCACTTTGGACACCTGTCATTATAATCTAACCTATGCAATCGTTCTATGTGCTTTTTTCTCCTTCCCTTTAGTTGTTCTTTTTTTGCTCTCGTGCTTGGGCTTTTTTGATACACGATTTTTTCCTGATCGAGATTCATCGCCAGCCTTCAACGGTTTTAAAGTGTTCTATTTCTCCGTTGGACAAATCATGGTTTTTTTCGTTTATTCTACCTTTTTTGTTCTTTTTATTTAATCTTCTTTTTGCACCATCGTGGATCAGCACTGTTTGAAAACAATTTTTTTCTTGGCTGCGATTCACCGCTGCCCTTCAACAATTTCGAACTACCGAGTTCTGCAGTTGCACAAATCATTGTTTCCCTTTTTTTGTTTATTCTATCCTCGCGTTCCATTTGTTTGTTTTTTTATTGGCCGTGACGCATAGGTATCGTTTCAAGACAATTTTTTTTTCGTGGCTGCCCTTCAATGGCTTGCAACTAGCATGTATTTCTGGTTACACAAATCATTGTTCTCCTCTTTTTTGTTCATTTTAGTTTTTGGTTCTTATGAATTGTTTATTTTTGCCGTGATGAATGAGTACTGTTAGAAAACAATTTTTTTCGGTTGCTATTGATTGTTACCCTTCAACGATATTAAACTATACTGTTTTGAAATTGCACGAATCAGTGTTCTCCTTCTTTCGTTCATTCTACTTTCCTGTTCCATTTAAACATTTTTTATTGCTCAGGTGAACCAACTATTGTTCGCAATCATGATTCTCAGGTGCACAAATTACAGTTTTTCTTGTTTCATTTATTTCACTATTCCATTTCATTTCTTTTTTTAATGAGTCAGCGCTATTCGAAGATTGAAAACGCAGTCATGGTTTTTATATGAATGTATCATGGTTTTCTTTATTTTATTCCTTCCTTTCTATTCTTGGTCTCCTTCCACCATTTACCATTTGTTTAATTTTTTCCATACATCGAAGATTGGATACTGTAATGTTTCTCTGTTAAATAAATCACTGTCTCTCTTTCCACACGTTGCTTTCCCTGCTTCATTTATTTTCTTCCCACCGTTCTTGCATTTTCTTTCTCCCATTCGTTTGTTCTTCATCATAACTCATCATTACGTTCGTTGGAATTGGTCATATTTTATAGTTAAACAAATCATTCGTTCCCGATGTGGTGAAAGTACATTCTTGTGAAAAGTGTGATGCGTATATTTTTGCAAATTCATTCGTCGATTCTTTCATTCACCCGCAGTATAAGGTTGAATAATCGGCGCCATGATATTATTCATTTTGTTTTGAATGCTATAAACCATGTTCTTTGCTTAGAACACTATTCTGTAAATTTTCGGATCTCTGTTGATGTATACGAGATTTTTTGCTTATTTATTTTCAAAATACGTAAAATACCAATTTTTAAATACTGGGAACTTTTTGGCACTTTTTGGATATTTTGGTCCTTTTTGGATATTTTGGTCCTTTTTCCCTTTTTAAAGATATCACTAGATCGTTACTACTAAATGCTACATAGGCTTATTTGAAAAATGGGACTTTTAATCCACGGAATCGATAAGGAAGGTTCCTCCTCGAGCTCCGCAGTTAATTCATTACTTTTTAAGATTGCGTTTAATCTATTCGGGTTAGGCGTTCAATCTCGGTCGGGGACACCTGGAAGTCTTCCCAACGAGCTTCCCGAAAATTCGTGGTCGCGTGATCCGTCTCGAGACGGGGAGGGAAAAGGAAAAATGCACGACGGATAATGTACTCGGGACACGATAAGGCGTCAGTGACAAATGAGTCGAGCAGAAATCAGCTGAAATGTTTCGGCTCGATGAGCAAAAGGACCATGATGTCCCTGGGAAAGCCGAGACAAGGTCAAAACTGGGACAAATGCGAGAGGCGTGGGAGGCTGCTGCCTCCTTTGGCCGAAGGACACGACTTGGCAAGAGTGACTGCCGTGACACCAGCTAATTACACGATCAAATCGGCAAATGGACAGACATATACCTGATAAATTAGTCGGACAAAGAGGAATTCCCTTTCGCGTCAATCTATCAAGTATAAAATAGAAATTCTAAAAACTTCATCTTCTACACAAAACATTCGCTATTATTATTTATCACCTTGTGTCCAAAAAAGTGCAAAACAGAAATTCTAGAAACTTCATCTTCTACACAAAACATTCGCTATTATTATTTATCACCTTGTGTCAAAAAAGTGCAAAACAGAAATTCTAGAGACTTCATCTTCTACACAAAACATTCGCTATTATTATTTATCACCTTGTCTCAAAAAAGTGCAAAACAGAAATTCTAGAAACTTAATCTGCTACACAAAACATTCGCTATTATTATTGATCACCTTGTGTCAAAAAAGTGCAAAACAGAAATTCTAGAAACTTCATCTTCTACACAAAACATTCGCTATTGTTATTTATCACCTTGTGTCAAAAAAGTGCAAAACAGAAATTCTAGAAACTTCATCTTCTACACAAAACATTCGCAATTATTATTTATCACCTTGTGTCAAAAAAGTGCAAAACAGAAATTCTAGAAACTTCATCTTCTACACAAAACATTCGCTATTATTATTGATCACCTTGTGTCAAAAAAGTGCAAAATATAAATTCTAGAAACTTCATCTTCTACACAAAACATTCGCTATTATTATTTATCACCTTGTGTCAAAAAAGTGCAAAACAGAAATTCTAGAGACTTCATCTTCTACACAAAACATTCGGATATTTATTTTATTTATAATTCACGTCCTCGAGTCATTCCTCTAGATGATCATTATAAAATCCGCAGTTGGACCCAGAACCTGCACACTCGATGCAGATAATAAAAATTCTACGCCAAGCGGAAAGATGTGATGGAAAATATAACGACTCAATAAAAAGAGGAGCCCAGTGAGAAATTCCTACGGGGGAAAAATAATCGGGATCCAGCAATAAAAATCGACGTAAAAATCGCAACGTTTCCTTGACTCTGCGCTTACCTGGGTGGGGATTAAAAAATTTGCTACATCTGATCCTGCTCGATCTGGGATCACGTTCGCCGAGCGACGAGTAGAATGCTGATGATCTACATTCAGTAAAATAAGTCTCCGTACACCCTTTGAAACGGAATAACTTTTTTATAATTATACCAAATGACCTGATGTTTTCTAAGCAATTAGGAGCATTTGTTTACTGAATGATGTGCAAAAAAGATTTTACAAAAATTACAATTGATCAAGTTACATGCAAAAATAAAAAAAAAAGTATTTCTTAAAACTTTTTTATTTGGGTCCCTAATGAAAATTTAAAATATATGTTTTGTAGATCTATATTTGTTATACACATGCTGACAATTTCATCGAAATTGGTTGACGCAGGAAAAAACGACACGCATCGAAAGATGTACGATTCCGTGGATTTTAAACAGAAACTGATCAAAAGTCGTATTTTCACAATTTTTAACCGCTTGTAGCTCGTGTGTGTGTCAATCGATTTCGATGAAATTTTCAGCAGGTTAAATTTTTATTATGGGTCCAAATAAAAAGTTTTAAAAAGTGCCTTTTTTATTTTTGAACCTTGTAAATAATTTTTAGAATATATTTTTTGCACATCATTCAGTAAATCAATGCTTCTAATTGCTTACAAAACATTTGGTATAATTATAAAAAAGTTATTCTGTTTTAAAGGATGTACGGAGACTTATTTTACTGAGTGTATGTGTGTCGTTGGATGAAGTCCAGCAAAGTAAGAATTTTTAGAAAAATTCTCGACATCTCCACATACTTCCCTTTATTATTATAAAGATATCCGATATCCTAGCACTAAAAATGATTCTATGAAGTTCTGATAAAAATTTATTGGATTATCTTCAGTTTCTTTTTACGACTTTCTAATTTCAGCAAAATTGTTGAAATGACAACATTCTGGGAAAATTCGCGACCGTATAACGTCGACCACGAGCTTCGACAAAAATCCGGAATTTCGGAAAATCCGCAGTCTGTGCGAGAAGTGTGCCCTACTTCGTGCTCTTGAATTATTAGATTTATAGGTTTAGGGGGTGAATGGGGGATGAAGGAAATTAGTTAGGCGACAGCCGAGGTCCTCGCATAGTTTCGTTCGCATCGGTTCACGCCGGTGGTCGAGCCAAGCAGCCAATAACATTTCGCTCGATGGCCGGACGATATTCAAATAATAATCGAAACAGCGGGTGTGGGTGTGGGTTTGAAATCGATCGGTTCTAATCTCGCATTCGGGCCGCAATCTCGCGAGAATATGGTTCCGGTGGCGGGACTGCGGCTCTGGCCGAGAATTCCGCGAACGGTTGGCATAGTTTTGGCGATGGTATTTAGTAATTAGCCTACTGCCATCGGACCGTCGTGTTTCCCGTGCTGCGCATGCCCAAGGGAATTTTAGTCCGGCGAAACTGATTTTACTTCTGAAAATCCTCGTCGCTTTTTTCGGTTCCTTGATCGTCGTCCGTCGTTCTTTAATTCTCCATTGTTCGCCGCACTTGCCGGATGAAACTGGCCGACTTTGCGACATGAGGTCAGTGATCATGATCCTTTTGTCCTTTTTGTGATCTTTTCGTATTTTTCCTTCACAGTTTTCCTGTGATTCTTCTTCTTAATTTTAGCCTGTTTTGCCTATTTAAGCCTCATCCGACCCTCGCGTCAATCTGACACACTTTTCCCGAAATAAATTATACTGTTCTGTTATTTGTAGGTGAATTCTCCTGAAGCTTCGTGACTGTTATATTTTTAATGCGAAACACATAACCGAGAAACGTATGTAAATGTTAACTCACCATCAATTTTACTAAAAAAACATCGAAAAATAACTGTTCGTCTTGTTATTTTGTCGATTTTTTATCACTGTGTCAATTTGACACCACAGATTCGGTTCGTGAAATGAGGAACGGATGTGGGTTGAACAAAAATTTTCAACAAATTCGAACAGATGTCACATAGACTGCAATTAATTCCGATTTTTGTTGAACCGAAAAACAATCGGAAAAATGCAGACTTCACATTTGAAATGTAAGAGCGATATCATTTTTATTTTCACAGTATCATTGAGTAATTATGATTCAAGAATTTTTTCATTGTTTTATCATTCCCGAAGACTCCTTATTGTTAAACGCAATAAGTTAACATTGTTAAAAAGCTTCTTAACAGAACGCAACGAACAAAACTGGCCCCATATCTTCCCAGGGGAGATAAGCCCATGGCAAAAGAGTGTGGCGGCCGCGCCCTTAACATGGATCCCCCTGAATAAATAGCGGAGATAACAAGAATATTTTGTGCGCTTTGTTTGCCGGGGAATTTTTCTAACATCCCTCCGTTCCGCGACCTCCAACGCGCGGCCGCGGGGAAGAAAAACGCATCGCATAACAGAAAATACGGAAATACGTACGAGTTATTTCATACAGCACGGAAAAATTCGATATCGGGTACACCAGATGTTTGTCCGAGCTTTAACCGGCGCGATAACGTTCTCGAATATTTATACTTATTGCGGGGAACGTGCACGTCTTTGCAAAATTCGAAATTTATCGGGCGAACAGTAGAATTTACAAAAGACTAAAAACTAGAAAATAAAAAAACATATTAAAAAAACTTCTTAAAAACTGCGCTTATATTGAAATGCACTAAAAAGGAGAAAATAATTTTTTTAGACATTAATGACTATAAATATAAGCGTGAAGCGCCCACGAAGATTATGTCAATATAGTTTAGCGCTCCACGCTTTTATTTATAGTCACTAATGTCTAAAAAAATTAATTTTTCGTTTTTAGTGCATTTTAATATAAGCGTGGTTTTTAAAAAGTTATTATATATATTTTTTTTCATTTCCTATCAGTGGAAAGATGTGTATAAAAAGCTATACAAAACTCACGTAATTTTTATTATATTTACTTTTAAAAAAATCACACACGCACTTCAACTGCCAGCAAGCATGTGTGCCAAATCCCAATGCAAAAGGTGCAACAGTTTTCTTGAAAAAACTTCCTGAAGACGACCTCCACAACCAGAATTCCCCCTTGAGATATTGGTCAAGGGTTGATCGGTCTTTCATTTAATTTCCCGGCTACCGGTGACCGTTCTTGGTGACCAACGGTGGTCAGGCGAGGCGAAAAAGCTCGCAGAAACTAATCAACGTCGCGACGCCCGGAGTGCCAGCTTATTTTCGATTTGTCTGCGGCTGACGTGCAGGAAAATGAACGTGCTCGGCGTGTATGGGTGTTCCCGCGTGCGTTTGCGTGGCAACAAATTCACGAAGGCTCGTTCTGGGGCAGACACGCGTGAAAATTAACCCAATCGCATTTCCCCCGGACACACCGCAACCGTCAGTTTCACGTGCGAGCGTCAATCATGCCCATGGTTTTCGCGCGGCCTTTTCTTTTTCCGCTTTCCCTGGCCATTGTTCGCATTCAAGGAACACACAGCCTTGTCTCGCACTTGGCAGGTTTCCGCATCCTACGTCAACGGGGATCCCACCGCAGAAAAACAAAGAATTTTCATCGCGGAAGTTCGGAGTCTTTGTCGTGCCATTGATCTGGCTCGAGCATTATGCAAATATCGCGAAAAATACAAGATAACTTGCGGGTGATTATTTACAGCTTTAATTGTTGAAAAATTCGATTTTCAAAAGAATGCAACATTCAAGCAAAAATGCAATTGCAATGAATATTTATTGTACACTGAGAAAAAAATCCTGTCGAAACAAAAAAAAATATATGTCGATTCGATAAGATTTACTATTGAATAGTGCCAATATCATATGAACTTATTTTAATATTTAATACTATTGAATTTCAATAGCAAAACTCATTTCCGCCAATCATATAAGCCAATAGCTTGACCATCAATGTTTTAAAAAAAAATAAGATATGGCCTCGAACCAATTCCAGTATAAATCAATACATTTCTCAAATTTTTTTAACAACATATCTGATCGAAGGAAAAAAAGAAATATTACGAATAATAATATACGGTATTGAATCAAATAATATTTTCAATCATTCCATGATAGACAATTCAAATACATCACGATTTGCTTCTAAATTTCATACTATTGAAAAGAATACATTGATATTCATCCAAGTAAAAAAATTACAATAACACGCGTGTTATTGAATTAACTACTTTTTTTCTCAGCATATGTTCGTACCAGTAACGACAGTAGTAGTGAAATTAGCTTGATCCATTAATACTGTTAGGTTTTTAACAAGTGCCAGGAAAAAATTCGAACAAAAAATCAGCGGGGTCTTAATCATTAGCATTATTATGTAGACAATGTAGAGAATTCTATTTTCCTCTCAAATAGCCTCTGATTTCTAAATTAATCTGTGGCGAATGAATTATTTATTAGAGGCTAGTAGCAATTAAGCTCCGCATTACAGAACAGGGTGTAACGAGAGTTTTACAGCGGTTATAATGAAGTTTCTATACGAGCCTTTATTTAATCAAGATGTTAGCTGGCAATATCAATTTTTCCGCGGCGGGTATTTCGCGAAATAATCCACGGAAACTGGTTCCGGTTATCCTTTTTTTAATATCGGAACAGCTGAAACTCGGGAAATATTATATTTGCAGGAAATAAATGGAGCCTAGGTAATTACGGTAACACAAGTGCGCAGAAATGATAATTCCTCGCAAAGGGAATATCCAAGGTATCGCGAAACATCGCGCGGCGCGCAGAATGAGAGGTTGATCCACCGGAATCGCTCGGCGTAATTAAGGTAAAAGTGTGTAATTAAGGTAATTCGAAGCGAAATTCCATAAGTAATCATGAATAGCGGCGGCTTTCTAAGGAATCGTTTGTGCGAACTTTAAATAAAATCGGGAACGAACGGATGCTCCATATAAATATAATTACAGAGGCGCGTCCACGATACAGGCATTAATTCGCTGCGTAATAATTAAATTACTGAATTTGCCACATTATTCACCGCCGCGGCTCTCGGCTGCGCTATTAATCGCTTATAGCAGGGACCAGAAATGACAGTTATTCTAAAATTTTCTACGATAAAAATCATCAACAAAAAGTTGATTGTTATTGAAATTTAAGATAATGTACACAAACTATAAGAAAAATTCGAAGAACAAAATATTAAACTAAAATAATAAATAAATACTAGATAATTTATACTAATAATAATTATATACTTAATATATTAATATATTAATATATTAATATATTATAATATATTAATATATTAATATATTAATAATTATAAGATACTTTAATACTAAAATATTAAAATAACTATTTTAAAATATCGATTTTTATGCTGTGTGGTTACAAATAACAGTTATTGTCAGTTATTAGTGTCCAAAAAATTAGATTCTCCTCGATAACTGTTATCGATGGAGAAAAACTGTTTCGATTGCTCAAGGCAGTTATCAATGAGAGAAAATTATGTCGATCCCACATAACAGTTATCGATAAGAGAAGTTCATTTCGATCGCTCATAACAGTTATCGATGAGAGAAATTTATTTCGATCGGTCATAACAGTTATCGACGATCGAATTTATTGTCTCGAATTGAGGGCAAACATTGCCCCCTCCCTTCCTGTACCGACTCTGTTCTAAAGAGATTATTTTCTGGTCCATTGAGTTTTAAATAATTCTCCAGTCCACAAGCGTCAGAATTTTTCGAAAAATGTTCAAACCATACTGAATCTACGCTTTTGCAAAAATATACGAAATTGAGAAGCTTTTTTATAGTCTCCGGTCTACACAGGCAGAAATTATTTTAAAGAACTACCAATTTCCACGGTTATAAAATTGTTCATAAAATCCGAATCGAGCAAAAATACGAAATTAAGCTTTTTCATAGTCTCCGGTCTACAGAAATAATAATTACTTTCTGGTTCATTGAGTTTAAGGCAATCTCCTCGTTCGCGAATTTTTCGAAACGAGAAAACTAGCAGAACAAACTTCCATTCTTAAATTTCCCAACCAAATGGCCAGGAAATTTTATTTCAACTTCGTAGAACGTCTACAAGTCTACACACACACGCGCACACACACACACACACTTTGGCGGACAGCCATTTGTTACGTCGTCTGGTTTGCTTGAAGATGTTCGCAATTTGTTTGCATTCCATTTACCCCGGTGAAACAATCGATCAGACTATGAACCCGTCTACTGAACTCCCTTTTTACAAACACGATTAAGGTGGAACCTGTCCGAGCATCGTTCTTCTGTCGCCATCAGTTTATTTCCGCGAGTCCAATTCGATTCGCGCGAAGATGCTGTTGTCTCGGATTTAGTTGGAGACTGTCCAGAAGAAAGTTGTAATGTATTGCGGACCGAGATATCAGTTTTACGCATCATAACAGTTTCATGATCTCGCCTCGATCGGAGAACCGAGTTTCAGCGAGAACAAATATCTGAGAAAGCTTTTTTCGGGACGGTTCGAAAGTGTCGATCTAGTCCAGGGAGGAACTCTCGAATAATGTCTGAACGAACTTCGAAAGTCGAAAAAATAGTATAAAATAGACTGCGGATCTTTATGCAAAATAAAAAATGTCTTCGTCGATTCCATGACACAGAGGTTCAAAAAAAATTTCTTCCTTCTTTCAATTATTTCATTAAATTAGAATTCATTCGTTGATGTTCTTAACTTTTTTACTTTAAATTTTGCTTTAAACTGTACATACCAATTTTTGTTATAAATGCATAAAATCCGCAGTCTGGTTCTGCATTTCTATCGCAAATACTTCAAATCTGCAAACTAATAATAAAATACACAAGGTAGTTCAACAAACATTTGTTTATTTAATAATAAAAAAAAAGTAGCTGATAATACATCGACATATTAAAATCCTTCTTACCTTTTTACTGTTTTACATTTTACCTACTCGCTTTTATCATAAACGCCTAAAATCCGCAGTCTATTTATGAGCATGAGTACATTTACAAAGACAGTCGTATATTAATGTAAATATGTAAGACAAAATATGTATGTTTATTAAAAAAAAAGAGAACACAATAAAAAATACAGAGAAGGAAATACTAGCAAAAATATTACAAAGTCAGGTAAAACAATTGCAAATTTGCACAAAGCAGCATAGTGTACGGTATATTACATCAGCGTCGCATGACTCGCAACATTGGCACGCTTAGTTGAACGATTCCGCGTGCATTAACGACGCCAGGATTCTGACTGCGCCAAAAGGTGTAATTGAAAAATTAATTGGCAAAATCGAATTCTCCGATGGTCGAGGTTTGGCCACGCGAATCGCTCGGAATCCTATTTTCCCGAATTTCCCGGCGATCGATTCGTTTATTGTCTAATTACTGGCGGGATTATGTTGTCCGTGGCATAAACGAATGAAAATTTATTATGCAAACTGCAGACGAACGTTGCGTGCGACCAGGCAGTGTGAACAGTAGCGATAGAGCAAATTCGTCATTTATTATTCAAAGGAAATTATTTAGCGAGTGAGGTAATTATAACCTAAACAGAGCCGCGCGGGACGAGTGTGACACTGAATCGCCGCGATTCCCCGGAGAAAGGGCGTTTATGAATCGAGACAATCGATCAATTTATCGATCATGTTCAATTGTAAGTGGATAGCGGAATGTTGATAATAAATGCGGAAAGAGATTTTCAGAACTGTGTGTAAATGTTGGAAAAATATTAACATGTTCGTTTCACCATGACGTTTACAACGTTACAATTTACGTAAAAATTTTCCGACAGTTTTTATAATTTCCAATAAATTTTAATATTACTTCTGCTTGTCGAAAACACATTTCCAAAAACGGACAAACTTGATTTTCAGAATCCGCGCAGCCTTCGCGTTTGTTTTTCGAGCGAATTCGGCCAGCTGGATTAAAAATGAGATGATCCGGCCGCAGCGTCGCTCCAGCTCGCATATCGGAATGTTTTCTGTTAACAATAATTTTGATTTGTGGTCCGATAAAACTGGATTTGACGGGGTCGTCATATCGCAAACAATGCTGCGCGAATATCTCCGGGTGTGCCGTTTTGAAAAATTCACAGACGACCCGGATTCACGGCGCGAAAAATGAAAATGTATAATTCGTTCGGAACGCATTGTAAGCTCGAGCTCGCGCGCAAGGTGGGAATTGGCGGTTCGTTTTTTATTATTTATTGACACTGAAACCGCAGGACCCGTCAGAACCACGGGAAACAAATTTCATAATTTACCATTATTGGGATCATGAAGATGCATAAGGATGATAAATTATCCAATAAATGTATGTCCTTAATTTTCAGGGATGATCCGAATGAATATATTTTTGTACAAAATGGCACATTTTTCATGTATTTTGTTAATGTAGAATACCCGTTTTTCGACTCGCGCTAATGTTCTCGTTCTTCCTCTGTTCCAGGTGAGTATCAAGGCACTGGTAAACTTGCACCGTAATTAAACGCTGTCCGAGTGAGTACGAAGTAAATGTTAATTTATGGCGGGAAACAAAATAAATGGCGCGAAGCTTCTCGTGTGTGTGCGTGTCCGTTTCTGTTTGTGGTCGGCGCGAGCATGCGAGTCGTTCGGCGACGATGTTTTCTGCGTCGTGCGCGTGCATCGCGAGTTGTTTCGCAATGCAAACAACGTCCGGTCGGGAATTACGCGATATGAAATTTACACGATTAACAATGCCCGCGGAACAACATATTTTCACGAAATGACGAACACAATTCGCATAAATCTGTCGCGAAAGTATTCTTATATAGTCTGTATTTCTCTAAGAGCCTTTTAATTGCAACAGTGGACGTGTATAACAATTAGAAAAAAGACTTCTGGACAAATCAACTCCAAACTTCACGGATTTATTCACGTACACTTCGAAAATGTACAGTATTTTTTTCAAATATAATTTTTGAAATCGTGGTAAAAAGATCAGGCTATATTCGCGAATTTTTTGAAGGAACACTATTGCCCAAGTCAATTTGAGATTTTCTGAATTTGTTAATGTATATTTGTCTTAAAATATTGATTTTAAATAAATTATCTGGAACAAGAGATAATCTGGATAGGATAAGATAATCTATTCTGGAACAAGAGATTTCGTAACTGTTCTGAATAGATTATATTGTAAGTCTGGATAGGTATCGCAGCGGATGGCAGCTTTTGTAAACATCGATAATTGACTGTTTGTAGTGGTCAAGCACAGGACGCGCCACGTGTTGAATTTCCCTGTATGGTTTGCTTCAGCAGCCGCCTGCAAATCTATCGTGTACTGCATGGCTGAGCTTTCGAATCAAGTTCGCGTTCATATCTCGTGTTCCGTGATCCAAATCAATTATAAATTCACTCCAAACATGAATATCTTCGGCTCTGATAAATAATTAATTCGAATTCTAACTGTATTGTACATAAAACTATTTTCAAAGTTATATATAATTGATTGAGATCGTGTTAATGAAAAAATTTGTGAAGATAAATGGTACCAAAAGACGACATAAAAGCAATTAAACATTTTCAATTTCACCATTTTTCAAACGCAATATCTGTACGGAATATCGAAAAACGCAATTTTAAAGTAACGCATCCATTCACTTTGAATTTGTACAAACATAAAACAAATACCCCGTCAAAAAATCGCGAATTTATTTTAAAACTGTTTTACAATGTTACAACCCATCGTTTCTGCAGTCGAAATTTAAAATAACGAATCATATTTTACCGCGTGCGTATATAAATTGCCAGCAGAAACGCTATCTAAAATTGTGCTGCTTCATAAAAAAGATTGCAATCCGTCCAGTTTGCTGTAAAAGTTTAAGCTAACGTACCATATTTTAGTGTAAATATACTATTCGCGCAAACACTATCTAAAATTGTGTTGCTTCGTCACGAAGATTAGAGTCTACCAATTTTGCAATAAAAATTCAAGCTGGAGGACTTTATTCGGGCAAACACTATCTAAAATTGTGTTGCTGCGTCCAAAAATTTATTGTATAATCCTCCGATTTTACAATAAAAATTTAAACCACTAAAATTTTGTTCCACAAAGAAAATTACTCCACTGATGTTGCAATAAAAGCTGGAGGATCACTGTACAAATAAGTTATCCAAGCAAACACTATCTAAAATTGTGTTGCTTCGTCCAACAATTTATTGTATAATCCTTCGATTTTACGATAAAAATTTAAGCCACAAAAATTTTGTTCCACAAAGAAAATTACTCCACTGATGTTGCAATAAAAGCTGGAGGACCACTGTGCAAATAAATTATCCAAGCAAACACTATCTAAAATTGTGTTGCTTCGTCCAAAATTTATTGTATAATCCTTCGATTTTACAATAAAAATTTAAACCATAAAATTTTGTTCCACAAAGAAAATTACTCCACTGATGTTGCAATAAAACTGGAGGACACTGTCAAATAATTATCCAAGCAAACATTATCTAAAATTGTGTTGCTTCGTCCAAAAATTTATTGTATAATCCTCGATTTTACAATAAAAATTTAAACCACTAAAATTTTGTTCCACAAAGAAAATTACTCCACTGATGTTGCAATAAAAGCTGGAGGACCACTGTGCAAATAAATTATCCAAGCAAACACTATCTAAAATTGTGTTGCTGCGTCCAAAAATTTATTGTATAATCCTCCAATTTTACAATAAAAATTTAAACCACTACAGTTTTGTTCCACAAAGAAAATTACTCCACTGATGTTGCAATAAAAGCTGGAGGATCACTGTACAAATAAATTATCCAAGCAAACATTATCTAAAACTGTGTTGCTTCGTCAAAAAAAAATAATAATCCACCGGTTTTGCAACAAAAATTTGAACCACTAAAATTTTGTTCCACAAAGAAGATTAGTCCACTGATGTTGCAATAGAAGTTAAACTGCAGGGCCACCACGTGCAAATAAATTATTCGCTGGGACCCGGTGGTTTCGCCCGAGACTCCCATCAAACTTCCGTCACAAAATATCGCATACCTAAACGCCGAAGACGGTACAGTCCATCGGACACGCTAAGTTCTAAAGTGATCATATGTCTCCCCGGGGAGGATGCACATGTTCGTTCCAATAACAATAGGGCAGACGGTCCAGGTTGGACAGCATCATCAGATAATGGAGCACCAAGAGTGCATTACACTGTATGTTCAAATTATGCATTTCTGAGTGGCCTGCACTACGCTCGGTTGTTTCGTGCACGTGTGTACGTGTATTCGTGTTGACCGACTGCAAACATGCCCAGATTCCGTCTTCGAAAATTTCTGCAGTGGCGACATAATTATTGCAGTAGTTACCTACTTCTCCATTGTTTTATTACATCAAAATGTTTCCTCCAAAACATATCAGACGTCTGTTGTTACATCTGTTAAGAAAGGAAACAATGTTCAATATAAAAATGGTCTGCATCGATTATAGGAAACAGGAGTGAACTGAAAAGAAATTTCATCTTTTAATAGTTATAACTAGACTGCGGATCTTTATGCATTTACAGGAAAATTGAGTAGATGAAATTCAAAATTGTTGAAAAGTTTAAAAAATTGAAGATGTCAATATATGATTTCTCCCCCATTGGAATCATAAAGGATGAAATAACGTTCAATCTAGTTTCTATTTTTTGCAATCGATGCAGACAATTTTTATTTTGCAGAAAGATCCGCAGCCTAGTTTTAACAAATGAAAAATAATGTGTCTGTTTAAATTCGATTAATTTGTTCACTGCTCTTTGTGTTGCGTTTAACCATTTTCTGCCATAGATGCATAAAATCCGCTTTTTTTTTGGTTAGCCTCGTCGAAGCACATCTTATTCGATCATCTCGCACATGTGTCACTCAATTTCTGCGCGTTCGACGTTCCTTATAATAGAATTCGACGTTAACCAAGTTCTCGGCGCGTGACGAATTTATCGCGGAGGGAACCTAATCCCCATAAGCTAATTAAATTAAGCAGAGTCTGGGAGGGTGCAAATCTGTTCGGGTATACTCGCTGATCGAATCTCGTGTTCGAAAGCCAAACAGTCTACGCGGGGAATAATTTTTTCGAGGAACACCATTGGACTTATCAATTTCTCATTTCGTAGATTCATCACTGCACGTTTCGGGAGAGTATAGTATTTTTTGCTAAATGGCAATATTGATTATATTTAAATATTGCTCTATCATGTTAGGAGAGCTTAGACTTTGGAAATTTTTTAAACAAAAACTATTTTACATATTAATCCTTGCATATTTTTTAAAAACCATACGATTGTTACTATCCAGGGTTACAAAATATTATTATATATTATCCATAATTGTAAAATATTATTATTATACAGAGTTATAAAATATTATTATTGTCCAGAGTTATAAAATTATTATCTAATTATTATCTGTTGCTATCTGTCTTCAATTCTGCAACCGAGGTACCAAAATCGCTGTGAATTAAAGTAAAAGAAAATATTATAAAATAGAAGATGGTTTTGATCAATGATCCTTGGAGCTGTTTCTAACAGGCAGAGTATAGACACTCGCTTATAAAATTGAAAGCGTGAGAGGATTCCATAAAGTATATCGAGCCAGTTCTTCGTCAGGGGAAACTTCCAATTGACAGTTTATTAACGACGCCCGGGGCGAAGGTGGGAAAACTTGCGGAAAATCGCCAAATGAGTTTCCAGCGGGCCCGTCTTTTGTTCCGGTCTGGAACTCGCCGGGAAAACAGCAATATTTTTCACACGTCTTATCGCGCTCTTCCCTTCGAACCCTTGGGGGAAAGAATCATTCTCCAACCCCTCGGTGTACCGAACTTCGTGATATCACAATCCCTTAATCATTCTTCTTCTATCCTTCCACGTATTCCGTCGTGAAACAATAAGCGGCGGTCATGTATCTGTGTTTACAAAAAAAAAAAAAAACGTCATTGTTCATGTGTTTTTTACATTTTATATAACTCAGCTGTTCAAACTTTAACGAATCCTGTAGTTTTCACTATTTGCTCCGATATTTGTGCATTGATTTAATTTTTTAGACTGTAGAGAACACTGTATTCGATTTAATTTGCTAAAAATGAAGGTCCTCTAACGAATATATATTTTTTCACGATTAGAGAATGAAAGATGCAAATTAGTCTTTTCCTAATTGTCTGTGTCCACGCATTAAAGTTCCCCGTAATATGTAGTAAAACATTCCGCCTATATTAATATAGTAACTCTGGTGGTTTTCTTCGGACAACCGTAGCGCTACTTTTCTCCGACACGGATTAATTATTCCGTAGATTAAAGTACTTAATGCGAACGAAAGTAGTGAGCTCTCGGTACTGCGAAAAACCAGAGCCCGAGTTCCTTGTCTACGCTTGAGCTCTCCTCTTTTTCGATCGGTCCAGCCATTAATCTTTTGACGTTAATTCGATTGGACCTTTACTATTCGAAACTCATATTGTAACGCCGCTATCTCCGACGAAAGCCAGAATAGCCAGAAGGAATTGACAATTGATAAATGCATTTCTATTTCAAGTATCGGCCAAATTAAATTTACATTAGTAATCGCGGTAATTTAGTTATAACGCACACTCATTTGAAAGTACAATAAATTATAGCAATCCCAGTTATATAAAAATTTATTTTTATTTCATATTAATTACATTAAACTACATACGAAAATTGGAAAAGAATGAATAATTTGCCCTGCAGATAATTAAATTTTCATTGCGCGCGCAAATAAAAAGGTTTTAAAAAGTGCCATTTTATTTTTCTGGATTGATTTGCTCCATTTACATTTAAACACGCAGTATGCAGAAACAAAACCTTAACATTCGAGTTGTTTATAAAAGGAAAAGCCGATCGTTCCTTTGCGACACGAATATTGATTTATTGTATTAGGCCAGCGTATTTTTCACTCTTCCGAATAACGCCGTTCAGTTCAGACGCCGTGTTCTCTCCTAATAAATTTTGTTTGTTCAATGATCTTTGGGTTTCATGGTTTAAGATCTTCTACAATGATATTATATTAGAAATCTCCCACAATTTTTTCGTGTAATTCCTACCGATTGCAATTTTTTTATAAAATCTTGTTGTGATTTAGTAGGTGTTCTAATATTTTCGTGGGCCGCTATCAATCTCGTTCAGGGTAGTTCTAGTGTGAAAAGGAATCTCCTAGGAAGATTCCATGGTAGTTCCCAGAGCCCGGACACGTCATTGGCTGAAAATTAATGTTCCACCCCCTTATGAGAACTGAGTAGAAGACTGCAAAGTCAGCTCCCGTCGAACAATCCCTAAAAGCGACTTCCGCTCGATACAACGCGTATAATCTGCTGGCCGGCGGCCAGCCCAGCTATTCGGCAGATTCTGTTTTCCTGCGTTTCGTAGAATCGCGACTAGCATGGAGATTACAGCCCGGGCCTGATGGATCCCCGTGTTTCCGAGTTTCTCCTAGCTCGTTAAAAGTTTCCGCCTGCAGGGAAAAATTCGATATAGGGGCGAGAGAGAGAAAGAGAGAGAGAGAGAGAGAGAGAGAGAGAGAGCGTGGTGGAGCGCTGACGCGCGCAAAGCCAGAACCCGAACCTTTGTGAGCCGGACAGGAATCCATTCCGAACGGTATCAGAGAAGTTGAAGAACTCCTTCCCCTCTCTTTCCATTTTTTATTTTCCCGCAGCCACCGTAGCCGCAGAAAAAAATAGGAACGCTGCGTGAGGGAAACGAGTAATTCGATCGCGAGCTTTGTGTCGATGACTTCCGCGTTTTATTGTCGTTTAAAACGCTTTGGAAATTTGAAATCGACACGAAGCACACTGGTCCACGAGCTCGACCTAGTTGTTCATTTGGTAAAGAAACTACTTGCTCAAATCGATGTTTATTGAATGTATATTGCTTCCTAAATGTCCATGACATTCGGAAACGATGAAATTAATGAGATTTATTAAAAATTGTGATTAGAACAAGCATTTAAAAATATTTTTTGGATCCTATTTGCCACCGAAAAAATTACCTCTCTTCTTATTGATACTCTGGAGAATCTATTTAATATTATGTGATTTTGTTGCAAATGAATAGTATTTGTCTATATTTAGAGTATATCTTTTGTACTAAGATTTAATATTTATAATTTATTGAGATAACAATGCTCAGTAAACTAAAGAGAATCTTCAAAGTTCTCAATCTTTGGTAGAGGATATCTTTCGACTCCCTCATTGTATCAAAGTGCATTATTATCAGCTTATTATCATTCTTTTCTCTATGAAATCATGCAAGAATCACATCCCATTCGGCCGCGATACACAAGTTATTATTGTTTAAAGAGTATGTGTCGCGTGAATTGCGGCCGAACCTCCGGCATTCTGATGATATAGTCGAACAATTAATATTGACAGATGTTGAAGAAGAAAGCCATGACAATAATGATTTGTCAATATAATACAATAGAATGTCAATTGTTATTGTAGTTTATACATTAAAAATTATATTTTTGTTTTTACAATTAATATTATGTTTCTCGCACAGTTTCAACTAAACTATTTTTAATTATGTTTATAAAATCCATTACTTCAAAATTGATTGATTATTGTGTTTATTTGAAACCTGAACTGAGAAAAAAATGTTTTAAACAAAACTTAATCAACATTCAGCAGTCTACATGTTTCAATTCAAAAAACTAAAAAAGACATTTTTAATGCATACATAATTAAAGTGGCCTCGAATTTTTAAAAGCTAATATGTATTTTTGACTTTATAATATTGTAGCTAATTAACAACCTAAATTACTATACCTTTAAACTTTCAAATAGTGCTAAAATATTAATGAACAGCTAGAGCTAGATCAGTGGACCAGTGTGCGAGGTACTGAAGATCGGAATATGTTATCTTAATTCTCCCTAGAGTCGTGGGGATTTAGTTTCACATTTTTAGAAATTACAAATTTTTAAAAATCCATAAGCTTGATCCTCATATATCTATTTGTCCTTCTAGAATAATCACATTTTTTTTTTGTCGAAAAATAACTACATTTAGAAACGATGCGTTCGGGAACGAAGTCAACAAATTTATGAACTAATGATTTATGCAAGAGAAATCAAGCATTGACGTTCGTGTCGTGCACCGAATGCTTTCAAATTCCGATTGCGATTCCCTCAGACAGGATGCGCTCGGAATCACGAAAAATAATGAAATAATCGAACAATACGTTCCGATGTATATGTGTGCACACCCTTCCCTTAACATTTAGTATTTTCCAACGAACGGAATCATTGAAACGTTCGCGCGCGAGATTACATCCCCGGTGAGAATCGATATTACACAACGCTTTACAGCGACGATCGCATTAAATTCACGGGGAATAATACCCGAACAGTTATTAATAATACAGTACTGCTGTATTCACGTATAAATTGAATCCCGGCTTACTAAATTATTCGTTAAATATATACTGCAATTTAGATAAACACCGTACGCTCCGCGGGAAGCGTATAAATTTCTATTTTAATCGGCATCGAGTGCGGAATCATCGAATATAAATCGAAAAATTATTTCCCAGAGTCCGTATATTAATGCCAAAAAATTTATTTTCTTGGCTCTGTTACTGGTTCAGCAGTGAAGTATATTTGATAGATATGCACAATATTCGGTAAAAAAAATTTGCATAGTGCAATTTATATTAAAAAAGTTAAAAAAAAAACAACAGTGGAAAGTTTCTTGAAATTATGCGAATGAATATAGTATACCAGTTCTTCTGGGATTATTATTTAGAAGAACATTATCGAGCTTGTTTTTTATTATTAAAACTGATTGGCTTCTCTGTTCTGTAAGTGACTCCTCTTTAAATGTGACTCGACTTTAAATGTTCACGGTGCCTGCAATATTCAATTAATTTCGTTAGTATCTACATGTTCGAAGTCCTTCGGAAGCGATGCAAACTGCAAACGCTGACTTTCCGACACAGGACGTCACTAAATTCTTCAATCGAAATCAGTGTGCGGCGCAGTTAATTGCTTCGATTACATCGGCCGTTCAACACGAGCTACAGTGAATCCCGAATTAATCGATAGCGTTACCTTAATTATTCGCTAAGCACTCGACGCAGGCGCTCGCTGTACCCAAATCAACTTCGTTCATTACCGGTGGATTGACAGAAAAGAGCGAGAGAGTGGTCTTTAACTGGGAGCAACAGTAAACATGTTTTAATTGAGAAAAAGGATTTTAATCAAACATTAAAAGCGTCTGGTTGATCCGCGGGTTTTTCCCGATGACAACTCCCTTTTCCACGGTTTCCCGTCGTCTTTCGTGTCCGGGTACGATAATATGCAACTCTCCTAAGCTCAGCCCTTTCGAAGAGTCAAAGGGCTTGGCAACAGCGCCGGGACTCCGCGAATGATCTTAGGACTTTAAAGATTTTAATTCCTCGGGAAAACTTCCGACAACGTGGAATTCCCGAGTCTCAAAGTACTCCGGCAACTCTTTACACATTTTGACCGTCGAGAGCTCCAATATGGCGGCGCGCTCCGCTTTTCACTTTGGCCTGCTTCGAGCTGTGTTTCGAGAGGATCCTCGCGGAAAAATGCGGCTGCTCTGACGGTTCCATTGACAGCCGATGAGCTATGGCAAGCCCTTCCTTTCATTTTATTAAAAAGTTCGCAGCTTTGTTTCGAACTTGTTCCGCTGCGCCGAAGTGCTCGCGGTTTCATACGTGTGGTACTTGAGGAACCCAGAAACACAATTGTTGACAACAAATTTCTGTTTTGAATTGTTCCTTTATCAAACCTTCTGGGATATACTTGTGACATTTTTCTGGTTTAAATGAGTCCAAACACGACATAACTCCAGGCACATTTACCTATTTAATCCACGAGTTTGTGGAACCTCGATTATCCGAACTGATGATCTGCATTCCCCATTCGTATGATAATGTGTTCTATTAATGATATATATATATGTGTGTGTGTGTGTGTGTGTGTGTGTGTGTGTGTGTGATGTTAAAAACAAATCCAATCTGTTTGTAATGTCTAAACACCGAGTGATTTTTTTCGGGTAATATTTTTTTCATATTCAAAAGTGTGGCTTAAAAAATATTATTTTGATATCTGAAAAAAAATGATTGAACAATATTTTGTGCTACTAGGGGTTCTACTGATTAGTTCGGATGATCGAGGTTCTACTATATCGAGGACTAAACAGATAAACATGAGCCGAACTGTACCGTGTTTGGGATCATGTTAATCAGGAAAACGCCACGAACGTGTTGATAAAGGTTTAACAAAGAAACTTTGGAGACAGGAGTTGACAAGATGCCGACTATCTCGTTTACCTAGTGTCACCAAAAACTTCCATCCAAAGGAATTCGGTCATTTTCTAAAAGTCGCGAGCACAAAGTGAATGCTCGATCATCCATCGACTGGTCACTCAACAAAGCAGCGATTGGATTTCCCGAAATTCACGGAATTCTTCCCGACACTTGCATTCGGGTGTAATCGAACGTGGCGAACGTTCGAAATCCCGAGTTTGATCTGTAGCAACGGTAGTAACAACGCTGGCCGGAATGCCAGGGTGGGGCGGTTGTGATCAGGTCGAGTGTTTAATTGTCGCACTGGCTATGACGATCGAATGGCATATTCGGTTTCAATCGGATCACTCGAAGATCACGGCTACGAAGAGAATCCAATTCACGAGATATCACTCAAACCGACGATAACGCGAACTTAATGCCGGCTTTACGATACCATAACGATTAACAACAATCGACGAGCAGCAGCCGCCTGGAGCCTTGTGCAACTGGTTAACGCGCACCGGTGCTCCTGCGAACCCGTAAAGAGGGCCTTAACCCGACCGGGCCAAGCCCAGGATTTATTGGCGTTGGTTTGCATAATATCGATTTCGCATTTCGAGCCGAGATTAAGATTTCCAGGAGATTAACAGCGGCTGGCGCAGGGTTCTGCGAAACCGCGATTTAACCTTCGGACCTGGCACCCCCCTAATAGGCTCGGGAGAACGTCGATTTCGACGGGAAGATGTGTATCCGACAGGATGACAGATTCCTCTGGCCGGATGATAATATCAAGCCGCGATCTGATGAAGCGTCCGGCCAATTAATTGATATCTTGCTGGCCCGGGCTGCTCGACTACGATCGCAAATCGCTGTCGAAGGCATCAGCCTCGAAAGATCTCTGACAGTGACGAGAGGACTGACCCGCCGGGGACTCTCGGGTAATTAGGGTCAACAGATCTCCCGCGCCTCGGTCAGCGAGCAGGTGAAAATTTCATTTTAATGCGCACCGTTGCTCCTGCGACCACTAACAATTCAAATAGGGACTCTCGGACAGTGGGTTTGAAAAATTGATTTTGCATAAAGTGGAGTGGGGTAAGTGCGTCAACGGGACAAGTCCGTTATAATTGGTTATCTTTAATTTAATATGAACGAAATTTCTCTAGCTTGTATTTATTAATGCAGTATAAGTGCGTAGTAGTTGACATTTTGTACAATATCCTATTAAAATGATAATTTTCAAGCAAGATTAGAATCCTACATAATACTAGTTCATCGGTAATAACCGTGGCAAGAGTTTGATACCAAGAGCGTTAAGTTTTTACAGACTGAAGATACATCAGTTTAAAGTCCAACTTTACAAAAACTAGGGCGCACCTACTCCACTCCACCTTATATCAAGAATATTTCGAAAATGGGTTCTCGTAGAGTTTCAGCTTTAGAAATAACTGATTTTCACTTGAGACTTTCTCCCGCTGCGTCATGCAAAAGTATTCTAGAAAAAAATGAATCTTTACTACAGATTTATTGTTGTACTTGTATTATTGTTGTATTACTCGACTTAACGAAATTATCAGAGTTTGAATAACAAAAATTCATTGTTCAAATACCTCTTGGATCCACCATGGGCAATCCCACGTATTTCCAGGAGGAATACAGACTGGCGAGCAGAATTGGAAGTGGCACGATTAAAAAATCCAATTAGCAACAAACTTCCTCGCAGCTCCGGTAGCTTTAAAAGAGTCCTGACCGACCGAAACGTCTGTACTAATAAATCCCGGTCTTTTCAATTTCAACTTTCATTCAGCCACGGTATAAATCCTTCGGTCTCCGGCGTGTGCATCAATTAGATCCGGCTGGATCCCGCAAGCATCGCGATCATTCTCTGTATCGCCTTTCACCGGTCGACAATTCGTCACGGTGAACTTCACCAGAGAGTTTCCGGTCGCCCCGTCGCGCATAAATATTCGGCGGGCCGGAGTCAAAAGCGTCCTTAATCCAACAGTTTTGTCGCCGAATTTATCCCCCGGTATAAAGAGCTTATCCCGGCTGGCTATCTATCTCGACTATCGACGTGTCCCACCCCCGCAAAACCGCCCTTTCGCCTCGTTCTTTCATCCCTTCGCCGAAAGATGAAACGTCGGTGGGCCCTAAAGCTCGGTTCCCATCCTTCCGTGCTGGTGTCGGGATACGATTATCCGGCGATCGATTTATCCCACCCTTCGATGGTTAACCAGCCTTCTGGAAACGCGATAATCAGTTTCCGACACGTCTTCCTCGCGTAATGCGCGAGGAGGGTCGAAGTGCATCCTCTTTTATCGAGACTGGCTGTCTCTTTCAATCGCTGTAAACACAGGCGAGACCCTTGCGATTGATCGAGGCTGGATTAATTTCCCGAACGAGCCGCGATCGAGATCGGGAACAGATTACGGTGCCGAGCCACGGAGTTCGGGACGTGCTGAAAAGTCCAATTTTCCAAGTATGGAATTTATATTAGGTTGGAAAGAAAGTTCTTGCGGTTTTTAACTATTGAATACAAATGCAAAACCGTAAGGACTTTCTTTCCGACCTAATGTAATTGTTGTCTTCGAATTTGATGAATCTAATATTATAATATAGAATTTGAAGACATAACTCACTTTTATTCTGATACAAGGCGATGTCTCGGGGCCGTCCGTCGCCGTATTTCGGGAGAGAGGCAAGTTCTATTTCCGTTGCAAATTTAAGGTTGAGGAATTTTTAGCTTCCGTGTGACGACCCTTTATTTTATATACAGAATTAGAAAATTATGGAAAATATTAGGTTGTCCCAAAAGTTTCTTCCGGAATGTGTTCCTTTAATGTTGCTAAATAAATACGAACAATACGATAATCTTTATGTTAATATTTTAGTACTTCTTAATATGAATTTGCATTATGTGCATGCATCGAAAACCAACTTTTGGGACGACCTAATATTTATTTAGCGACATTAAAGGAACACATTCCGGAAGAAACTTTTGGGGCAACCTGATACGTCGAATGAAACCTTGAAATAATGTTGATAGTGTTCCACATGGTTTATTTGTAAATTTCGAGGGCAGGGGAAGGAAAGGTGAACACGAAGAAACTATAATAGTTTGCTTAATTCGCCGGATGATCCCTAATTTTTAAGTGACAATGTTCATATTTCAGAGCGAAGGATAAGCCACGGGCGGCTCCCCTGCGTCGATACCAAAGTTCATCCACCCGCGGCTTAGACCTTCAAGAAATTTTTAAGAGGATTAAATATTTCCAGGGGAGACTGGACGCCGTATTTTCGGAGCTCAGAATTATATAGTGCTGCGTACCATTTGAAATTTGTAGAATACCGAGCGGGATAAACCGGCGGGGAATGTGTTCTGTTCGCGAAGTTTGCGGTTTGTGAGATGATAATCGAATTAGAATGTTCCTTAAATGATGTTCTCTGTGATGACGCAGATTCTAAAATTTCCTTGAAACATGTTTCAAATATACTGTCCAATCTTTTAACGGGTAGCCAAGTTTTCGATGTTGTTGACATGTTTTCTAGCAGTTCGGTTTAACGTCAATGAAGCGTGTCAAGGGAAGTAACGTGGCTGACGTTGGTTGAGTAGCTAACAAGAACCAAGAGGCTGTCGATAGACAATTAAGCAAGTGCCATAAGTTCCTAAGCTCCATGAATGAACGCGTCAGGTAGCTTCACCGTGTTCTGTCATCATAACTGTAGGGAATTCGTCCATTCCCGGACACTTTTAATTCATCAATAACAATTATTTACGATTCTGTTTGATCGGTTCATTCTTTATATCATTACAATTATGCCAAACACTTTGACGAACCACTGTACACATGAATCTGGAATCTAGATCGAAGTTCATCCTTTATATTATTACTAGACGGCGGATTTTATGCATTTATGACAAAAATGAATACACTGGGGGGTCAAAGTGATAAGGCCCCTAAAGGTTTTTAGCAATGAACATTCATTTGTACATACAGGGTGACAAGAAATAACGGAGTTAAACATTTCTTATTATAATTCTGTCAAATCGACGAATTTTGAAAGACCAAATGATAACAACCATAACATAGACCTTTAGTATTCATATATTTAAGAAGTCTCGAAATGGCCACCCTTTGCGCCGATACAAAGGCTCAAACGTGTCTAAATTCGTCAATTTGACAGAATTCTAATAAGAAATGATTAACTCCGTTATTTCTTGTCGCACTGTATATACACGTAGAAAGTGAATATGCAACAAAATCAAATTTTGCAAGACTTTAACAGCTTATATCTCAATAATTATTTGTTTGCGACATGTAGCTCCTTTCAAACTTTTTCTCTTTCCTATGAGTGGAAGGTGTTGATGTGAAAAACAACTTTATCAACAATTTTCTTTGTTATAAACAATTAGGTCAACGACCATGGATCCATTGCTAGCACCGGTTCTCGTCTAATCACCGAAGTTAAACAGCGGGGGCGCGGACCACCGGTAGGATGGGTGACCGCTCGATAGAAAAGCCAGGGGTGGCCCATGGCGGTTTTTCGCGTGTTGTTGACATATAAGTGGTTCGGAACCCACCTTATAAACAGTAGGTCCACCAAATATAAAAGAGTAAGTGGGAATAGGCCCGAATATCCGGCTCAGCGTCGCTGATATGGAGGGAACTCCGAGGTGAAGCATGCCTCCCCCGTGGAGGATCGCCAACAATATTAGGACCTTGAATAAGTTCTCGCTGTTTCTTCAAAGATGGTAGTAGCAGTACCCCGTTCGTGGAATTTCGAATGGTAACACACATGCAAGGCAGTAGTGTATCTAACCTTAAATTTCAGTGTATGGTAGTTCACTTTAGTGTAAACAAAGTAATTGTTTCTTAGTTCTGAAAATGTCTACTTTTGTGCCGAATAAAGTGTATTTGCGGGGAATTTTATTGCACTAGTTTATTCAAAAGAAATCTGCAGCTGAAGCACATAGAATTCTTGTTGAGACTTATGGTGACAATGCTTTGTCGGATACGACATGCAGAGACTGGTTTCGACGCTTCAAAAATAATGAATTTAAACTCGTGGATAAAGAACGTTCTGGCGCACCGAAAAAATTTGATGACGAAAAGTTGGAGGAATTACTCGAATATACTATACTATATATATTATACTTTGAATGAAATGTTTTTGTTCCTTATAATTTAAATAAATCTTTTAATTTGTAAAAGAAACAGCGAGAACTTATTCAAGGTCCTAATAAATGTTATAAACAATTTTGCAGAGGTGTAGATTACCCCTAGAACGGATGACCATTATTTTTATACACCCCTGTACACGTGAATCAACCTCGCAGCATCGCAACACGATTAGACTCCCTGCTCCTCTATAAGCTCGTCGAGGGTCCCAGCTCTCGTGCAATTCGAGAGGCGTACTTCGGTATTGCGGTATCGACCGAGAAGAATCAACCGGGAGCTAAAAAATCGTTATCAGGTCTGCGTGGTTTTCTAGGAGTCGATGTTCGGACCTTCTGGATCTGGCTAGATTTTTCAGTGGTCGGTGATTACGTTGTTCGGACACTGAATAATCGTTTCTCGTGTCGGCGGTGCAATCGAGCTGGTTCGCGTTTACCGGCCAATTAGAGGTGCTCCGACGGAAAGAGAAGGAGCAGAGGTCCCGATAACCGGATAGTCGGATATCTAGATAAGCAGGCTTTCAGGGCCGGCGCGGTGTCGTGCTGGATTTATAGAGTGAAGGTATTCTCGAGTCGTAAATTCAGGTGTACAGGTTGATAGGCAGAGTCACGAGGAAGCAAGCCCTCCAGTTCCGTTCGCAATCGCTCAACCGCGGGATAGGCACTCGCGTGTGCTCTTATCTGAGTCTTGTTGTTTTAGTCGCGCCGCTTTCTTCCGGCACACGGTCGATCGCTTAAATGAAATACTTCTTTTTTTTCTTTTTTACTTTCTTATATCCATCGGGGCTTGAATCTATCATTTTATGGAAAACCAACCGCAACCGGCCATCTCCGCGTCGGTTACTTGCGGATGCAATCTGATTGCACCTTTCTTTGCTAACTGGTGATTGATGGACCTGTAGTCGAAATCAGTTTTTAAGGCGGCGTGAAGAAACTGCCCCGTTTGATCGACATTCTCGTACGTTTCTACAGATCTCAGCCGACGATAATGTGCTTCAGATCGTAATTTATGCGGTCGGATTTCTTGCAACATCGATTTTATGCATTCACCACAAAAATTCGTAGAATTTAACCGAGTAACAAAAAAATTCTACTTTTAAAGACTAGTCGGGAATATTTAAAAGTCATCGGTAGTTGTCATTCTATGGGAAAACGACAATATTTATTCTATATTTTCTGTTTTTCAACAGTTGCATCCTACAGACCTCTGAACTCAAATCGCATGAACTGCATCCCTGTGTACGAACACCGGGGAAACTGCACGTTATAATGGATTATGGATGCGTATGCAAATGTGCATTTTTATGGACTAATTAGCAGAAATTGCAATTAAACCATCCCTTGAGCACGTGTGTAGTTTTATGAAGTTTAAAATACAATGGGTGATAAAATTATTACAGCCGCAATACGAACAATGCATTTACCGCGCATGTGGTGGATAATGTCCCCTGCAGTATTACTAAATGTGCATTTGTAATTTGCAGACGTGAATACTTCATACAAAAATAATAATAATCCAGCGTAGCTGGATTTCCATTTAAAAGTCCGATTCGAGAATATTCTTGTATTATTTCCGTCACCAAAAAATTATCAATTATTTCGTTGCAATTCTTATTTTGCATAAAGATCCGCAGTCGTACTTCATACAAAAATAGTAATAATCCAGCGTAGCTGGATTTCCATTTAAAAGTCCGATTCGAGAATATTCTTGTATTATTTTCGTCACCAAAAAATTATCAATTATTTCGTTGCAATTCTTATTTTGCATAAAGATCCGCAGTCGTCATTATATTTTAAGCAAACGCAACGAAAATCACGGTGACAGACGCAGAGGGGTGAAGGATTTCGCAGGATCTAACATAGGGAATGGTTGAATTTTCGCACGGAGAGACCGGATGAAATTAATTCAGTATTTACCGGTCAAAGAGCAGTCCAGCTCACGGCGACACGTTCGCCGATCGATTCCGAGCGAAGGAACAGGAATTCCTGGATCTCGAAGAGTCGCGTCCAATACCTAATAACGATTTAAATCTCTGGAGGAAATCGAGTGGACGCGTCGGGAAATACTTCCCATCGATCCGGTTCGATGCACGCGGACCAGATTATCCTCTAACGCGGGGGTGGTCTACACCCCCAGTACAGTACAGGGTGTCTCCCACGGTCTGGTCCCAGGTAAACAACGCGTTCAGAGATAGCGACCCGTGCTCTAAATCAATCGCGATTCCCAAGACGACGGTGCCCGGCCATCCGTTCCGCTCGATACACAAGCTACAAGAAGAGAGATCACGGCGAGCATCGAGCACGTAACCCTTGGAAATTGCGTTAAGCTGCGGTTTTCTGGCGAACTAACGTCCTAACGAACACGGCCGCCCCTAAACGTGTTTCAACACTATATTTCCGGCGTCTCGAACATTTCTTAACGGCTGTAATTTCGTAAAAGAGATCGCACTACAATAACGCATCGCTCAACAAATGGGAAAGACGTTTTTCTTTCTTGGAAGTGAAAAATTGGAACATCTCTAGAAACTCGAACAAATTTTTTTAATAACAGCTCTTTGCGAAGAGCCCTTAAAACTTGACATACGATTTTTCTTCGATGTTTTATAACAATAAAATGAGGAACGTGTTCGATAGTGCAGAGGCCTGAGGCCAGAAACACTTTTATGATTTAATAATGTTGTTATGTTATCCTAAATGAAGACAGACTGCGGATTCTCTGCATGCATAACAAAAAAATGCTGTTGTATTGTTTTCAGCTCAATAGAATTATTAATAGTGGAAACAAATGTCTACGTAGCTCCTGTATTTTGCAATTAATGCAAACAATTTTTGCATACAAATCCGCAGTCCGACAATGAATAATTAAAAGTAAAACACTGATGCTGTAAATGGACCTTAAAACAGCCAAAAAGGAAAATCAATTTTCGGTGGTCGTCGCTAAAAAGAAGTACAACAATTATGTATTTACTAATGACCGGAGCGCGAGTAGATGGAATTTTCAGCACACAGGCTGACCCTTTGTCTCGCGTTCCAGGACGTAATTGACGTATTCCTCGACGAGCAGAGTGGAGATGGGCGGAGAGTCCAGCGAAAAAATACGTTCGCCGGGGAAAGCTTTATAAATTTCATCGAGTTTCCGTCCCGGTTTTGTCGTCCTCGGTTCCCTCTCTGTGTTCTATCGTGCGGGCGGGTCTCCGTTTCCGCGCCGTCGAGCTTCGTCCCCATCGACGTTGCTTTTAAGGGGGTGTGAAATTTTTAGTTCGTAAACAAGAGACTGCCGGGGAAGTTTCTGTATTCAGTTATCCCCGGTTAAGTCTCCGCCGCCTGTAACTTGACACGACCAGCTCGCGCGACGCGAGCGAGACGCGACGGCCGAGTTTCTCCGCTCGGCTGTCTCGAGCCATTACGCCCCGGGCTTTCACGGAGCCGATGTGTCTGCGGAAGTTTTCCGGATTCGAATTTCGCTGTCACCGTTACCCGGCGAAACCTGCTGCTCCCACACCGTCCCTTGGAAAATTGATACCGGCGATCTCTGCGGGAAAAACTACGGCGACCCGGTCCGCCAGACGCAGTGCAAATCTAATGTCGACCGTCGAGAACGGGTGGTGGTCATGGGAATTTATTGTGACCGATGGGTTGAGCTGAACCTTTTAAAATTTCAGTGACGTTTTACTATGTCTTGGAACTACCTAATCGTATTTTTTTTAGTCGGAAGGGGTTGAATTTAAGGGAGTTATAATGGCTGGTGTGCAATTCTGATGTGAATGTCGAAAACGATGGAATTTTGGGAATTTATTACAACTACTGGGTTGAACCAATAATTTTGATTTTTTAGGGCTACTTTGCTACATCATTGAAGTAGTCGAACATATTTTTTTTAGCCTGAAAAAGTTAAATGTATGACACTTATAATAGCGATTATAATGGCGGATCTGATGTAAGAACCTTCGAAAATTCAGGAATTTTAGGAATTTATTGGAGCCAGTGGATCAGACCTGTCCCTTTGAAATTTTTGGACTACTTCACTACATTATTGGAGTAACTATACGTATCTTCTTTCCAAAAATTTGTATACATGAAAGAAATATAATTACTAGACTGTGGATTTTATGCGTTTATGAGAAAAATGGACACGTACAATTTAAAGCAGTGGACATGTTAAAGATATTTAAGGACATCAATGTATTACTTTCAGCTTAATAGAATAATTAAAAGAAGAATACAATTTTTATTTGGCTCCTGTGTCGTGCAATCAATGCGAATATTTTTTATTTTGCATAAAGATCCGCAGTCTAATAATTACTTATCTGCTCACTTACTTAAAATCGAAGATCATTCGCGAATGTGAACGCGTCGAACCCAAGATTTTGCGCGGATGGTCATTGTTTTCGGATGCAGGTTAATGCAGTTCATTTGTCTTCGAGCAGCGAAATCCGAAAACGTGTGGTGACGCCGCGGGACGTGATACCCGAGCAGCCGGGTGTAAAAATGGAAATGCGTTCGATATACCGAGGAATACCGCGGCATCTTTCCTCCCGTTGGCAACTTCAGATACAAACATTGCATTATTCATGATCGAGCGGGGGAGGCTCGTCTACGATTTTCAGAGCTGGACGAGAGAGGGCTTGTATCTGCCGGCTGAATAATTAACACGGATAAGTTACCTGCGGCACAGGGCGTGTTGCAGCCTCGCCGTCCCTTCCGGGAAACTTTTCGGCGAGTGTTTGCGAACTCGTCTCCCGCCTTGCCTGCTTTTCCCCGCGACCGTTAAATAAAAGCACAAGAACTTTGGACACCGACGCGACGACGCTAGGGCGAAGACACTCCTTGCGGAATAAATTTTTACCCGTGGAACTTTTCCTCGAGATTTCCCGCGGAGGAATTCCAACGCTCCTCGTGCTTCTACCGAGAACGAACGTGCGTGGTTCAACCCCCGGATGCCGGGACTCGGGTCCCAACTGACCCGGAATTATCGTCGAACCTTCTCTACACTGAGAAAAAAGTCCTGTCGAAACAAAAAAAATATATGTTGACTCAATAAGATGTATTATTGAATAGTGCCAATATTATATGAACTTATTTTAATATTTAATACTATTGAATTTCAATAGCAAAACTCACTTCCGCCAATCATATAAGGCAATAGCTTGACCATTAATGTTTTCAAAAAAATAAGATATGGCCTCAAACCAATTCCAGTATAAATCAATAAATTTCTCAAATTTTTTTAACAACATATCTGATTGAAGGAAAAAAGGAAATATTACGATTAATAATATACGGTATTGAATCAAATACTATTTTCAATCATTTCATGATAGACAATTCAAATACATCACGATTTGCTTCTAAATTTCATACTATTGAAAAGAATACATTGATATTCATCGAAGTAAATCAATTACAATAACACGCGTGTTATTGAAGTAACTACTTTTTTTTCTCAGTGTACATTCATATAAACAAAAATTCAATTCGATTCGACGAACAGTAACGCAGCTAAAAATTCGTAAATTACAACAGGAACGTCTTCGTGATAGTAAACCAATGTTGCAAAGTTCTGTGGTTTATAAACAAATTGGAAAGTACGGTGTTGCGTGAATATATGTGGCGAGAATGAGAAAGAACCATAAAGAACCATGCGATGAGTACGCATGAGGGAGCATTTTGTTTGGAAAATTTGTCAGTCGTTAATTGAACATCGTTTGTGTTACACGTAATATGTTTTGTTAAATATACGATGCGTTTATAAACATCGATAATTCCATTCTCTACAACTTGATTCCGAACCCAATCGGTTTGGATAAAAGAGGTTCGACCGCAACACCACTGTTTCGATTCGCCATATAATATTTCGCGACGGAAGCCATTTAAGGCGAGTAGGATTTCCCGTTCGAATCATTCGGCGACAGGAGGAGGGCTCTGAATCTCCCGCGATATTGCTGAGGCAGCGTTTCCACGATAAAAGTGAACAACGGCCGTCGCTACCCTCGTCGGTCCACGTTGAGAATTATCAAATGAAATCTGTCTTTTCACGGGGAACCGAAAGTCTGTTACCATCCCGGCCGTAATTCCCGTCGTTCCCTTGGAAACGCTGCTGCTGGTCTCCCCATCGCGTCCGTCGATGCTAACGTAATAAATGCGCGTTATGTACACTGTCCCATCCACGAGAAAATTGATAACTCTGGATTTAGATAACACCGCTAACTATAGTTTCACCCCTGCGAATAGAAACTTCTGTCCCGATAAGGGACGACTCGAGGATTTTTCTCCAGTCTAGGGGTGCGTTGTTGCACCCCTGTACGATTTGGACGCTATCAACGCTAACGATGACTCGTTATTCTTCTTCTACCCGAATGGAAACTTGAGGACCGATTTTTCCATGGCATTTCCATAGAACGGAATTTATTCGCATTTCCCACGCCAGATTCTCTTAACCCGCAAGTCTGGCGATGACGACTACGTTCCCTGCGATTTAATTCGCTTTTTGAAGCTATTGCAGCGTTTCTTTAACAATCCCTACAATTTTTTTGTGAATTTTACATGTTGGACAATCACCTCTTAAAAGAATTGCAAGATTAATTTCTACAAACATGTTCGTGACGTTTTCCTGATTAAAATGAGTCCAAACATGACATAATTCGAAGCATGGGTACTTGTTTAATCCACGATACAGTGGAACCTCGATTATCCGAACTGTTGATATCAAAATTCTTCGTTGTACAAATCAGTAAATAGTACACTGAGAAAAAAAATTGTTACTTCAATAACACGCGTGTTATTGTAATTGTTTTACTTCGATGAATATCAATGTATTCTTTTCAATAGTATGAAATTTAGAAGCAAATCGTGATGTATTTGAATTGTCTATCATGAAATGATTGAAAATAGTATTTGATTCAATACCGTATATTATTATTCGTAATATTTCTTTTTTTCCTTCAATCAGATATGTTGTTAAAAAAATTTGAGAAATTTATTGATTTATACTGGAATTGGTTTGAGGCCATATCTTACTTTTTTGAAAACATTGATGGTCAAGCTATTGGCTTATATGATTGGCGGAAGTTAGTTTTGCTATTGAAATTCAATAGTATTAAATATTAAAATAAGTTCATATGATATTGGCACTATTCAATAGTACATCTTATTGAATCAACATATATTTTTTTTTGTTTCGACAGGATTTTTTTCTCAGTGTAACTATGAATCCAACCATAGCGTGTTTGGTGTCATTTTAATCAGAAAAATGTCACTAATATGCTGGTAAAAGTTTCATAAATGTAAATTACAAAATAAATAGTTTCGTCGTCGAATTATCATTGCCTGTTTGAATTTTGAGGATGAAAAATATTTTTTTTACGTAATGAGAAGGGTCAAAATGGTTGCAATCTTGGGAAGCTCGTTGAACCGGAAGGTTGTAACACGGTCGCGAAGTATAGTGGTTGTCAGATCCGCGAGGGAAACCGTCGGGATAGCGAAAACAGGGATAGTAGCAACACTCGGCGAAACTCGGAAATATGACAGACGGAGGCTGGCCTGAAACACGGTAACTGGTAACGCGGTATGAAATATACAAAGTTGGAAAATTGGGTTGTAACGGAAGTTAATCCCTCGGTGTGCTTAACTTTTGCGCCCGCGCGCGTGGAATATGAAATTTCGGAACTCGCTGGAATTCAGCTTTAATGCCGCGTTAATGGTGCATCGTCCTCAGCGATAACACGGGTACGGAGACACCCGCGAATTCGCTTCGAAATCTTTTTGGGGAGACTTCGAAAATTATCTGTGGTTTCAATAATGTCCCCGCTGTTCGAATTGCAACTTCGAAAATTCATATATGAAAAGACACACTTCGAACTCGTGTTACAATTTCTGAAACCGTAAAATTATCACAAGACTGCGGATTTTTGAGCAAACTAAAAATTTGTAATGGATAGACGTTACACAGAAATATCTATTTCAATATTTTTCAATATTTTTCTTATTGTGTCGCAAATTGGTAGATAAAAATGAAACTCCTAGGAAGATTGAAAGTATTTTAGAATTCTATTAACAAATACTTTTAGAATAGTTGATACACTCTCAGCAAACTAAGTTAAAGAAGAAAGACATTTTTATTCGACACGTGTTCCTCACAAACAATGCGTAACATTTTATTTTTGCATAAACAACTTATGTATCAGCACTTCTTGTAAATAACATCCAGCAAAATCCGAGCCAAAAAAGATAAGGATAAACATTATAACATTTCACACGGTCTCATAACTTTGAGAGAAATGCAAAACCAGTCACGATAAACATTTCCACGATCCCTGACGCTATACATTCGTCCGGAGATTACGAGGAAAGAATTCTCGCGCAACAGTTTCTACACATATTATAGCTAATCGCGTGCAGATATAAGGTAGTGGACGTAATAAAATTACTCACGCCATAAAAATGCAACCTTTTAAATATCTGAATACATTGCAACCATGGTGGCTGCAATTCTGTATAATCTGGTGCAAAAATTTCGCTAAAAATCAAAAGCATCATTCTGTATGGTGCAAATTGTGTCCGCCACTGTAATCTGATTTTACGAAATTTCGTTCACTGTAGCAACATCTGCTACATCTTTTTAAAAAAATCGTTACTTGACTGTCTGAATTATTTTTTCATTCCAAATGTGATACCATCTTTTAAAACATAAGAAGGATACTTTACAGAAGAATTGAATAATGTCCTTATTTTCAACTTGTTAAGATTTTTGAATAAAGACATATCTTGTTTCTTCGATGCAGATAATTTTTATTTTGCATGCAGACCCTACATATTACGTACAAGAATATTTTTCGCGTTTTAGGAGATATTGGTCCGCGAGTCGTCAATTTTGCAGGTCACAGTATTTTCGAGAACTTAGAACCCACTGGAAGAATCCTCTATTCCGCTACCTTGAATTTTCTATCTCCGTCAGACTCCCGCATCCATGTTTCATCCGATCATTTTCATGTATAAAACTGCGCGGCACGTCCCTTCTGTTTCTCTATCGAGAGTAGAATTTGAAAGCGCGGTTTCGAGTTCTCGAGGAAATGAACACCTCGACGGATACGTTCATGTCGGCCGTTCGATCGGCCGGCGCGTCCGATCGATACCCGGGGATACGGTTTCAAAGTTGACGTCGGCTGTATTGAATTACAATTACACGGTACATCTGGCCACGTTCATTCGTCATTATTATCAGTGGCCGCCTTTGTCGTCGATCAAACGAACGTAAGCGACGCGAACCCATCGAACCGTTCGGACCCAGTAGATACAGAGTCCATCGGCCGATTGTTCGACGCCGAGCCATTGTGCAAAACGCCCCGGCAATAAAATATTACCCGTGCGCGTTCGTTATCGAGCGACCAAGATGGCGTGCCACCGACGAGTCGATAACATCGGATCCATAAGTGAAAACGAGCAGCGAATGATTCCTCGCGCTGCCGAGATCGTGGTCACTCCATTCCGTGCCATAATCGAACCGCTCGACGACAGAAAGACAAACGGCATAAATTAGTCTGCTTTTTTCTAAGTGCCTGTCAACACTGACACTTGTCTACTGTCCATGCTATTTTTATTTTATGCAGCCTTTGTTTACCGTCGCTGTTTCTGAATGCTTCGGAGTCTGTGACACTTGGGGTTCGTTGAACCGATTTTAGATTTTCTTCCCGTGGGAATTTTTCGACTTTTCAGGTCTCAAATTGAAGCTGAAGGATCACACTTCTCCATAAGTTCATTTATATTTTAGAAAAAAATTCGAAATCTTATAGAGGAATCGATGAATCCTGAAAAATAATTTGCGTTTTAATAGGGTACTCCAAATAATTTTTAGATTGTGTTCCCGTGAGAATTTTTGGACTTCTCGGGTCTCAAATTAAAGCTGATAAATCACGCTTCATGATAGGTGCATTAGTATTTCAGAAAAAAATTGGAGATCTCATAGAGAAATCGATGAATCTCGAAAATTAATTTGCGTTTTAAGAGGGTACTTCAAATAATTTTTAGATTGTGTTCCCGTGAGAATTTTTGGACCTCTCGGGTCTCAAATTAAAGCTGATGAATCACGCTTCATGATAGGTGCATTTGTATTTCAGAAAATGATTGGACATCTTACAGCAAAATGGACGAATCTCGAAAAATAATTTGCGTTTTACATCACGTCAGTCTCCCCTAAAAGTTTCTCAATATTTGTCAGTTTCCATCAATATGCATAGCAATAAATGTTAATATTATCCCGTAAAGTGATCTAACGTAATATAATATGCGAATTAATTGGATTCCTTCGTTGCAGCGCGTAAACTCCTCCCGGCGCAAAATATAATATTACCGATGCAGCGACGCGACAGGAACGTGTTCGAAGATAAATATTCATTAGCTATTGACGTAATTAGGTCGGCCAATGAATAATTGCGTTCGAATTCATATTTCTGCGGAGGAACCTGCAAGCAAGGAGCGAAGGTAAACAGCGGTGCCACGCGTCACGCCGCGGAATACTTGATGAATTCCACTTGATTACTGCATCGACAATGACGACTTCGATTTAAATTCCCTTTGTTATGTTGTGGCGAAATTTAGACTATATTAATTAACTCACTGAGGAGACTGACATGATCTAGCACCTTTGTTTATTTACGGCAAATGTAGCCTCATTAAAATTGGCATAAAATTCCACTGCTGTGTTGTGGCGAAATTAATCATTTATATTACTCACTAATTGTAAGGTCACCTAAGGACTCTGGCTTTGTTTAATTGTGCCAAGAATTACAATCACCTTCGAGAATACGTAAAATCAAACATGTAGGTTTCCACTAAGAATTTCAATTGCGATCTCCACAGATTTTTTCAAGGATACTGCAATGTCAAACAAATTAAAGCATCGTCTCTTTTATGTTCTACAACTTTCGTCTTAAATATTTTTTCGTATGATGGAATTTTCTCGAGAGAACAGGCTTTCCAACGCACTGTGCGTCGTGGAGGTCTGCATTCGCCAACAGTAGGATTTGCACTACTGGCTGGTCCGCGGGAATATCGAGCGGCTCCCCCGGTCGCGGCGAACACGCTCGAATCCCGGCGATTCCGTCCGAACACGGTTGCACTCCGATGCAACTCTGGGTCAGGTCAGCCAGGTCAATCGCCCCGGAGAAGCGCGCGGCACGGCGGTGGCTGCACTCCGCTGCACTGCTGTTCGTGTCGCGAGAGACCTCGCCGACTCTCGGCCCTTCAATCGCCGTGCACTGGATATCCTAGCAACTCGGGCTAATATCCAGTCCTCCCGCGCGATACCTGTGGCCTAATTGTTATTGGAAACGAAAATTGTCGTTTGATGGACTGTAGCGCTCCCGTCATCGGTGCTCAGGACACGGCATTACTACAGGCTTCTACTTTAGCTGCTGATTACAACGTCCGACGCCAATTTTGCGTTTCGATAACCGCGGCTTCGATGCGCCGAATATAGTAAATCTGAAAGTCGTTCTTCTCTTCAATTATTCGGAAAATTTTATTTTTCATGAGAATAGAGTGCAATTTATTATTCGACTGCGGATTTGATGTACTTATGACAAAGAGATTAGATCAAACGCGAAACATCGATAATATTTAGTGTTTGTAAAAGTATTGAATTTTGTAAAAGTATTGAAATTTCAAATATGCTGCACGTTGTATGAATAGAAGGAGAATGCGAAATGAATGAATCCAAAAAGTAAAATGAGTAGAACTGAAGAAGTTTAAATGAATAGAAGAGATATGTACAAGTGGGCAAAATGAGGATTGAGTAGAAAGAGTTGAATAGAAAAATAATTGAGTAGAAAAAAATCAGTAGAAATAAAATTGAGTAGAGTGAGAATTGAGTATAAAAAAATCAGTAGAAAGAAAATTGAGTAGGGAGAGAATTGAGTAAAGAAAAAATTGAGTAGGGAGAGAATTGAGTAAAGAAAAAATTGAGTAGCGAGAGAATTGAGTGAAGAAAAAACTGAGTAGAAAAATAATCGAGCAGAAAGAAAATTCAGTAGAAATAAAATAATTAGAAAGAAAATTCAGTAGAGTGAGAATTGAGTAGAAAGAAAATTCAATAGGGAGAGAATTGAGTAAAGAAAAAACTGAGTAGAGAAATAATCGAGCAGAAAGAAAATTCAGTAGAAATAAAATAATTAGAAAGAAAATTCAGTAGGGAGAGAATTGAGTAAAGAAAAAATTGAGTAGGGAGAGAATTGAGTAAAGAAAAAATTGAGTAGGGAGAGAATTGAGTGAAGAAAAAACTGAGTAGAAAAATAATCGATCAGAAAGAAAATTCAGTAGAAATAAAATAATTAGAAAGAAAATTCAGTAGAGTGAGAATTGAGTCGAAAGAAAATTGAGTAGTGAAAATTGAGGAAAAGAATTGGTTAGTAAAACAGTGAAATGAGTGAAAGTAGGTTGATACAACAAGAAGTTTGTGCAAGTGCACGACTGAATGAGTAGAGAAAGCCGTGCCCACGAGTAGCACTAGAAGATAACGCGATTAAAGGAAGCGGGAATGCAAAGAATGTAGGTACCTGTACGAATGCGCTCATTCCGTACAACCACTAATCAGCGATAACCCTAATTAATGGTCCCGGCGTTTCGTAACAATTTATCGTGTTCTTCTTTACCTGCCCGGACATGGAGCACGCAACAGCCATTATTCTTTCACATTATACTCGTTTTTAGTGTCATACGTGAGAAGTGCATCGCCTCGTCTTCTCCGCGAAACGACGTGGATAAACACGGGCGATAAAGTTTACGTTTTAGTCTATCAAAGGCGGTTGATGAAGCCATAAGGGTTGAACCCGTTGCTATAAAACCCTGGGAGATACGTATTTTAACCGGGGAAGTCTTGGCTTGACAAATTCATGCTTCGTGTGGGAATGTCTTAACTTCTGACATCTACTTCTTGCAACAAGAGGCAATTTAATTCTTAATTAATTAATTTAATTACTTTGTTCGTTCAAACTCCATTCTAATATTATTTAATTTCATCAAACATATTGCTCAGCACAGTTCCATTACGATTACTTTCGTAATCCAAATGGGTTATATTGCAAATGCACCTGTTAGATCTTAACAAAATTTAATTCACTCAATAAATTGTAGCAGAAATTGATGTTCAAGAAGAAAACCTGTCACTCGTATACGAGACTGACTTTAATCAGAATGATTAAGTTCTCGTTGTGGACACTGATGGAATCAGCGTTTTATTTACAGTGTCTCGATAACATCCTGATCGCGAACGTTCAAAGGCATCGATCGACGCTCGAATGCCCCCACGACAAACATTCGGCTCGGTTTATCGGTACGCATTAATCACGCGCGTAAGTATGGAACGGTGTAAGGATTAAATATTAATGGTTCTCCGGGCCGCCGCGGTTTATCGTGTGTTTTTTATTAGATGCCATCACAGGAAACATGTAATGGTGTAACGGAGGAACGGAACTGTTTTCCGACCACTTTAACTGGTATAAAACGAGCGTGACTTCGCAGTCACGCAACGGGAATGGGCTCACGCAAACTGCATCTCTAAACCACGGATTATCTAGCTGAAACCAGACCGGGCAACAAAAAACAATTTCTTGTTTTGAATTCGCCAAATCGTTTTCACTGGAAACACTCTTCTGCTGATCCTTGCTTCAGCCAACGATCGATATGTCACATCGAAACGTTCGTTTGATTAAATTCAACGGCACGTCACGTCGAATAATTTATGCATTTGGATTTAATAAACTGGCCGAGTTATGCACATTTACACTCATTTGACGGGGTCAATTTCATGGCAAATCCCAGTGTGTCGAAGATAAAGTTTTCTGATCCATTAAAAATTTATTCGACGATCCTTTCATTTCGTTCTGTCATCATATTTATATTATTTGTAATATTTGTATAACATTTATTCGTTTCGCGATATGTTATTTATTTTATGCTGGGTCTTCCAAAAGAACAATTTTTTAAAGAAATTATATTGTAGACTAGGAAGAACTTACTTTCACAATCTTATAATAATTCAACAAAGCTTGGGAAATTTAGCATATTTTTCTCAAATTAGATTTTTATGGTATGAAAGAAATACTGTTTTATTTAATGTTGTACTGGGAATGCAAATATTCGATCCTGTTATTAAATATGGAACATTTGGTTTTAGAAATCATCGGTAATTACGCGGATGGGTGCCCGGTATTGTCAAAATTAATGATATTCAATTCCACCTATGTATGTCACTTTTGCGACTTGTATATCGAACGAAGCAGAAATTCAAACAGTATCGCCATCAAAGGGTAATTACGTCGAAATTACCGTTCGTGTAATGTTATACATTACGACAGATTGTAAAGAATTATGCGTTTCAGCGCATATTAATTGCGAAAACGCGTGTAAACTGAAAGTGAAATTTGATAACGCTTACACATATTATAAAACGCTTATTTCAGAAAAGCTGTGCTGTGTGTCCGTGTTAAATGCAATTGTGAAACGAAGATCGGAAGATTAAATTAATTAAAGTGTACTTAATTCGCGAACACTTCACTTGTTAATGGAATAATTAACACTATGTATAATGATCAGGTGAACTACTTCGTGAAAATAAGACTGTCCGCCTGTATAAATCTCACTTAATTAGAGAGAGAGGTCTGAGTAAGCTTAAATAAAAAAAATATGCGATTGCATTTATTCAGATTTTGTATAATAAATAAATATATTAAATAGTTTCTTATGAATGCACCTTTACTATTTCAATAATCGTTATCTAAAAATCATTTGTATATTCTAATTTTCTGTTTGTTCATTAACGAATGAAATTCTCACTGTCCAGAATTTCGAATAAAATGCTTAATCATCTAAGCATGACAATTTTTTAACGATTAAAATTCTAGACGTAAAGACAACTTTTTGAAGAAATATATATATATTGTTTCGCAGCTTCAAAGAAAGAAATGAACTTTCGGTGCAGGATATCGATGAGACAAAAGACATGATTTTCCACTTACAGAAGACGCAAACGTCAACTTGATTCTTGAACAGCTTCTATATTGGTCGCAATCGGCGAATAGTGATACTAAAGAAGCCATTATTCGCCGACTGAAATAAAACCGGAAACCATCAACGACAGTACACGAAATACGCGTTACCTCGCTTCATTAAATTCCGCAGTTCATCAGATTTATATGGCGCATTAATGGACGTATTACGGGGATCTGGGGAAAAAAAGAGAAACCGTAACAACAAGCGACAGGCGACTTTGATAAGAATATCAATTCCGTCTCGAGTTACGCTTATCTGAAATTACATTTTCGGACTCCGTGAAAGGACCTGTCCATTATGTCCGGCGACAAACATTTCCCGCTACCTGTCCCGATGTTAATTAAACGTTACACCGGTCCACTGCGAGCTGTCTTCACGACAAAAAGAATATCGATCCCGATGTCGGTCGCGCTTAATTAAAATTGTAATTCGAAACCGAAGCAACGTCCATAAAATTCGAAACGAGCCAGCGCTACGTTTCCAAACATTTTTCTCGGTTTAATTAGTCCGCCGCGGATCTGTATGCATTTATATATGGACATTTTCGAAATGTGAATTGAAATCGAATCATTTCTGTTTGTTTATTGCAGCACTCGCTAATGGGAAATATCGAATTTTCGCTTCTTTTATCATTCAACATCATGTAATAATCAATATATCATGTTTCGTAAATTATCTTGTTAGTGGTGGAGCTTGTTGCAAAATTTGGGATCATACGTTAAGTAAAATTAAATATGGTTTGGTGTAAATATGATTTTGTGAGATATCGATATTCGAAGTTGAAGTGAGAATTTGAGTATTTACAATTCAATAAGGTTTTTAATTTTTTCAATATACATAGAATTCAATGAATTATACATTTTTACGATTCAATGAGTTATACATTTGTACGATTCAATGAGTTATACATTTTTACGATTCAATGAGTTATACATTTTTACGATTCAATGAGTTATACATTTTTACAATTTTAACACGCAATCCGATGAATCGACTTGTCGCACGATTTCCGGAAAAATTCGGAAGTTTGAGGTATAAAATGAAAAGCCGCGGCTAATTGCAAACAGGCTGCTCGTTAATCAGCCGACAGCGATACTCTAGGATTGTCAGAGTGATCACTGGTCGGCCATTAAAGTTCACGGGCACTGAAATTCGCGGGGCCGGTGCCCTTCAATTTTATTAGTCGCCGGTCACTTCGAAAATCCGGCGTATCCGTTGATTGCTTCAACATTTTCGGCGCAAATATTGGGAAACCTGTTAACGGCACTGATACGCCGCGACGAGGATGCTTGATCGATTAAACTTTTATCGATTCGTAAATTATTTCCGCGGGACGTCCGGTCCCGCCTCTGCTCGACACACGCAATCATTTTGCGTTAATTCGCCGCGTTTTTCAGTACCTTTCGTATCCCATATACAAGGTGGACAACGTGACTTGTTCATTCCTCAAAATGTTCCTTTTGTTTTTAGCGGTGTGGAAGAATAAATTGCTCGATTCGTTCGAGCAATTACTATGAAGAATAAAAAATATTTGTTGAAGCGATAGTTTTCAGAATTGTAAGGTTATATTTTTAACAATTTTCATATTATAACATTTTTCACAATGTTCGTATTATAACATTTTTCACAATGTTCATATTATAACATTTTTTACAATGTTCATATTATAACATTTTTAACAATTTTCATATTATAACATTTTTTACAATTTTCATATTATAAAATTTTTTACAATTTTCATATTATAACATTTTTAACAATTTTCATATTATAACATTTTTAACAATTTTTATATTATAACATTTTTAACAATTTTAATAAGATTATTAATCATAATGTGTACCGTGATTCAAGATTGTACATTTTTGCTATTCAATGTACAATGAAATAAATTGTACATTTTTGCTGTTCAATGTACAATTCAATAAATTGTACATTTTTGCTGTTGAATGTACAATTCAATGAATTGTACATTATTTACTGTTCAACACATGAATACAATGAATACAATGAAATGAATTGTACATTTTTACTGTTCAATGTACAATTCAATAAATTGTACATTTTTGCATTAATTAAATGTACAATTCAATAAATTATATATTACTGCAGTAATTAAATGTAAAATTCAATTAATCGTACATTTTTCAACTGCTTCAATGTACAATAAATGTGTGCTGAACAGAACCTAGTTTCGTGTTAATTTTCAGCTAAAAATTGCGACTCCTGCGAATTGCTCCGCATGAATTAATATTCGTGTATCATCTTAAACAGACGATTGCGCATCAACAACGGTTTCCCTTGTCGTGTTTCACTTATTTTTCCGCTGTTCGAGTGGACCTGGCTAGTTCACAGTGTTTCGAAACTCCTTTGAAGGAAGTCAGTGCCGTGACAATTTAATTAGAAAAAAAGTCTCTCTCGCAACTTTTGTCTGTTTTATCGAATTCCTCCTCGGCGATCGTAGGAAAAATTGCATCCACGGCGTATGAAGTCTAATTGAGGAGTTAGTCGAATCCGTTCGTGTCCATTCAGAGTCTCAATTTGATCGATTGGATCCAAATATACGTATACACTCGTAGCTTAGTTTATGTCCACTGAAATAGTGAATTTTATCGTGCAGTAACATTTCTGGTATCTACAATAAGAAATATTTATTTGTTAAATTGCATTGTAATCTATAATTGGATGATTTTCTTCTAACAATTAATATTTTTCGTTTTCACAATCTAATCATGTGCCTAAAGATTTGCAATCTATTTATTTTTACCGCTATGGTGACAGTGCAGTAACATCTCTAGTACAGAAAAAAATGGTTTCTCAACTCCATTTTTAATTATGTCAATATTCTAAAATGTTGTACAAGTTCGAATTAACTTGAACTGATAAAAATTGTTTGTTAATAACGATAGGCAAGAATAGTGAAAGAAGTTTCTTTCCTCCTTTATTGATTTCAATAAGTCGGCAATAAAATCGTTGATGAAATAAAGAAGTATTGTGCGGACTGGAGACGTAATAGATTATTGAAAGGCTGCGCACCAGTGGATCCGCATCTGCATAAAGATCCGCAGTCTATTAGAATGAATTAGGCGACTAGGCGGCCGGAGTACCGTGAGGGACATGTCTCATGGAAATTCTGAGGGAAATCTGGCCAGAAATCCAGGAGGTAATTTCGCATAACGAAAGAAAATCCGTCAACCGTGGAGAGCGGCACCGCTTCTAGAGCTCGGACGGGTCTCTATCTTCCTGATAGAGGCTAACCCCCTATGCATATCTTGTAGGTAACGGTGCAATCGCTCCGGTGGCAGCCTGTTTACACCGATGGTACTCTGATAAAGTGGCGCCAGATGGAAGAGATCATGCAGGATGGGGCTTAGTGGCTCATAAATCATTGACGACATCATTCGAGGAAGTGGATCAGCCCATAAGACATTGTCAAGGAAGCGGGGAGCTGCTTCCATTCCGTCGCGATGCTTCATTTCCGCTCCGCGATATTAATCGGGATACCCGCTCCGCCGTGAAATTTCGATTTTCCTGATGGATATCGTTAAACGACTACCAACGGGCACTGTCGGCCTTATCAATTACGGACTCAATTTGCAGTCGTGTGTACGACCAGTCTCGTCGACTCGAGAATTTGTACAAACTTCTAGAATAATGTTAAGGTATAATTAATTTGTAAAACATTTTTTATATATGAATTATAAAAATGTTTCTAAAAATGACTATTGGGCCACCCTGTACAAGTTGATTTCATTGAAACATAGTAAAAGACAGTACATAGGAAAATATTCGACACATGTATTTATTTTTAAAAATAAATTCATCGTTCGTATTGAAGGGGTGAAATCAACCCTCAGTTTAGGGGTGAAAGCACGTTTCTTGAGACACCTCGGGAAGTAGAGGGTGTAGGAGAGTCAATTTTTTTAAAATCGTGCTTTCTCGAATGAGGAATGTGGTCCCGTAAGAAAATGTCGAAAAATGTTATTTGTTTAAACAGTGGCTAAAGAAATTTAATCCTGCATCTCGGTAACCAGATAGCATGGAAACGAGAGGGTCTAGAAAGATCAATTTGTTTTACACTGTGGTGTTTCGATTAAGAAAATGTCGGATGCAGTGATTTGTTTAAACAATGCATAAAGTGGTCCACTCTGTATAATAGAGGTTCCATTATTCGTTACGGCGAGGATTTCGGTGATTTTCGTCGCACGAAATGGAAATCGAATCACGGCATACTACGTCAGATCCTCGTCCAAATGATCCTTCTCTACCATTCGTTTCCCGACTTCGGCCCGATAATAAAGACAGATACGAGAAGGATTCAAGCGTGACGGAAATTTCGAACGACGCGACGCCTGACGAGCTCCGTTACTCGACGACGCATTCGAAATTCCTCTTGATACTCCCACCCCTTCTCTCTCTCTCTCTCTCTCTCTCTCTCACTGCGCGTATAACTTCTACCTTCAAGGAATTCCGAAAGAGGATCTTTAAATATCCGTGCCAGCCTGGATCTCGTTCGCTATTCCTACCTATGTGTGCTAGCTGAAGGTATTTGATATAATGAAATTAAATTATCCTGGAAACCAAGAACTGAGCTGGGATGAACGAAGAATTCATTTGACTCCTTTGTTCACTTTCATATTAAAAATTTTATTTGAAGTGGTTAATTGATGCCTAATTATCAAATTCTTAATTGATATTGTTCCGAGCGTGCTGGAATGAGTTTTAATGGTAGATAAGTAAGCTTTTGTGAAAATAATCGCATTTGTTGTGATACATTCGATTTTTAAGGATTTTTAGAATGTGAAAGTAACATCCACTGTGATAAATAATTTTCCATTACTTTCTACCATATACAGGGTGTCCCACGTAACAGTTTTCACGATTTTTCTATTAAGTGCTTGCGATAATCTGACAAAAAAATATTTTAAACGAAACTCGATCAGTTTTCGATTGGCTGTATATTGCAATAAAAATAGTTCGAAAATTTTCTTTTTTAGTGTTGTTAAGACCACCTTCATTTTTTAAAATGGTACTTCAAAGTCAAACGAAGGTCATGGTATACCAGATCGTTGAATTCGTCTTGATACGGGCCATAATACTGTTAAGTCAAAAATACCAAGTGCCATTTGAAAAAATGAAGCTGGCCTTGGCAATACTGAGAACGAAAAACATTTCGAACTTTTTTAGCCAATCGAAAACTGATCAACTTTTGTTTAAAATATTTTTCTGTCAGATTATCGCAAGTACTTGAAAAATCATGAAAACTGTTATGTGTGACATCCTGTATATCTGTGTGGATGTGTGTGGGGTGAGAATGAGAAAGAAACATAATGGGTTTTGTTTGAAAAATTTGTCAGTCTTTGATTGAACATCGTTTGTGTTACATGTAATGTGTTTCAGTAAACACATAGTTCGTTTATAAACATTGATAATTCCATCCACTGCTTGAGCTATATCTAGTCTCAGATGTCTTCGAGAAACATTGTTCCCGCAATTCTTTTTTGGTCAAAGAGGAGTCAGATCAAAGACGATTAGTTCAGAAACCAAGGCTCGGGAAGTTTCACCAGGCCGTCATCCATGTGAAAGGACACCGTTAATTTTCGGTTTCAATTTTCGAGCCAGACCAATGCATTATGTTGCTTTCTTGCCCGTCTCGGTCCGATGACAAAGTGGCGACTGTAATTCATCCGGAATTGCATTTCTTTCGTGTCTGCGGGATCCGGCCGCCCCCGCACACCGCCGCACAACCCTACGTGACATTGTCGTTTTACTTAACGGCCGCCAACCACGACGGAAGTATTGGTCGTTTGATATTAAGCGAATTAAAACCCCCGCCTACGATCTACCTCCTTGGAGATGTCCTCTGATGTCGCCGCGGCACTCGGAATAAATTCTTGGAGTGACGTCCCGCTGCGATTCGAGGGTTTCATGAGATCATGTTGAATTATCAACGCTCCAGATATGGAATAGACGAGGAGCACTCTTGAATGATTATTCGCCGCTTTGACGTCAGTGAATTTTCATTTGGGAATCTAGAGGACTTTCTATCGATTTTAATTTGGAGATTAGGAGTTGAGTTCCGGTTCAGTTCTCGTTCTGAGAAGCTTCTTTATAGCATAAATATTGCCCTCTATAAATTGCTTCTGAAAATGATCACTCGAACAATAATTTCTTGAACCAGGCATGTTATTTTCAGAAAGAATATTCCGAGCTCTTCATTAATTGTACAAATTTAAAAATTAATGTTTATGGAAAGGTCGATGCACTATATTTCAATTTTCCATTTTTATTTCACTAAATAAATGATTTTGATTGCGTGGAGTTTTCGAGGCTATTTTTGGCAGAATCATCGAATCAGTGGTCAGATTATTTATCATTGGTCTGGTCGAGGGAAGCTGGTAATGAAGTATCGATTAATACTTACCCCTCATTTCCGGCGAACGTTGACGTCTACCAAATGGCCTGGGAAGAGTGTCTGGAAAACGCACCCTCTCTCTTTCAAAGAAAACAGTGGACTTCCGTCGAGGAATATTAATGAACCTTGTCACCTTGAATATTAATGATGAAAATAATGAAAAATTATCCGATCCGTGGTAACCCCTATAGTGGTCAATCTTGCCCCTTTTTTTGTAGCCTGTTACGCTCTCCAGCCAGTTAAGATTAAATCGAAATTCGGGACAGATGAAACATATGATATAATGAACAAATGATGAAACTTATAACAGGGTAAATACAAAAATATAAAAGTTAAATGTCTGCTTTACTGCACACGGTGATATAATTCGCAATAATAATTAACGCTAATTGATATTGCAGTAATCATTACTGTAACGAGTGAAAAATATAAAATTTTAACGTATACTCCACGATACACGGTAATATATATTGCAATATTAATTGGCACTAATGCGTATTGCAATAATCATTTCTGCAACCACCGAAACGCAAAAGTACAAAATTTTTAACTCCTCTTCAATGATACGTGGTAATATCATTCGCTACAACAATTTATAGTAATTTGCAGTAATAATTCGTAGTATACAATTTACGATAATTTACAGGAACACCATTTGAAATAGAGACCGCAACGTTTCGTTCGGTTTCGGAGGGTTTCATCAATTCGTTTATACATCAGAGAGACCCTGCGCAAACATTCCGAATCCATCAATGTTCCACTATTACTCGTTCGAATAATCGTAGAAACAATTTATATATTCGGCAACGTTCTCCACAAATGAAAAAAGTTACGGCCAAAATTAGCCAATTTCAAGCATCGAGCAATCCAATTCCGACGCTGTTGAACAATAGGTAAATGCCAAATGCTCGGGTAGAGATCGCTGCCAGAGATCGGACAAATTAAATTTTCGTGCTATTGGATCTGAAATATTAGATTTTCCAGCTGTCAATTTTTACGTGGACTTAAAAAATAATTAATAATGCGTCTCACGACAATAGAGCACTTTATTTTATTGTAATAATTTAATTTATGGTGGATTTGATTTTTTCTGCCGTTTTCAATGAATTTATTTTTGACTTAACGTATCTCATTTATTTAATTTTTATTTTGATTTGACGAATATTTCATGTGAATATTTTTCAATGGAAAATTTAAGCAATTTATTTCTGCACCTGATACAATGGCGCAGAACAAATTTGGGAGAAGCTTCGGAATAGGATGGAGTCCAAGTTGTCCACTTGGAAGACATCGGCAATATTGTATCATGGCCGATATCCGCTCGTAGGTATCGGCCTTTGTTCTGCCCGCGACACTTATCGGGCATCCGATATTTTCGGAAAACACGTTTCATCGTCGTTCATGTTCGCTGGCTTCGACGAGCTTAACAGAGTTTCTCGTCGACAGCCACTTTGACAGTGTCATCACGTTTAATCGGCCCTACAATTCCGAGCGAGATTTCCGAAAACGAGTCACGTTTTCATTAATTAACCTCGTGAAATTCAGCCTTTGATTTCTTCATTGGATCCGCTCGTGACCAACGAGTCAACATAATTCATTCTGCCATACAAATACTGAATGCTCAAAATCATGGTGACCTGGACTGCAGATGTTTATTCATTCTTCGCATTTGCTTTTCAACAATTCAGGATTCCAAGTTTGCTCATCGTCTCCTCGTTATCACCAGGGCGATTGATAGCACGACTTCCTGCGGCGTACCCGAACACGGCCGCCCAAAACCCCGCAAATAATAATTACGATCGCGTGTGAGCTGGTTATTAGCACGAGTACCGGAAACTGCCTCCGTTACTAATGATTATGTTCGTTATTCAAGTACCAGCCATTAAGGGGTGCCACTTAATCAGCACCACTTAGCAAACGTGTTGCCGATCCGGTTGATCCTCCAAGGAATCCTGCGAAAATCGAACGAAAAACACTGCCCTCGTTTAGCTAAAATTATTCGCGAACAATTATTCGCTCGATCTTCCAATCTAAATCAAGCATGACATAGATTAATCTATGTATAATCGAATAACTCTTCTATTTCTAACCCGCTGATTTTGTAGAAAAAGTCATGAATTTAATTGTAACTAATTTCTAAAAAATTGTATTTTAATCATCGGAAACAGATACTTTAAAGAATGATTTGTAAAAATGTTATTCGTCGAAGTTGAAACGATCTAATGATTTTTGGGCGACCTTGTATAAGTTGATATTTCTCAGGAAAATATTCGACGCATATTTATTTTATCGGTCATCGTCCGCATTTAAGGGGTGAAATCAACCCTCAGTTTAGGGGTGGAAACACGTTTCTTGAGATATCCCGGGAACTAGAGGGTGTGGGAGAGTTAAATATTATTTGAATAGCAGGTTTTAGAATGAGGAATTTGATCACACCAGAAAATTTCGAGAAAGGTAATTTATTTAGATAATATTTTTAACATTATTTTCATATTTAAAATCGTACATCGATAACTAGATATCTTGGGAGCTAAAGGGAGTCAAATTTTTGAAGAATTCAACCAGAAAATTTCGAGAAAGGTTATTTGCTTAACTTACTGCAATCAAGTTATTGCAATTACTGCAGACAATTATTATTTTGATCACTTCTTGTAAGCATATTAATACGGGAGATAAAATGGTAATTAGTTTCGCGTTCTCGCAGCTGGCGAAATGGAGATTCGCAGCATTATCGGGGAGTGTGCAGAGCTGTGGAAGCGTGAGAACAATTTAGCCCGGCCACGGAGCGGCGATGCATCTAAACACTCGAAAAACGGTATCTTTAAGGATCGGTGGGATTTTATTGGCCATTACCGCGAGCACAGAGGACACGACAGCGAAAAGAAAATGTGTACCAGTGAAACGATGCCACGGGTATCCGCAATAATAGCCGCATTGCGTAGAACGTTACCGCAATCGCATGATGTAAACGGCCGGTTACATCGAACCGGAACCAAGGAGGGAGAAAAAAAATTCTCGGGCGTTAATCTACTGTAATTGCACGTCTAGAATTCTAATACCACCCGGAGAGCTTGCACGTGGTTATTATTCAGAGACGTGTGCGACGTCCACCGCGTCAGACATCCCTCGAATGCACCGCGGGAATTACGAGCTTTATTCTCAGCCAGTATGAAATTCCCACGAGTAATTTGACTTCTGGGAAAGAAATTATGTTCGACAAAAGGTACGATTTTCCGCGATCCTTCTTAGTTAATGAACTGTCCGCGTGATTCCTCCGGGCAACTGTGGTTTTAATTTTTCACGTGGTACGACGATGGGCGACAAGGATTTAAAACTGTCTAAAAGTGTGCTTAATTGTGTTGTGAAATATTTATGATTGGCAAAGAAGACTGAAATCCTGATTTAATTATTAAGGAGCTACACAATTACAGAAATGAGTGGGTACAATTTAATTCAGTCCTCATTTTTATTCCATGAAACGACTAAAAAAAATTGTACATGAATTTTTTAGGTACTGTTAGAATGGGAAGACTTCAATCTTCAAATCCATGGAAGTTTCATTCACGATAAACGTTTTATAACGTTTCTACAGAGGTTTCAATTTGTAGCATTTTAGAGAAAAATTGGTCCACAGTTTCTCGTCTGCGACATCGTGTAAAAATTTCTTCGAGGAAAATAAATGTCTGTGTCCTGAAGTAGAATCTTCAAGCTATAAAATGAGCCGGAGTTTATTGCTATACGATTGTTTTTCACGAAGTTACAACAGGTTAAACATACGGTTAAATAGTACAGTTAAATTTGCATTACCTTAGCTGCACAAAAGTTTTGGCGAACAATGCGTTGAGTGTATTTAATATTAACATTCGGCAGGTCGCGCAGAATTTCGTGCAGAGGCGGCTCGATGCATGGTTCATTTGTTTCCGCGCGCCGGCTAACAATGGCCGCGAGAAAGAGACAGAAGTGCCTAAAAAGAAAGAATAGCGAATTTTTACTTGGCCCTTAACTTTCCGTGCAAACGTAAAAATACATTTCCGCGGGCCGGAAATCCTGGCTCTCAAACAGTTACGTAATAAAAATAGCCGCCGGCCTGTCTTCGTTAAAAACGGTCTTAACGCTTCTTTTTTAACACTTGCTCCGGCGGCTTCGCGTGTGTATACGGCCGTTGTAAAATTTTACGGCGGAGGAACCAGCGAGGGGGATGGAACGCGTAAAAAATTGGTCGTCTACTATTTCGGACGTTTGCCACGTAGCAATGTTCGCGGAGGCAGACGGTTCGCAACGATCCGGATCAACTATCGGCCGAACACATTTTGTCTGTCACGGTGTTCGACTCGGTGGGGCTTTCATTTGTCACCGGTTTTTATTCCCTCGCCGGCGGGGATCGACGACTTATTATTAAAGATTAATGAGCCGGGGAAAAATTGAAAAATTGACAGACTCCGGTGAATCCCGCTTCGCCAAATCGAATTCGGGAATCTTCTCTCGTAGATACTTTTGCTAATACGGTTTCCTTCTGACAGGGAAATGTTGAAATTTGTTAGATGAAACGCCGAAGGGTGAAAGATTTTTTTAATTAACTGCTGCTTGAAAATTCGATTTGATTTAATGCTGAAATCAGTCAGAAACATTTCTGTAAGTCAATGCTGTTTGAAAATTCTATTTGATTTCATGCTTAAATCAGTCAGAAACATTTCTGTAAGTCAATGCTGTTTGAAAATTCTATTTGATTTAATGGTTAAAGCAATCTGAAATATTTTTGTAAATAAATGCTGTTTGAGATGACCAAAATTCGTTCAAAATGACTATTTTGAATAGCAAATAGCAAACTCTAGTTAGCTATTTTAATTCTTTACCACGTTTTTATTAGCTCGCTTTCTTATCTGTCTGTTTGTTTGTTTGTCTGTCTGTTCGGTACAAATTTTGCAATTGATTTTAAACTAACTTCTCCATAAGCTAGGGACTTGAAATTTTAAACATAGCTCAGAACTGGATGACAATGCAATATTTAAAAAAATTTTAACCGTCGCACCTCCCCGCGCGACTCTCGGTAGTACGTAATCGCGTTCAGCGATCCCCACTCCGCGCGGCAGCGCTCCCTACTCCACTACGCGTTCCCACTCTGACTCATCCCCATTCCACTGACCCGCTTCGCCCCGAAGTCGCAATACCGTCTGATATTTACTACATGTCTCTGTTATAATCTCATCAAAATATTTAAAATCGACTGAAAAATTTCACACACACACAAGACTCAAAAGCAGAAAATACTTATTTAAATAAGAATAAATTTTTAAAAAATACCACGTTTTTAAAACGTACTAAAAAGTATAAAATTTTTCCTAGCCCCATACAGATAGTTCTGAAAATTTGTGATTGCGAATTTTTAATAGCTATGAAAATACTTGTAAGATTTGAAACGAAAAACGTGGAGCGTAAGATAATACATAGTAAGGAGTGTAGAGAGTAGCTGGCGTTGATAAAACTCGCGCAAAACAGTTCATATCATTTGCAGTGCAATAAAATTGTTAGTGATTTAGGTAAATTATTCATGTATCAATTATCTATTGCATGCGCCTCACGTTTTCTGTTTTAAATCGTACAAGTATTTTCATAGCTATTAAAAATTCACAATCACAATCAGGACTATCTGTACGGGGTTAGGAATCTGTATGGGGCTAGGAAAAATTATGTTATACTTTCTAGTCCGTTTTAAAAACGTGGTATTTTTAAAAAATTCCATTTTTATTTAAATAATTCTTGGTAGAGGGATTATATAAGAATTGAGTTTAGCTAGGCTTCCCTAAAAAATTGTTTTGTTGTAACTTTGACCGGAAAATTGATAAAACATCTTTGAACGTTCAGTGCATCTGTTGGTAAGCAGCACGTGAGGGTTAAATAAAGTCGCCAATAAGCGAAGAAGCAGGATCCAATTTTGCACAAGTTCGTCCAGATTCCCGATCCGAAATTCAGCCTCGAACTTCGCCAATCTGTTTTCCTCCGTCGTATTGAATTGTACAGAGCGCGCTCATGCATCGAATCAGTCGGGTAAATAGGGCAAGTTATGCCTTTCGTTCCGAGAGGAAAACGTGGAAACGGAAAAATTGAAAAGAAAATATATCTACTGTATGCAACTGCGAGCTTTTGTCACAGGAAATATGTATATAATTTTAAGGTCGATCGATCGTTTGTAGACTTTACGAACATTTTAAGGGAAAAATAAGGGAAACGAACGAACATTTTTCCAGGGGCGTACGAAGCGAGAAGTTTAATGTTTGTATGTGTTTGTATAAAAAAGGAAAGGAACGTACGAGTTCCATTTGAAACGAAGGTGCAATTGCACTTCGCTGGTGCATCGTTGCACTTGCGAACAAAGTGACGGCACGAGATAAAAATAGACTTTACCGCAACATTCAACCTCCTCTTTTCGCTTTTCTTACCTGCGGAACTATGGAGCACACGTTAACACGCGAAAACATTCCATTAGCAGACCACATGATATTGCATTTTGTCTTTGCGGGATGGACGCCAAAGAAAATTGGATATAGGAAATAGTCTAGTCTAAATAAATTAAAGAATTATCCCGTTTTTATGGAGAACGTCACAAGATGTTGCTGTACTAACTAATGCATACAGACAATTTTTATTGGATCGCTTCGCTGGGTTGAAGTATCAAATTTAGATTTAGGTTCTCTTCGTTAGAGTTGAAATAGAAAATTTTTGTAAATTCCTCTTCGTTAGAATCGAAGTAGAAAATTCTCATTTTGTTCCTCTTCGAAATAGAATATTGTTATTTGATCCCCCTACGTTAAAATTGAAATAGATATTTTTTATTCGGTTCTTATTCGTTACAAATAACATAGAAAATTCTTATTCAATATAAAAATATAAAAAAATATGAATACATTCCAAACATTCATGTCGTTCAGAAGTTGCGCAAAAGGTACTAAAATGAATTTCTTATGTGCATGGTTTAAGGGTAGCGCCAGGGGTGGAAGCACACACTTCAGAGCCACCCCGTATAATCCTCCCTTCTTTCGGATAGAATCGAGCCACGATACAATTCGGCAGGGCACGGTGGAGAAACGCGAGTGCATTATTACCCCACTTTTTCAGCGAGCTTCCGCCAGCGAAATCGGCATTTTTCACCGGATGGCCCTTCAAACCACCCTTCGCGCCGTTATCGACGGGGTTGAGTGGTAAATCTCGCACGTAGCTACTCTCGAAAATCCTTCTAATTATTGTAACCGGTCCCCGTGAACTTGCCGACGTATTTAGAAGGCACTCACCTCGTAATTATAAATTTTACGCTCACACATCAGACCCGCAACCCCCTTCCTATCCTTTCAAGAGGGTTGAAAGCTGGTCCCTGTAAACGTCGCGCTGCAAGGGTAATAAACTGGAAATACGGTCGAGCGACGATCTTTCGACGACGAGCTATATATTTTACGGATTTTCTTTAACGAAACGAAATTCCCCGCTGTATTTACGTTCGGCTGTCGTAACAAACATCTTGGAATTCTACGGAATCGTCGACCTCGCTACATAATTTTAAGCTGCTCGCCTATTATTCGATTTTTTAAAATCCATTCTATCATTTCTGAAATCCGATGCACTGTGTTATTTTTCATATTTTTCGAGACATTTTACAAACATTCCGCTCCATAAAAATTCTAGTGATCTAAATATTATTTCAAACCGGGTAGCATTGTTTGAAAATCAAAAGCTGTTTATGTTCATTCTGATAACTAGAATTATATTTTATTTTGCAGAAAATACGCGGGGTAAACTTTACTTTACCGGACTCAAAATTAGTACCTTTCCCCTACGAATTATGATGTATTTGGTATGTGATTCAGTAGATTATCACCCGGCGCGGATGCAGATCTAAGTTTCGATTCTCTAGGATCAATAGTTAAGAAGCTATGGTCGCTTAAAGTTGAGCATTTTTGACAGTTAGCTTACCTGTCAAGAAACTGGAAATATGCTCAACTTTAAGCGACCATAGCTCCTGAACTATTGATCCCACAGGATCGAAACTTCGATCTGCATACGCGCCGGGTACAAATCTACTGGATTACATACCAAATACATCATAATTCGTTGGAGAAAGGCCCAAATTTTGAGTCCGGTAAAGTAAGGAGCAGCAAATACGCGTATTATACAATACTCACAGAAAATCGCGGTTGGAAGCGTCGAATTCGCATAAACGTCCGCAGATTATGATAGTCGAACAGGCTCGAAAATTCCGATTCGAGTCGATGGATGACCATCGGAGTGACGGGGATGGAACGAGACCGGAAAGCCGGTCGTCATCGTTGTCGGTGGCGCCCGTGTTAATTTGCTTTAATGATCGCTGGCCGAAATAGAAAGGGCGCGGGCGTATAATTGCTGAAGGTCCCCTCGTTGCCGCGTTCCAGTTACATTTTCTCTCTCTCTCTCTCTCCCTCTCCCTTTCGTTCTATCCCTCTCTCTCCCCTCAGTTCCGGCTGGCAGAAATTCTAAAGACACTTATTTCGTGAGCTTTGCCCGCTCCTTCGTGTAACAATGACTGCACTTTGCGCGCGCGGCAACTTGACCCACTTGCCGCCTCTTTTCTTCCTATTTATTTTTTAACTTGCGCGGGGACATGCGCCCCGATTGACACACGCGCGCCGCTCCCGCTCGGCCCCGCTCCTCTCCGTTCCGCTTTGCTCTACGAACACACATATTCCAGAGGCGTTTTTGTTCGAACGGCGCGGGAGACACTAACGACGAACGAATTTCTGCCGTGATCAGTTTTTCCCCTGACCAACTGGAATTGGGTAGTACGACTGCTGACTCGACAGTCGTAACTCAATAGCGGCTCGAACCCATCACTCATGACGACCGTCGAACCAACGAATTTCAATTGTTACTCCCCTACGCGATCATCCCTACCTGGACTAGCTACTACGCAGATTTTCCGGCATACAGGGTGATTTGTTCGAAGTTTGGGTCTATTTTACTTGTTCCACCGTATACTAGCCTGTATATTTTGTGTGATTGTTTATAATCTAATACTACTTGTCTGACCACATACTTGTTCTAAAATTTTCTGGTAAATACTGAAGATATTCGAACTTCAATTCCGATCATTTCGAAACACATCAAACGATGGGTTATATAAATCATCAACGAAATTCGTATAAACAGAAATTCCCTCTCATTGCTCTAATTAGTTCAGTAACTATACCCTTGGTACAAGCATGTATCATTGATACCCATGGACGCAACAGATTACAAACTTGATATTAAACAGTCATTATCCCCTTCCTGTTGCAATCAACATAATTCGCAATGAACAACCCTAATATCAATAATAGGAACAATTACGTAAGCAATCACAATCGTAATCAAATCTCGAATAAAATCTTCAATCAAATCCTGACTACTATTCTCAACAATTCTAGTGAAGTATAAGAACATGTTGCACTTTGTAGGTCATCGACTGGAGATTTTTATACAACATGAAAATTTTCTGTCTCATTTAGGACAAATAATATAGTAATTTTATTAAATTCAAAATAATATGACAGTGTTCTTACATTCTTCGAGAATTGCAGTTTTGTGTTTCGCACGTTCATTTTGATCATAAACGCATCAAAAAAGCGATCTAGTAAAACATCTTTACGAGAGAATTGTGAAATAGAGAATCTGAGATCCGTCATTTTGACGGGTTTGGTTGTTCTAGTGTAAATAAATCAGCTTGACGGAGGTTGCCGCTGAAATAATCCACTGAAAAATCTTCGGTTTAATTCCCGTGTGCACAGAACAAAGAAACCCAGGACAGTGTAAACCTCCGACCAATAAAACACTGCCTCGAACGGAACACCGTGAAAATACGAAAGTAGCCGTCATTTCTCACCCCTAATTCCCTCGTCGTCGCGATTTTTCCAAGGTATCAGTACGCCAAAAAACTTCCGCCAAGAAAACCGACTCCAACCACCATTCCGCGTAACACGTCGCCCGTTTAATATTCATAAAAACATTTCCTCGCATAATGTGAAAAACTGCGCAAAGAAAGATTTGCTGCAGAAGATTTTCTGAGAAAGATAAATCTGCGTTATTAATGCGTGTTTCACAAGTTCATCGCAAATATCTACACGAACAGAATTCCACTCGAAACACGTTGGTTGTTCGTACCCATCGCTACGTATTTATTGCGATCCGAAGATACTATAAATCCCAGTAATCATTAATAAAACCTTCATTTTACGCGCAATAAACCATTCTTCGCGATGTAAACGCATAAAATCCGGAGCTTGTTGGTAATTTATGGCGGCGATTGTAAAAATGTTATTCACGGTACGAAAAAATTGATCAGAAATAAATTCTTTACCGCGCGATAAATTCTTTGGAAATGCGAGAATTAATGAATCGTGAATATATGGTGCGTTCTTTCGATGCTGCTGCCGTTTCGGAAATCTATTATGTCGAAGTGGAGCACAGAATCGTATTTAAATCAGAGACAATCAGCCTTATTCCAGAAACATTGAAAATAAATCATTTCATACAAACCAAATAAGAGGGATGAGCTCATTAACACAAAAATTAAAATCTACTTTATTTTCATTATTCGGTGACTTGTTTTTCCATTAACGAAAAAAAATTATTTCTCTTATTCTACATTACACAGTGACGTATGGAAAAATTTTCAGCACACTTTTCTCTCATTTTGGTGTGCGGGTGGATTTTTATATTATTAATAAAATATTATACAGTGACAAAACAAATTTTTATTTTATTCTATATTTATATTTCTTTTGCCTTACTTGAACCTTACCGAAATCAAATTATTATTTAATGAAACCAAAATTGATTAAATTTATTTTTCTCTAAAAAAATCTGTTCTGTTCAAAAAATTGTATTATTCGATGATTAATGTATTAATCGTGGTTACTGAAATTTTCCCACAAAAATATAGATCATCTACACGATCCCTGTGCTATAGATCTGCAACCTAATTATTGCTTTCGAGGCATTCTCTCTCGACGTGGCAGGAAACAGTGTAAAATACAGTTGGAAATTAATCTGTTACAAGGCGAGACTATAAAGCATTCGATCGTGCATATCGCAGGGACGAATACTCGGACTTGAACCGTAACTATCTGCTTAAGTTTCGACATAAATACGTCGTGGCGGCGCGATGCAAACAGGAACCACGTGTCTCGTTTCGTTACGGCAGCGCGGGGCCGGAAATTAAATGCAGATACCTACCCCGATGCTCATTTCCAGCTTTCGTAGTTAACTGCCAGTTTATCAGGACACTGCTCCGCCGAGTGCCGTCGATTAAGAACACAGATACAATTATCTCTTATTTGAGCACGTCCACCGAAAATATCACAAAGCCTACAGAATGTATCTAACGAAACAAAAACGACGAACTACAACAAAAAATTGTCGACATTTGAACTACGATCATTTCGTTAAAAAAGATACTACACCAATGTACCTGGATTAATTTTGAAGCTTGAAGTCTCTCCTTTCGCAATCTATTGTTCATTTTCATATAGGATATCTTTTCATGATCCACTGACCGGGAAACTGAAGACACTTTTCTGTTCCAAAATGTTGCGGATTGAAACGTCTGTGAAAACATTGAGAAATTTTTCTCGTTGCTGAAACCAAAGTAGAATTAAAGATTGGAGCTTCCCCTTTACAACGAGTGCCTGAAACTTGATTTACGATTTTTTCTAGTCGACTTATTGAGCTTTGAATAAACGGTGTACTGCCATCCTTGCAATAATGTGAAGGCCTCGCACGAACAAACTTATTCCTAATTTTTTATGCATAAAGTAATGAAAAAAAAATCGTACAACAATTTTTAAGAACGTGTTGTAAAGAGGAGACTTCAACCTTTAGATCTGTGATGGTTTCAGTACGGAGAAAAATTTTTGAAAGTTTTTGGAGACGTTTGAATTTGCAGCATTTTCAAGAAAACATGTCCTCATTTTTTCACCCACTACATCGTGCAGAAATGTCCTGGAAAAAAATTTTTCTTCACGAAATTATTATAGATCATATTTTGAACCCACTGCACAGTTTCGTCCACAAAGTGACGATCAATAATCCACCGCAGTAACGCGTTAAAACATGAAAAGCTCCTCTAATGCGGGCGATAGTCGTTAATTTAGCGTGACTTGCCTAAGAAGCATAATCGCTTAATACTCGTACGCGTGCCTAATCAGAACATCGTCGAAAGCTGCGTGTTACACGATCAATATTTATCGCTTGTTTAATTTAGCCAGGAAATTGAAAAGAAGTTCGCACGGGAGCTTCGAAATTAAATGGCGCGAACGTAATTGACGGAAATGAAGACAAAAGCCTATTTGAATCCCGTCTGTTCCGCGATTCCGAAACACAACGTTCTTCTGCCTGCTTCCTTTATTTTCCGCACGCTCCCTTTCCCGCTCGCGCAAAAGAAACTTCGGTCCTTCTCTTGTCCCGTTTATTTATTGCACCCGGGAATATCGCGCGAACGGTTTTCTTGCGGTCGACGGAACACCATGAAATATTGCCGGGCCACGATCCGCTGCTCCTACTGGCAATTCATGCTCCCCAGTTCCCGATTAGTCCGCGATTTAATATTTTAAAGTCGAGGCGACGATTTACGGCTTCTCATTATCTGGCTTGCTCCCGTTGATCACTCGACTGTGGATTTTCCGCGATCGAGTGGATCCAGGAAGTGTTTGTCCATATTTGAACTGTGAGAAATTCGTAAAAAATGGTCGTCCAGCAATAAAGGGCTTGTTTCATAATCCCTCGTTCATTTTATTCTGTGATCTTTTTCCATGCTGTACCGGGCGAGAAACTGAAGACGCGTTTTTTCCTAGAAAATACACGTTCACACGCCTGTGAAAAATTTGAAAAATTTTGTCCGTGACTGAAACCGCCACAGATTTAAAGACTGAAGCTTTCTCTTTGCAACGAGTGCTTGAAAATTGATCTACGTCGTTTTGTCGAGCTTTGAATGAGAGATTTAATAGCAACTTCACAGTAAGTATACTTGTTCCTCATTTTTGTCCTATAAAACAGTGCAAAAATTTTCGAAAGGTTTTGGACACCTTTGAAATACGAGGCTGCAATAAAAATATGTTCGAGGAGAATGAACGCTGCTTCGCCGAAATAGAGGCTTCAAGCTTTGAAACGAGCCCAGGCTTATGGTCGCGGCATTTGTTTTCACGAAATAATCGCAATTTAAATATCGACGATTTCTCAAGAAATTTAGTGTTCGAAAAATCTGGGAATAACGTGTTTCCGTGGAAATAAAATTTACGCAACCGGCCGTTTTTGATATCGAATGTGGAATTTATCGCTCGAAAATTACGCGTGGCGTAAATAAGCGCGCCGCGCTTGCTATTCCCTTTTCGCAGGTGGAAATTCGTGGCCGATATATCGGCGACGATAATCATCGGGAACGCGTACGTTCTATTTCAGCGGGCTCGCCTAATTACATCAGGCTATTATAAATAAACTAACCGCCGTCGCTCCCACCGGAATTATTCGGTTTTAATTACGTGGTGGGGGTGGAAGCGTAAAGACGACGGTAGGGGATCGATTATAGAGGGCTAATTGAGGAGGATCTCCGGTGTACCGGCTAAAACGTAACGCTGAAGTTAGGCCCGTAACATAATCACTCGTCTTTGACTGCCACAGGCTACGCGTATAATTATCTAATGCAATTTCTGGCAGCGTCATCTCCTATTCAAAGCACGAATTTCGACGTGAATCCGCGGGCTACTGATAGCCTCTGGTCGCCACTCAGGATCGCAAAGCTACCACCAGATTAAGATCACTATCGTGAAAGGACAACAAAGCTTCTATGAAATTGCCCGTGGTTGCTTTGTAACCGCCAAAGATCCAGTCCATTGACTGAAACGCAGCTCGAGGCTACCATATGTAAACATTCGGTTATTTTCCTGGATTAGTATGCTTTTGAATAAATGAAATTCTTAATAGCTTCTCTGCACGAAATATGAAACGTACCAGGGTCGGCCACGTTTTATTTATAAAATGATGTATTATTTTTATTTTATGGATATCATTCAAAATCTACTTAATTCAAATTAATTATTTTAAAATCATTTTTATTACAAGTACTTGACAGTTATGTACAATGTGAGGTATACTGTGGCCGACAAAAAACTTCAGGTCGTTTGGTACAATTATAAAAAGTTTATTCTTTTCTTAAAGGGCGTACGAACACTTTTGTGTTGATTTAGTTGACGATACCGACCAGATGGAATCGAACATTATTTGGGAAAGTTCAGATAAAGATCAAATAAAACACAGAATTAATAGACTACGGATTTTATGCATTTAAGACAAAATTGGTCACGTACAATTTAAAGCAGTGGACATGTTAAAAATATTTACGGATATCAACGTATTAGTTTCAGCTAAATAGGATAATTAAAAGAAGAATACAATTTTTATTTGGCTCCTGAGTCTTGCGATCAATGCAAACATTTTTTATTTTGAGATCCGCAGTCTAAGAATGAATAATCGAAAAGAAAATTATTTGTCCAAATAAAATAGTACTTGGTTATTCCAAATAAGCTTTAACCAAATGAAATGATATCTTAACTATAATTTTTCGTATGGATAAAGCTCAAGTCTGTTTGTCACGCGAAAACGAATTGGGTGTATTTATTCCTCCCAGTTGTCGCAGATGCAAAGAACTTTTATTCCGCATAAATATCTGTGGTTATTGTTAACCGGAAAGCGATCTGATTCGCCTGGCTTGCGGTCAATTATTCTGCTTGTTTGGTCCTATCCATTCCGTTCCCCAGCAGTCCAGTCTTAAATTTCGTGTAGCGTGTTGCTGGCAGGTTGAAAGCTCCGTGATCCCGGGCCGTTGAAGGGAAAATAACCGGGACCGATGGGGTAAGAGAGAGAAAGAGAGAGAGAGAGAGAGCGAAATATGGGGGAGGGATAGAGCACGTTTTTCACCATGCAGAAGAGGGAATTTCGTCGGCGAAATTCTCGTCGACCGACCGCCAATTTCCTTCCGCTTTCTGCGCCCTGTTCTGCACGGCCCACATTTCCTCGTAGCCCGGGTGTGCACACATCGCGCGCACCGGATATTAGAGTTTTATTGTCACGAGACACAATTATGCCTCGTCTGTTTGCCGTCGTTTCATTGTTTTCGTCTGGAATCCGTCTTTGACGACCGGGGCCCTCCATCATTGTATTCGCCCTCCATCCCCTATCGCGGCTCATTTTTCAGCTGAAACTCCGGACCAGAAACTACTCCACTTCGCATTCTCGCCACGCGAGTTATCGGCAATTATCGATCGGAATTTCATTGAATTATTCGAAGAAAATAATTGGACAGACCCCGGCTACTTTCACGATGGAACGCTCGGTACAACCCGATTGTCTCTGCGATGGTTCGATTAATCGAATTCGGCCACGCCACGCTGCCCGATGCGTTTTTCAGTTGATTATGTTTATATTCAATTTAGTGAATTATTCAGTTTTTACGTCCGCGCGGTTCTAGTCGTCTGAAAATAATCGGGGGAAAATTCTGTTCAGGTGAAACGGAGGCCATTTTCTTTGAATAAAAATGCAAGATTCGTCCGCAATAGCTGGCGGTATTTCTACAAATTTTATCTGCAATGCTCATCGTGGAATGAGCCATCGAAAAATATTTTGAGAGAATAATCGCCGGGAAATTCTGCCGAGTTGAAATGTGGAGGCCATTTTGTTCGAATAAATTCATAGCTCGTTATCAAATTTTCCGAATGTATATAACAAATATTAACGATATGTATGTTCAAAATAGATCCAGATAAAAAACCATCTATCTAGAAGTTCTAATCTCTCCGTGACTCTTGTAAATGAATCCTTTTAACTTCCCGAGCCGAGTCGTTTTGTTAAACTTTGAAAAGGTTATTTATTATTTCGAAAAAGTCGAGCCCTCTGAAAGAGTGTGCGACACAGTACGAATATTAATGGTGGTCGGCGTACATGAAATTGCTATAACAGTCCGCCATAGGTAGTTGCGGCACGTAGGTAACTCGCGACGCAATTACGTTGTACAGCTTCCGGTGTTTGTTAACAAGTTGGCGCAAAGTACACGCGAGGAGGACAGAAGTCACACGGAAATCCCTATAAATTTCGAACAAATATTGAACGCGTTAACGAGCGAAGTCAAACCAGCGTAATTTTACTGAACACACCCGCGGAAGTTACAGTGATTCGATACCTGCCCGTGGCAGTCGCAACTTTCTTACTCGCCGCGCAGTCGGTCTTCAAAACAGTACATGGAATGCCCACTACTATAAACTGCGGTAATAAACTGCGATAAACTGCGGATTGCATTTCTAGCAAAATTGAGTATATGAAATTCAAAATTGTAGATAAATTTAAAAAATTGAAGATGTCAATATATAATTTCTACTCTATTGGGTCGTCAAGAAAGTAATTTCGGTATTTTAAGGTGAAATGAAACCCAATTTCGTTATTCAATATGTAGCTGTCGCAGCTTTGTGAAAATAGACAATAACTTTATTAGACTACCAGAAAGATGGCAAAAGATCATCGAACAAAATGGAAAATATTTGGTCGATTAAAGTTCATTGCTTAAACAAATTTTTATTTCACTTAGTTTCTATTTATTGCAATCGATGCAGACAATTTTTATTTCGCATAACGATCCGCAGTCTACTTATGATTAAACTGTGAATCGTTATCAAAAATCAAACGTTTGTGCGTCAACTACGAAAAACAGGAACTGGACATTTATTCTCAAATAATTTTAACGAGTTGTCAACAAGCTTCCCTCAACGTACTTGAAGAGCAACACTTATACTTCAGAGGGAGAATTGAATCGAGGGGAAGAAGTTTCCCCTCCCCCACGACAGATTCGGAACGCGTCATGTGACACGAATGACGTATAATGGAAGCGTGGGGAAACAGCGTCGTATAGTGGGGACACAAGTCCTAATCTGGCGCCTCTGGTGGCGAAAGTGTGGAGCCCCGAGGCGTCGATGTCGCGCGAAAAGGGGAGAAAGTCGGTCCGTTTGTCCCCGTTCGCCATTTCCCAGCGGAACGTAAGCTCGCCGATATTTCGCCGCGTAATCCCGGCGAGGAATAGAGCGTCCCGTAACTTCCAATCAACGATGGCTGAAGTTTTCCCTGGTAAGTGCACGGTGTCCTCGAAAATTACACTTATCGGACTTCCGGGACGAAGCGGAAGAGGCTCCGGGATTGTTGTCGAAGACTCCGGCGCTCTTCAGCAGCGAGTCCCGGTGTTTTCTCGTGGAATCCCGTGAAAGAATGCCGGGACACGAAACCGGCGAGTCATGAATAGATGAGAGCCAGATAAAATTGAAAAGTTCGCCGGTTCCGCAGGGATCGTGCACACGGTGTGTCTCTGTGAGTCGCCATTTTTGGCTGCGCTCACTTTCTCTCTCTCCCTCTCTGTGTATGTGTCTGATTCTCGTCGCTCTCTTGAAGCTTTCGGCCGGCAGAGAGGCTTATAATTTTCCCTTCCTTCGTTCGGCCCCCTCTTGTGCTCCTTTTCCACCCAGCTTTTTTTCAGGGATTATGCGAGCGAATTTATAAGCGGCGCACATTCAACGCTGCCACACGATTTCCGATCTGACGAGAGAAAGAGCCTCTTTAGCGCTCAGCTTCTTCGGGCTACGTGACCCGCTGTGCTGGGCGATCTTTTGGTTTTCCTTCTACGGTGCTGCCACTGCTTTTTAGCAATTTCTGCGCGATCCACGGTGAAAGGGAACGGAGATAAGGCCGGCGACGCGCGGCTGCGCTAAAATTCGAAATTGGACCGACCACCCCAAGCCAATCTCTATCGAGTCATCCGGGAGATGATGCCGCGCGGATGTTTATGCAATTTCCGGGCATTGATGCGGAACAGACACACCGTTTCTAAGCGAAAGCATAACGCGCGGAACTGCGTCCGCACGAACGTGTTGGCGGACATGATGATTCCGATAACCGACGAGTTTATACAGGGTCAACAGATGTCAAACAGAAGTCAAACATTGCAGATTTTTACGATTTGTTGCAGTTACATGCCGAAAAATCATGAAAATGTACAATTTTTACCATCTTTAAACGTTTGTGGCTCATTGCAACGTCGACCGATTTTCACGAAATTTTCAGAATATGTTTAATTGACACAGATCTACAAAACGTATTTTTTAAATTTTCCATATAGGCTCACATAAAAAAGTTAACAATTCAACTTTTAGTATTTTTTTCAACAATTCCGATCAATTGCAATTTTTGAAAAAATTTCTTTTCACATCCTGTATTAAACTAATTGCTGTAACTTCTCAAAAAAAGTTAAGATCTTATAGTACAATATTAAAATAGTTATCGCGTCTTTTTTAGAGCGTCTTAAACTTTTGTCCTCTACTGTATGTGACCTTCGAATGACCTTGAACTGACATTGACCGAAGATGAAGGTCAAACTTATACTTCATGTGAAGTTCTAGCTGCGCAGAATTTCATTATGAAGAATTGGAGATGAGAGAAACATGTGTAACTATTATTTATTTGTACTTGAATGAATAATGCGTGCCAGCAGACTTTTGCATATCACCTGACGTCAAGTTTGTCAGGTAAAACTGTCGTTTTTGCCGAAGTTTTTCGCTTTAATAATGTTCCGAATGTTTCTTTTGAATCCCCATTTGGTCCGACTTTTATTACCCCGGGCTGAGGTATAAAAGTAAAGTGGCCGAAGGAGCCCGTCATTGGTTTATCGTTAAAAGTTGTACAGTAAATACGTCCGTGAGTAAGCTATGTTTGTGTGGCACTGCGCGAATAGCAGACGGGAATGTGCACTACCATTTTAATGGCTGCTTGGACGATTTTTATGTGAATTTTCAAATTTTCATAAAAATTGGGGGGAAACTATGGATCACGTACAGACAGAACATAATTATACAAAAAGCTAAATTTCGGAAAACTGTCGATATTTAACCCTCCGAGTGTAGTGCCGGAGTCAGTTTTGACCGGGACCATCCAAACTGTCATTTAATAGCTGTTTCATTGAGGATATCGGAGAGACTAATGCGTCTACACGAGATATCGTCAAAAATAAATTTTGAAAAATTATTAATTAGAGCTGTGAAGCTCTGTGAAGGTCCTAATTGATCCTAATTGCCAATAATATAGCTATAAAAATCGTCCGTTGTCCGAGGGTTAATACATTGACTCAGCGACCACAAACAGTTTTTTCAGCAAAGATAAGAAGAGCCTTAAAATAGCAGGAGTTATTATTCCATTTTAAACTAACGATTTTATTATCAATTTTCCAGGCAACCATCGCCAGGATCAGGAACAACAGGCACATCAACGGTCTCCTCGAGTGGGCCCGACGGCGAAAATGGCCAAAGTATCAGTTTGTACCCGGTGGGTAGTTCTGGTCCGCCGCAAGCGGACCCAGCGGCTGTCACACCGATCACGACGACAGCAACGATGTCAATGGTCACACCTGGCACCGTTGCTGGGTCTGGGACCGGGCCCAGTGTTACCAGAAGCGTGTCAGCACCCTCCGCACCCAAGCCACATGTACAGGTGACCAGCTGTGCGAGTAACCCTGGCACGCAGAGACCCAGGCTGAGGAGGAACATGAGTCGAACGGAGGCAATCAGGAAGTGAGTATCCTCCACAGCCCCAAAAAATATTCCAAACAGCAATTTTAACGAGATACAGCGAATAAACAAACAATCAGGGCCACGTGCACATATAAAATCATACTGACCTTGGTATAACCTTTACCCTCTGATTCAAGGTCAACTGGACATGAACTTTTCCCTGAAAGCTTTTTTTTTAAATGATTTGTTTTTGAGATATTTGAAGATTTTGTAGACACTTGGGGGACATGTACACAGCTAATATAAAATGAGTTCATTAATATCAGAGAAATATGAAATTATAAATTATTATTAGTAGACTGCGGGTCTTTATGCAAAATAAAAATGTTTTGCATCGATCGTGGGAAGCAGGAATAACATAAAAATTGATTTCATCCCTTAACGACTTTGTTACATTGAAAGCGACATTACAACATTCTTGAATTTTTAAGATCTTTCACTATTTTATATTTCGACCAACCAATTCTTTTATAAATGCATAAAGATCCGCAATTTAATTATTAGTCGTGCAGCGAATGACTTTCCATGCAGAACAACGTCTCTGTTGGCTAGAAATGAATGATCGATGCTCGTAGAGTGAAACCGCTAATTTATCGTTTCAGTTACATCAAACGCGAAACCGCGCAATTCTTCGGCGTGGACGAGGAGTCTGAGACCGCTGAGAGACAAAGATGGCTGGACCGAAGACGGAGAATGGCGTCCAGGAAATACGGTGCCCTTGTTCCGGAACACAGACCACCGGATCCTGATATTACAAGGGACGTGCCAGATACCACGGATCTGCCAGAGGTAAGCTCTCTGGTTATTAACCTTTCGAGTATGATGAGCTGCCGTGTTTGACAACCCGCCGGAAGTCACATTCCCCTGGGAGCTTAATTCCAGACACTTAATTATTGTTTATTTGCTCCCCATTCGCGAACCCAGAAATACCTATCTTGAATCATAGATAACTCGTTATCCGAACTCGATGCTTGGCAATTGCACTTTCTGTCAATTATCTACTTTAATTTTGAAGAAGTCAATTTTCCATTTGAAAAATTCTTTTTATTGTAAGCGTGAAATTTATGCGAACGTTTCTATAGACTTTTACACATACGATATTTTTTTATTATTTTATGAACGTTCGAGTGAGCTTAAATAATTAGTCATTATTAGTTGGAGTAACAAATTAGTAAATCATTTTCAACGAGAGCGTGACACCTTTGAAGTCAATTTTCAACTTCAACAATTTTTATATGCCAAAACGGGGAAGTAATGCGAATGATTTCTACGTAGAACGATTCTGCAGACCCTTCAGAATACAACAGTATTTTTTTGTATAACATTATGAACATTTATATATGTTTAATTAATTTTTAAAGGGACTGAGACACTACCGACGTTTTTTTTTTTATAGAACTCGACAGAAATTTGTTAATTCAGAGTTTAAGTTGGCACGTACGATTCCACGTGCAGTTCAATTGTCGAGCTCAAACATTGAGCTATTGGCTCGAGTCCCATTAAAACTTGTTCAGAACGGAAACGCGACATGCGCCCGCGAAGTTTTGTAATAGCCGGGGAAGTATACTTTTGTTTACTTTTTCCGGAACAGTTTCAGTAACTTCGAGCCACGTTTTTGCGCGGATGTGCAGTATAAAAGAACTGTGTCTTCGTGTAGAACGAGTCGTTTCCCATGAAAATTGTGCCGTATAGCAACCGTAGACATTGCTCTTCGTTATGAAATGGACTTTTGCAATATTTCTGTTGCGACATAAAGCACTGGAACTGTACATTCTTAAAGTTTCTTGCGTGTTTTAGCGTTTATTGCCGTTTGCATAAATAAAAAATTCTCTTTTCTTCTTAAATAAATATCATTCTTTGTAATATTATATTTTATGATTCCTCCGTTTGTTAGAACCATTTATTTCTTGTCAGTAGACTGCAATCTTTATGCAAAATAGAAATTTAGATCATTGGCAAGAAGACAGATTAAAATTTCCTTTTTCTTCAACGATTTTAATAAATTTCGAATAATGCATCGACGTCCTTAGACTGTTTTAAATTGCACTGAATTACCATGAAGTAAGACGTCGGGTGTTTCTTTTGTTATTAACAAAATTGTTGTTAACAGGGCGTTACACTGAGAAGATGGCAACAACCGGTCAGAAGGAAAGATTCTGTGGCAAGAATGACGCTTTCTGGTCTCCACTACGTCGTCGAGGTGAGTTTTCGATAAATTGTTCAATTACTTATCCATGAACATTGATTTGTAGTAAATTGTGGCTAGAAACGTAGAAACTGCTCAAGCATATTTTTCCCTTCAGTAAAAAATGAAGAGTGCAAGTAAAAAAGTAATCTTTTACGTAACACGTAAAGATACTTTCCAATTAAATGAAAATTCTTCAACGAGCATAATATTTCAAACACAGTCTAGAATTACAATATAAAATTACTTTGAACAAAAAGATAGTGTCATAAATTCGAACATTAAATTCTAAGATAGACTTAATCTTGAAACTCAATCCAACACAGACGAATTCATTCTTAGATAAAATTCCCGGGAACGTGAGCTCCCAGCAATCGCAGATTCGGATCAGTATAAAACTCTGCAAAACAGTTCTCAAGCTCGCCGGGATCATAAATTCCGAGTGGTGCAAAATTCGAAATCGGGTCTAATTATTTCCCACCCCCTCGCTCGCGTATCTCAAAGGATTAAATCGCAATAAAACTTCCGTGGGTCGTGAATCTTCGACGGAGACGGTGGGATCTGTTTCCGCGTCTCGTTTCCGGTTATGGCCGATGGAAGTCAAACGAGAAGAGAGTAGCCAGTTAATCTACGTTGCCGATGCAATGTTCGTGGGCGGGGGGGGTTCAGCTGCCGACGAGTTAAATTCTACGCTTTCCCAAGGAAGCCTTGCACGAGATCATTAAGCTAACGAGGCAACGGTAACCCTCTCTTCCGGGTTTCGGGGATCGGCCTGCGCTCGCACTTGCGCGAAAACGCAATTCGCCAGCTTTGATATCCGGCGAACTTGCGCATGGCGTCGAGCGAGCGCTCGGTTAGTTGCTGCTAATTTCGGACGCGCGTTAATTGCGATCGGCAATCTGCGTTCATTAGGGATTTCGCAGGATTCCCGCTTAACGAGACTCCAATTGCTTTCAGTCCTTCCTTTCCGCGGGCTTCGGACTTATTTCCTCGGCAACCTTGAATCACTGTCACTGATCGAATGATTAGGCTCGCAGAAATCTACCGTCTCATCTGTACTACGATTCAATCTTTTCTTATTAATAAAATGTTCATTTAAAAATTCTTATTCCACGATGCTCAGAGTATTTGCTGATCATCATGCGACTTAATTTTTTCATGGTAAAATCGCGTTTGTTTAAAAAATCGATATCTTACCGCATGATACTCAAAACATCAAATGTTCGACATTTCGGCTAAACATCTTAAACTGGCAGAAGGGGAAGGTAAGGTGCGAGAATACAAATGTTGTACAAATTATTTTCTCTTCCGCGTGACATTAAAAATCATCCATTAAAATGATTGAAAATAAACAAGTACTATTCGCAAAATCCAGTGGTTGCTGCACAAATAACACGTTGAAGAAGAGAATTGAAATGATTTGATTCTAACTTTGAACCACACGTTAGATGTTTCAATATTTCAAACAATGTACATTTACATTTTCAGTAACAAAAGAGTGTCAGATGAAAAACTAAAGGAACGAAAAAGATCAAAGCCCACCTGGGTAATTCATCTGTTACACGCGAAAGGGAAAAGCGATTTAATTAACGCGAACATATTTGACCATTTCAAGACCGAGAATCGTAATTAATCCAGCCATTGAGAGCGTCCGTACGTTTACCTCATAAACACCGGGGCGAATTTGATCGAGCGTATTTAACTTTTTCATTTAAAATTATCAAAGTTCCTCCGCAGCGAACGTTTACCCGTATCAAACTTTTAAAAGTCGGAGCTTGTCTTCGTAAATCGGCGAAGTTTTTTCATTAACACAGGCATCGAATAATATTCGGCGGAAAGCAGAAGAAAGCGACGAGTAATAACTTCTCGAGTGATTATAGATTGTTGAGTAACGGCGCGCTTAATTATGCTCGATTTCGCCCCGCGAAATTCTATCCTCTTTTTATTTCTCCGACGATTCTTCTCTTTTTTTCTCTCACTCTCTCGTTCTGTCTTTACTTTCGTCGAGGAGATCGTTCGTCTTTTATTACGGGGCTCGCTGAAAGTACACAACAAGTTTCCATTGAGTGAAACAATCTCGTTTCCACATAACTTGCAGCGGAAATTCCAGCGAATTTCCATCCGCGGGAACTAGCTCGAACTTATCTCGTATCTTGTTGGCTAATTAGTTTTTTGACTTTGTTTCGAAATTCCATCGCGGGGATGCTCGCCCGGCGAAGATATGAAGGGACGCCGAGCGCCAGCGTCGAGAGTCGAATAAATGAAACGGCTCGAATTAATAGAAACGGCCGAGAGAGCCCGGACGAAGCCGTGTTCCCACCTTTCAAGCCGAGTAAAAACTGTTAAAATGTTTCTGCCATTCGCCCATCTCCTTATCTCGCGCAAAATTTCAATGCTGGACGCAAGTAAATCCTGCGGGTGTTCGCGGAAGACGAAACTTTTCTCATTCACCGCGCACCATTTTTGCAAAAGTGTGCACGCTAAATAATGTTAATTAGACTGAGGATGTTTACGTGAGAGCTGCTTCCGGACGCTCTCTTTTAAAAATCGACGAGATGCCCTTTCGCTCACTGAAACCCCCTGTGGCAAAGATGAAAGAAAAGTAACTACTGTGTTACCTATAAAAATAAGAATAAAAATTTTGATTTACCTGTGGCAAAAATAAGATAAAAGTAATATACCATGAATAAATTTATTTATTCGAGCATCTAAGTAAACTCAATTTTATCATTTTTCTCAAGAAAATCATTACATTTTTGTTATACTATTTGTTTTCATTTTATTACATATTTCAAACACATAGAGCGACAAGCGTCTTCATTTTTATGTACATATATATACCTACATAATGATTCGGGTGGAATTATATCAAATTTGAAAACTTTTTAATGTTCTAAGACATAGCGCATTACTGGGAGCTATATGTTTTTTTATTCAGGTGATTTAGTTCGTGGGAAATTTAATTTGATAGCTGCAATGCAGAGTAGGTTAATAATCAACTGATATTTAGAAATGACTTTTTGATTGACAAAAGAATAGTCTTTTTGAATGTTAGTCATAGCAAAATAGTCATTAGTCAAAACTTTTTGATTAATTAGTGATAACTAATTAATAATATTAATGTATGTTAATCGCACAATAGTGACTGATGGCTAAAGATTGACGACTGATCATCAACTACTAATTCACTAATAAGCAATAGCTAACGATTACTTAGAGCTGTGACTAACTATTTGCCATTCAATTATCACTAATGACTATTTTGCTATGACTAACATTCAAAAAGACTATTAGTCATTTTTAAATATTAGTTGATTATTGCCCTACTCTGCTGCAATGTTTTATATTAGTTCGGAATATTTTAAGATGATGTTCTAATATGAAAGTTCAGGGACATAAAGCTGCGTTTTATTTGCATACACAGTGTGCAAGCTGCTTATTGCTTAATAATAAAGCTTAATGGACTATGAAACTTTAAAGCACCTAAAAGCGGTGTTAAAACATTTTACTTCGAACTTTCACGATTGGTGCATTCTGTAATAATCTCGTGCTGGCATCGCGAGTGTAATAACAAGCTTCTATTAACATACTCAATGTTCGACAAATTCGAGGACCAGATGCAAAACTACACCGTCATACTTCAACAATCTAAAACTCAATTTCCGTGTAATTATTATCATCGCATATTCACTTCAAAATCCCAGAACTTGAACAATTGTAACATCGAAAAACTACTAATTTGTACTTTACTAAAAACTGGGTTGAAAGTATTAAAATAAATCGAGATAATATCAGAATTGTGCAATAAAAATAATCTTCGTTCTGAACGCCTCATTTTTATAATTTCGGTAACGTAGCATCTAACAATAAATCGATATTAATACTTAAAAATTCCAAAAGTTTGAGGAAAAGATTGAAAGCATTAAAATAAGACAAAGAAATATTAAAAGCACGCGATAGAAATAATTTCAGAAATACCAGGCGAGACTCCGAAGGTGCATTCAATTATTTAATCTACCGGACAAACCGAATTACGTTCGCTACGGGTGATAAGGTCGGTCCTTCCTTGCTTTTAAGGCTTTTTCCAACAAGCGAACCTCACTACCGACTTTCCAACGGTAGAGAATGACACTCCTGTCGCTTTATATCGCGCTGTGAACATAAGCCGAGGGGCGAACAGACAAAGAAAGTACATTTAAACTAGAGACGAGAACAACATGTAAACACTCTTTGACACTTTTCTTCGACGGAAGTTTCTCCCGCGTTTTCATTCGACGGCTGCTGGCGGAGTCGCGTGGAATTGACAGAGCAAAAACGTGTTACAGTCAACCCATAAATTCGTTTCCTTAACCTTTCGCAACCGGTCTATTCATTTTAACCGATCAAAACCGACAAATACGATCTTTATACAAAATAAAAATTATCTGTGTAGTAATTTTGCAAGTTTTGAGGAGCTCCATAAATTTCCTGATCTTTTGCTTCTGATGATAAAGAGCCAAAAATGGCATGTTAACCCTCCGACGGTGCCTGGGTCTATTTTGACTCGGAGTGTTAATATTCATCCAAGTGCTCAATTTCTGATAATTGAACTAAATGCTATTGTAAAGACCAATGTGTCCACAAGAAAATTCTTTAAAAATATATTTGAAAAATTAATAACTAAAGCTGCGATTTAGTTGCGAGTGTTAAGAATTAGCACGGCAAATCTGCGGGAAAATTTCCGAGAAGATTCGTTTAAAAAAGATTTGTTTGGAAAACGTTCGAGAGCAGACAGGAATAATAAAATACTCGTCAGTATATTTTCACGGTTTTTGCCGGTTCCGTCGCGCAGTTTTAACAGCCACCGGCGGGTTTACGCTTCGGGAACGTAAAGACTCGTCGCAAAAAACGCTTTTTCCCCGGCGATCGTTAAGTATGCAACACGCCGGAACGTTCGCGATGAGATTCGCCGGGGCTCTCGAATACAAAGATCCATTATGGAATTTACATGGCGGCGTAGTATGCATTTAAATAAGTGGAATCACCTGGTTATCGAGACGGGGGAGTTAGGGTATTTTCTATGGCGAGGGATCCGCGATCGGCTTTCCCGCGCCTCGGTTTTAACTGGCCAGAAATCCCCGCTTAATGACTCGTAAAACCACGCGGATTCTGTTAAATGCGCGCAGACACCGGGATGACTATTTGTAACGTACAAACGCTTCTGTTCTCGGACAATTTGCCAGCGTGTTTGCACGACGCAATTGCAAATTTTCAGTGCACAGTTTGTTGTTCATAACTCCGCGAAAAATCGAGATAAGTGGCGGTGCTAATAACTGGGCTGCGATATAAATCCTTTTCCGAAATGAGAGGTTTAAATTTATAATTTGAAATTTTTTAAATATTTTTACTGCTTTTACTTACGCGAATAGTCGATAAAACAGAGATATTCTTTCAGTTGAAGATCAAAGTGAGAAACTACCTGTACAGGGTGTTTCAAAATCATATGTCGCGACCACTGTAAAATTATTCTGCATCCTTGATAGGTGGAGATCAGTTAAAAACGTGAACAAATTTGATCTTGGGGAAAAGTAAGTCTCGCAGTAACCACGGTCTCAAGTGAACCATTCTCCTAAGAAACAACTTTAAAGTTCCATAAAGTATTTTATGGCACATTTTGAAACCCCCTGTACATCGACGAAGAAAATGAACAGTCTACTTTCTTTCGGAAATTCGTTATTGTCCTAATCCTGTCGGCACAGCTCGATAAATAGTTTAGTGGCTAGCGAGATGTACATAATGGTAATTTCGAGCACTGTGTGTCCGAGCAATTTCGGTGAAACATTTCCCGTGGATTTTTCAGGAGTTTCGGTCCATCTGTTGGCCCCGAGGCGTCTCCATCGCGGATCCTCCGTGTTTAACCGCAAACATGACGAAAATTGGAATTATAATTGGATCGTGCGGAACAATAATTGTTACATCCGGGACGTCGTGTATAACGCGAGTAAAAGTCTCTTATGTCTGCTCTCTCGTTCCCAGATAAATCGAAAGTACCTGTTCTCGATCGTACGGTAGAGGTGTCCGGGAGACTATCGAACACTCGAAATCCAGCACAGAGAAATGAATATCGTTGTCTGTTTCACTTTAATTATAATTCGCTAATCGAAAATCCTGGGCGAGAACGATCCAGGGGAATTGATAGTGTACAGCCGAGTGTGCATTTCGGAAGATAATTCAAACCTGCCGTTGCGGCAACAAGATAAGGGAATGTGTTGTGCAAAGAAAGGTCGGAACTCTCTTGCTGCAATTTCCATGGAAATGGCTCCGTGGTCTTCGGCACACTACAGAACTCTGTAGATGCCTCACCGCTCTTGGGAAAATGTAAATTACGGGGACGTAATTCTTTCATGGTTTCTTATTACTTTCCTCGAATTGTTGAATATGTAACGATCTTAGATGCTGTGAGGAAATTGGCGAATAAAATAAACAGGTCAGCTGCAGAGAAATTCTTTACGAACTACACTTTACGTGTAAACACCATAGCCTAGACAATTACACTAAGCTGTGACCATAAGTAAAATAGTAATCATCCACATTTATTATGAAATTATTATTTTTCTGCATAGTCTTGATTATTTTATTGCCATTCACCCTTGTTATCCATATGTTGTCCACGTAATTATCAATATCCCTTGTATTAGGAGCACTGTTATCGAAGGAACTGACACGAAATCCAGTAGTGTAACTCGACGACAATTCAGACGGTAAAAATTTTATCGAAAATTTCGAAAATCAAGTTTTGTATTAGGAGAATATGATAGTCAAGGAGGTGGCGCAAAATTCAGTAGTACGACTCAACAACAAGTAAGTAAGGCGGAAAAATTTTCGAAAATCGGATCTTGTTTTGTGTATCCAAAGTTTTCGAAGATGTTAATCTGATTCTATTATCGAATATTCATGTGCAGGGTTGAGAAAAAAGAACACGTTAATCGTTGTAACTAACATTCTTTATTTTTCACTAAACATGTCATTACAATATACAATACAATATTAAAGCTGGTTATCGAATATTCATGTGCAGGATTGAGTAAAAAGAACACATTAATTGTTGTAACTAACATTCTTTATTTTTCACTAAACATATAACGTTACAATATTAAAGGTGATTATCATGGTGAGATGAGAAGAAGGTTCCTGGCAGGAATACGATTAAATAGGTACAAATGCGTACACTGAGAAAAAGATCCTGTCGAAACAAAAAAAAATATATGTTGATTCAATAAGATGTACTATTGAATAGTGCCAATATCATATGAACTTATTTTAATATTTAATACTATTGAATTTCAATAGCAAAACTCACTTCCCCCAATCATATAAGGCAATAGCTTGACCATCAATGTTTTCAAAAAAATAAGATATGGCCTCGTACCAATTCCAGTATAAATCAATACATTTCTCAAATTTTTTTAACAACATATCTGATCGAAGGAAAAAAAGAAATGTTACGAATAATAATATACGGTATTGAATCAAATAATATTTTCAATCATTTCGTGATAGACAATTTAAATACATCACGATTTGCTTCTAAATTTCATACTATTGAAAAGAATACATTGATATTCATCGAAGTAAAAAAATTACAATAACACGCGTGTTATTGAAGTAACTACTTTTTTTTCTCAGTGTAGACTTGAGGTGGCTCGAGATGTTGATGTTGAAGCGTCAGTTTGTGTAAAAAAGAACCGTTGTTATTAAACTTGTTTTAAAACAAAACCAATTTAAGTTCCGTATAAGACACAACATTTAAATATAATTTAATATAGTGGATAATTTAATATAGAACGTATTCATTGGATTAATAGATAGATAGGGGGAAAATCCAGCTAGAAGAGGGCAGAGACTCGAAATAGGAAAAGCGTGGGCCAAAAGGGTTGAACAAGCAGGCGGATAAATAGTTGAATAAAACATCGGGTGTTCTTAATTGAACAAAAAAGACTCTGGAGTTCCGTTTCCGCGTTGTAGCCGGGTGGCCGCAGAAACCGGATAAAATTGCTCGTGAAAACGATTCTTTCTCGCGATCGCGGACACAAAAGAGCCGTCGCATTCCCGTATAATTACGGGATTATTGTTTGCTAGCGCGGTCGTCCCGGCGTCCCAACTAAATAAATGTAGATTCGCCGTTGTAATTTCGACGACCAGGGAGAGGAAATTGATTCCCGACAGGATTCAGCTATTGTTCCTGTATCCGAATGCCCCCATTGTGCCGACATTCTGTCTCTTGCCCGTTTTCCCTCTTCGGTCCGCGCAACCTCCGCGTCGCTCTTTATTACCTGTACTTTGTCCCTGTCGCATCTCTGCTCATAACGCGTAAATACTAAAGCCTCCTCTCCTCTGTTCTCCCTTTCTGTCTCTCTTTCTCTTTATACATATCTACGCTACCGACACGTATATTTTACCGAGAGAATTTCACCTGAAAGCCGATTAATGGCGAACTTCATTGACAGCGACAGATTTTAATAGATTTCCGTGCGGGCGCTACGGGCTGTGACGTATTCTGTGTGAACCGGCTCGAAAACGTAGCGTGTTTTTAAATACTATAGTTGTTTAACGGGTACACGTCGTGTCGGACTTGCGAGAGGAAATTCTAATTCGGTTGGAAACTGCAAATTGTTGATCGAATTGCAGGCGATTCGTTGTTTGGCTGCGGATTTTTATGCAGTCACTAAGAACTTAGCTACGTAAAATATAAAACAGTGAAAGATTTAAAAAATCTAAGAATGCTGTTAGGTTGTGTTTTCAACATATCAAAACTATTAAGGGATGAAAAATCTGGCGAAAAAGTAGAAAGGACTAATTACACAAGGATACAAGTTAAATTAAGTCGTAACATGAAGGACAAATTTCCAGATATTCCAAATAAACCAAATATTCAAAAACAGGTCAATATGAAACAGTAAAATATTTAAAAAATATAAAAATGCTGTTAGGTTGTGTTTTCAATATATCAAAACTATTAAGGGATGAAAAATCTGGTGAAAAAGTAGAAAGGACTAATTACACAAGGATACAAGTTAAATTAAGCCGTAACAGGAAGGACAAATTTCCAGATGTTCCAAATAAACCAAATATTCAAAAACAGGTCAATATGAAACAGTAAAATATTTAAAAAATATAAAAATGCTGTTAGCTTGTGTTTTCAATATATCAAAACTGTTAAGGAATGAGAAAGTAGGAAGTAATTACACAAGAACACAAATTGAATTAAGTCTAACGTTAAAGCTACATATTTTTACAAATTTCCCCATTTCCCAAATAAGCAAAACTATTAAATAACAGCTCGACCATCGGGAGACGCGAAAGAACTGGTGTAAAGCTTTGAAGTAGCCGAAAATTTCCGAGGGGAAGTATCGCGGTAGGATTTCTCCGCGCGCGTCTCGCAAACGAATCCGCGGGCTCTGTGTACGTTTAAGGACACCGTCGAGGGTTATTCTTTTCTAGGCCACGCGTAAAATATTCTAATGGGTGCTCGTGTATACAAACGGTCCAGTTCTCCCGGGCTCGAACGCGACACGAGCTGGTAACGTCGTCGTCGTCGCGGCCCCGGTCGTTGTCCGGATTGTTTCAGCCGGTAGTCGAGCTAAGTGGCAAGTTTTGAAATACGGTCGTCCGTGGTAGCTAGTCTCTATAGAACTTTAGCGGACCAAACTTCCGCCGGACAACGCCGCGCGCCAACCAGAACAGGTCCAGGTCCGCCCGGTGTGTACAACGTCGTTTCCTACGCTTGTAACGAAGAAAGCTAAGTCCTTCGGGCGTTGGTACCACGCTAATATTTGAATTCCGAGAGGGAATTCGAAACACGCGAGGAAATCGCGCGCCAGAACAACGCCGAATTCGCCTACGACCGAGTACAAATTGGAAAAGCCTACGGTGGACACGGGCTAATTGAATGAACGACGATTTCTGATCCACTCGTCGAGATCGGAGACGATCTTGGGTGATGATTCAGAAAGCAATGATAATAATAATTATTGAGGAACAATATTAATACTGCACAAAACTCAAATTCAATATTCTCAGATAATTTTTATTATAATATCAACGAAATTTCTCCAGCTTGTATTTATTAATGTAGTATAAGTTAGTATGAACTATTCGACATAGATGTCGCCCAAGAATAAAGGTGTTTTCCTCGCTTAAATCAACCAATGCCAAACAGTCACGTGCGAGGTACACGTACAACTTTGAGGTTACCCTGAGCGTGCAATAGTTTACAAGTTATTAATATTTTCTGTGTTGTTATTTTAGGTAAGTACAACAAATATTGATGTGGATTTACATTAAATACACCGTTTTTATTGTATTTTTTAAAATTTATTGAGGAAAACACTAAGATGCACTTGCCCCGTAAATATTACTACACGGGGCAAGTGCGTACTATCACGGTGGGGTAAGTGCGTACTGTATGAGTAACTATTAAACTAAACAATATATTTAATGCAATAAAAAGCATTTTGTAGAATGCTTGATAATAATTCTTTTCTTGCCCCGTAGCACTTGAAACAAGGTTCGAAAGCATTTTTAACTCTCAGAGACGCACTTGCCCCATTTTCGGGACAATTCTCAAACAAAATTAGAATCCTACATTACTACTAATTCATCAGTAATAACTGTGGCCAGAGTATGATACCAAGAGCGTTAAGTTTTTACATACCAGATTGAAAATATATCAGTTTAAAGTCCATCTTTGCAAAAACTAGGACGCACTTATTCCACTCCACCTTATCGTCGCGTTGTGGACCGTCACTCAAACCGGAGATGCTTTAAATTAATTTTCGGGACGCACTGTATAGCGCGAAAATTCAAATGAATTTTTCAGTGGCTTTCAGTACAAACTTATTAATATTCAGGAGCGTGAATGGAAGCTGGAAAATCATACATTATGATTTGACATTTCGGTGCAATCCAAAAACAATTACGATCTCATTCTGAAATTTTCAAAATTTGATTGCTCGCCACGGGGAATATGTATATTCAGTAAAAGCGTTGCTTTAAATTAATTTCTCAATGCTTTCCAGTTTATTAAAATTTGAGAACGCAAACATCGGAAAACGTACTTCGTGACATACTCTTTGCAATTGAAAAATAATTACGATCGTATTCTGAAATTTTCGAAATTTTGATTAGTTGCCAGGTGGAATATAATGTGCGGGTAGGGCGTTGGTTTAAATGAATTTTTCGATCGCTTCGCAGTTCATTAATTTTCAATATTATTTTAATCTTAATTTTCAGAAAGCTCGAGAAACGTATTCTATACCAGATGCATTACGATTACAAAATCTGACTTTACAAGACTTTTACTTTCATGACTTTGCAATCGGCAATTTATTTACTGAAAGATTCCTCACGAATTGCAGTGACACGAAAACAAACGTGAAAAGTTAGCTATACCGTGTGCAACTACAGTAAAATAGGATGAACCATTTAACCGGCTTTCAAAGTGGAAAAAGGAAAGATAAGAAGAGAAGACAGGTTAGATACGAAACTCAATTATCCTGGGCACTTGTGAAACAAGATTTCCAGTTTATACTTACATACTTTTTACAGACGCATACACAGGAAAAGAGGTTAACATTCAAACGGAGAAATGCTCAAAGAAACATTGCTTTTTAATTTATTATAAAAACAGATGAAGTCTCCTGAACTGTGTAATTGGATTCTTTGTAGAAAATGCACAATTTTATTTTAGGTTTCCAAGATATTCAACCAAATATGTTTCCCACCCCCATCGTTAGAAAACGTGTCTACTACTTGGATACAGGTGTGATGGGCACTAAACAAAATATGTGTCATATATTTTTATCAAAACAATTTCCTTTGGTAGTTAAAACTACATTATTTTAGTACAGTCACAACATAAAATGACACAACATAAAAATTTCATAATTATATTGGTTTGAACTAAATTTCTAATATTTCCTATATTCTTACAAAAACCTATAAATTACAGATTATCAATTTTAAGCCCTACTTAGTACAATACCTTTCTACGCAGAAATTTATCCGAATTCGAGAATAAATACATTCCATTTAAAAAACAGATTGCAGTGTCCCTGGAAAAATTGTACAACATTCATTTGAAAAATTTGAAAAATTCTTTCCTACAACAACGCCCGCTGTATAAAAACATTGCAAAAGGCTGTAGCGTGCTTGGTAGATTTTCGGCAAGATGTCCGAGGAGGCAGTATAGTCGTCGGCGCGCCACGGTGTCTAGCAATAATGAAAGTATAAATATTCAGCGGCAGCCGGAGCGCAGAGCGTTGAATCGATACAATTCATTACGATATCTCACGTTGATCCCGGCTCCCGACCGATGCCACGCACGTAATGCGTAGAGACGAGAGCCGAGATATCGGCTGTGTCTATCGAGTCGCCATGCACATGCATTTAAATCGGCGAAATTATAGCGTTGGGGACGGGAAACCGAACGCCAACCGTTTCGATCTTATGGGATTAGCTGCGAGAGCAGACATTGATATATTGCGCACGAAGGAAACCGGCTTTTTATATTATTAATATGCAGGCCGCGTTAATATCCGGTGATTAAATGTCGAACGGTCTGGATACAATTTTAATCCTTAAGTGGACTTTTAAAATGTACTTCAAGAATGCATTGATTCAATTCAACTATAATGAATTTATTTTCTCAGCCTCTTGGGCACGAAAAGGATGCTTTGCACAATACTTTCCAATTCGTGAATCACTTTAAAATTCGTAGAATGTCCTTCCACACACATCCCCTTATTGATCTGTTCATCGTTATGCCTAATTTTTAAAACAACTCTATTGTATTTAATAGAATTACGAATTTTCGACGAAAATTCAGTGACTCTTGAATTTTACATTCGAGCTTTCATTTCTTTAGAATTATTCATAACAGGAAGATTTAAGCTTTCCTTTATATCATAGCACAATCGTCAGTAATCCTATTAATTTAGACCGACTGTTAAAATTTATATTCCATTTTAAGAATTTTACATTATTTATAAATGCAGAATATTACGAATAATAACGATTGTTCTTACAATACATTTATGATATTATAAATAAATACAATACGAATTAATCAAATATACTGTAGTCAGAGTAAAAATAAATAAAGCAAGTTCCAACAAAAAAGTTCGTGAAAGTGAAAATTTTATATTAAATTATTAGCAGAAAAATTGTAATTATCAACATATTAAGATTTAGAACATATTTTCATTTAATTTCAATCGCCCACATTTACAACGTTCTATTAACTATCAAGATTATAAATAATCCCTAACTTTCGTGCAATAGAAAAGCTCTCGGAGAAATAAAAGCTTACTTCCTCGAGCGAACACACTGAAAAGATAATGCTCTACAGTATTCCAGCACTCTCCCAAACCCAGCAAATTGTTCACGCATAATGATTGCTTTTAATTTCCGAAACTCAACATTTACACAGCCGATAGTAGTATAAACCGAAAACCATCGTTCTAATAAATCATGCATTTTCCGCGTTCGTCACTCCGCCAGCTAAATGCCTAGTTTTTAATCGATTTTAATATCCGCGATTCACTTTTGCGCGATTTAATCGTCGGATTATATCTAAACCCCCTATATAGGGTTACGAGACCCGCGATTTATGGTCCGGATCCAGGATTAAAATTCAATTTCGATCAGTTTATAAATTATAATCGCGGATGGTTTCGCGTGACGCGAAACGTGTTAATGAAAGTACAGATGATCGTGGAGAACTGCGATTTCACCGTGCACGTGATCGAGATCGACGGTAGATCGTCGACCGTGCAGTTCCCGGCTCTCACGGAAATCATCGTGGTTTCCGAGAGCGACGCGTCTGCTCCACCAATAAATCAGCATTACGAATAAAAAATGTATCTGATTCCCCGTTTCGTTACACCACGAAAATTCTCAAGCAAGGGAAACACGTTCGCGTGTGCGCAGCGGAGGAAATGGAGTCGGTAGAAATGGCGAAATTTCGCTCATAACGCTGCGTTTTGATTAAAGTAACGCCTATGTTAGTTAATATCAGGTTTACTGGCCTCCCTTCTAATACATGGTACGCGGCTCTTCTTATTACCGCGCCGCGTATCCTGCAAATTTTAATAAAAACTCCGCTGGAGCCTTCCTTCGTTTCTCGCTTTTACGAGCGACGGATGCGCGAGCGAGCGATAATGTGCGCCATTAATATCTGCGCACTTTCTTAACTCTTTTCAGATAGTTTCATTTTGTCATTTTTTTTAGACAGTTGTATATTGACATTTTTTTAGATTATTGTATGCTGACATTTTTTAGATGGTTTTATTTTGACATTTTTTTAGAAGCGTTGGAGATGCGTTCAACGAAACAGGCAAAGCAATTAAAATTGCACTGTATATTAATTGCTTCCACATTTATTATAAAATAATGTATCATCCATGCATCAGACACGATTTATTATTATATAATGAATATACAGCAAGAATAATCAATACATTATTCATAGAATAATATGTACCTATCCCAGTATCATTATTTCTTTTTAAATTAAATTTAAATTAAAATTCAAGTGAAAATAACTCGTAAATTAATCATTTTTCGACCTACATAGATGAATATCTCTTTATACAGAATAAAAAGCTGCATCGATTCACACGTTCACCCACGACAAAAGTAATAATCATCACTTGAGACCCAAAACGTTTCCACTGTGAATAATAATAATGACGTAAATTAAGCTGATATCATCTGGTGTCCCATCTTTTTTCAAAATCGTGTGAAAAGATTGAGTTGGTGTACTTTGTGACGTCCCAACTCGAGAGTTAATTTTCGTCTAATTCGTGGGGAGTGTGGGTATTCGGGTCAGGTCGCAGCCAAGTTTTGCTATTCCCGGTCGCAAGCCCGCGTCAGATTTATTCCCGCGAAAGTTATGAAAGATACGAGCGTAAGAAATGAATTTAAGACACCGGCGGCGGGTGCAGTGGGACCCGGAGACACAGTTCCGCGAGAGTTCTCGAAAAAGCCCATTATTTTTTTCCTGTTGGTTCTCAGGCCCGGTTGCAGACGGTTTGTTTTCTAACGAGCAGTTTACACGGGCTTCAATCCGTCACCAGAGGGGGGGGGGAGGCGGGGGCGGCTGAGAGCTGATTGCTGCGAGCAGCCTGTGGCCCCACAACTACTCGAGAACGCAATTCGAAAGGAAAATTTTCCTCGAGGCCCCGAGTAATCAGCATTACTCGGCCCTAGTCCGAGGATCTTCGGAGCCAGCAAGATGGATACTTGCTTCGGCAACGGTTTCCCGGAGGATACTTTAAAATCGTAATTGCACCGCTCGCCACCGCGGCTCCACCAGAAACTGGCATTGTTCCTCTATATTTCCGATCGTTCGTAGATCACGTTTCTCAGATTTCTACCGCGACGTCCAATCATCTTCATCCCCCGAAACTTGACATACAAGCAGAGTTGGGCATTAATCGATGAAAATTTTAATCAAGATTGATGCAAGATTGAGCACGATTAAAAAAGTAATCATTGAAAAATGGAGGATTGATTCAATCGATTGATGAAGTTAATTGTCAATCGTCAATCGTTGATTAAAAAAAGGAATCATCGAACATCGGAGACTGATTTAATCAATTGTTGAAGTTAATCGCCACACGGTCTATCCATAAATTATAATAAGAAAGGAGAGAGAGTTAATCATTAATCAATTATCCGATTGACGATTACAATTGAAAGGAATGTAATCGTTAACCGCAATTAACGACTACAGCATGAGTTTAATTGTGAATTGCGATTAACGATTGAAGTAGAAATTTATTCGGCAATCGTTGATTAAATTTTTGCCCAACTCTGCATACAAGTTGAAATAACTTTTTTATATTGGCCTATACAACCCGGATTTTTTTAAGACGTTAGAACGATTTTTTACTGCATGATATGAAAAAAATTGCAATTGGAATTGCAGGAAAAAATTCAACATCAATTTTCAACAATCAATGACAGTGTCCTGGTAAAAATTGCTTTTAATCTCGCAAAAAAAAATTGCAAGGGACATTGACATGGATTTTATTACAGTCGGTATTCGCGTTGATTAATTATTTTATTTCGCAGCGTCTGGTAAAAGAATTTGATAAATTTAATTAAGGATGAATTTTTGTATTACTTTTTCATTGATACTCTGAGTAATCTGGAAATATATAATAGAAATAAGAATGTGTGTTGGGAATTTTAGTTTTCCAACGTACCGTGTAGATAATTAACAGAGCAAAATAGAAATACAATCAATCTTATTCGTTTTCGAAACTGTTTTAAACGTAATTGAATTTAGCGAGGCGTTCGGAAAATTCGTCGGTCCGTTTAGAATATCTCCAGTGTTTTGTCGAGCGAAATATCGACGAATCCGATTTCCCAGGATCACGGCGATATCTCTCCGTTTCCAGAGATTGCAGAATATTGCCAAGCTATTGATTGCAGCAATTTTAGAAATGTGGAACGGCGTCTCGGCGTGGTAATAAAACAAATGTTTTCAGATGTAGCTACGCGGAACACGTAGGTTAAACAGAATCGGGCAATAGATCGAGCCAGCAACAGGGAAAACGCTGTCCGTGGCGGTATTGTATAATTGAAGGCAAATACCGTCCGGCGATCAATACAGTAATTAAACTCCGAAATGAATAATTAGGCGCGAACTGGGTGTGTGTAAGACAACGCAATCTCTGCGAGATACATCCGTAAATTTCAATTCCTGTCTTACTTAACCTCTCTATAGTATACAGTTTCTGTACTTGTAAAAGCAGAAAATGCAATTGAAAAAGGTTTTATGTTTATTCAACACAATAAAATATTAGAAAATTTCGGAGTATCCTGTTACTATTAACAGTGAATAAATAATCGTGGTTCTAGACATTTAAACATTAATTTTTCATCCAGAAAAATAAGAAATCCGCATCCACAATGAAAATAAAATAATTAAGTATACACTGAGAAAAAGACACTGTCGAAACAAAAAAAATATATGTTGATTCAATAAGATGTACTATTGAACAGTGCCAACATCATATGAACTTATTTTAATATTTAATACTATTGAATTTCAAAAACTCATTTCAAATAGCAAAACTCATTTCCGCCAATCATATAAGCCAATAGCTTGACCATCAATGTTTTCAAAAAAGTAAGATATGGCCTCAAACCAATTCCAGTATAAATCAATACATTTCTAAAATTTTTTTAACAACATATCTGATCGAAGGAAAAAAAGAAATGTTACGAATAATAATATACGGTATTGAATCAAATAATATTTTCAATCATTTCATGATAGACAATTCAAATACATCACGATTTGCTTCTAAATTTCATACTATTGAAAAGAATACATTGATATTCATCCAAGTAAAAAAATTACGATAACACGCGTGTTATTGAAGTAACTACTTTTTTTTCTCAGTGTATTCATTAAAAAAAAACTTATCAATAGTGAGATATCGTATTTAACTCAACCTCTCTCTTTCGCTTAAAATAAACATTAATAATAATCCCGCGAATACTTCTATCGATTATAAGGTATAATTTCAGTAGTAACATCAAGCAATGGCCAGCCACTCCACAAAAATCGCGATCCAGCAGCAGAAACATAATTGACGGCTAAGAATGAAGTTTTAATTTTAATTATACTTAAAGAGCATTTAGTTACCAGCACATTGATACTTACATTTGCAATATTGATGATAACATTTAATATTGATTCGCAATGTTTACAGCATTGGAATTCATTTATAGATCTACAGTCTGATTTCACAAATTCCAAAGTCGCTGGTACAGAAATAAATGGAAATACCAGTTCGATCCACAGGATTCACCGAATATATTTTTATTAGTTCGAACTGCTTTCGGACAGTTCCGCGCAGTGTGAGCCCAGCATTCGAGGCAAGCAACAATGGTAAAACACTGAAAATCGCGGAGCAACTGGCAGAAGAGGGAAGCTCATATAAAATTTATTAAAAAGCTGGCTGCACTTCCCGCTGAGCTTCGAACGTCCCTCGACATTTTTTCCGTGCCGTTGGTATGCGATTTATTATCCGGCCGCTTGTTTAAATCCGACGTTCAAAAATCCACGGGTCATCGAGCAATTCTCGGATCGGTCTGCGCACCCACCCTCTATATTGTTGTCGGAATAATATATTTCCCGGTGATACTCGGCTGTTTGTGTTCCTCGAACACCTTGCTACCGCTTAGCCACCCCCTCGATCCCGCGGAATTTGTTGTCGCTCATTTTTTAGCACATATGAACGCGTCTAAACTAAGCATTCCTTATTAAACAAAAAATATTTTTTCTCCTGTCCACAATGTTAAGAAAAAATTATATATATTTTGTAGTTGGTAAGATTCTAAAGATTGACATACGAAAGTTGTGTTAGAACTGCAACCCTCAGAGTGATCAGTAAAATTATTTAACAATGTTAATCACACGATTCATTCTGAAATGATAAAATTAAAAAATTCGCTTTAGAGGGTAATTATATTTTCAGACGATTTGTTCAATTCTGAAGTTTGCATTAGATATTTATTTCGTATGGTTTTCGGTAGTTGTTAAACAGATTCGATATTTTTTTCGTGACCAATCTGTTCACGCGGAAAAAGCGTCGGGACTTACCGGGTGACCTAATATTTATTCTACGCGGTGGGAACAGGCTAATGAACGGGTAGCCTGCATTTTTTCGGGCGGCGCGCGCGACTTCGAATTACGGGACGGCTTAATTGCGAGCAAGGCCCCGACCAGGCAAATTAACGCTCGGGGATCGCGACAATATAAAATCTCATCGGATCGGCTCGCAGCCGGCCGATAAACACGCCGAGAATGTTAATTCCAGCGTGTCGGCCGCGAAATTAAATTCCATTCTATTTTATACCGACCAGATTCGCCAGCCTACCATCGCTTTTTTCATGGTTCTACGCGCTCTTTCTCTTCTGTGTAACGCTCCCGCTACACCGCGGTGTGTTTACGCGGAACATGTTTGTTTTCGGACGGTCTGAAACGCGGAAAATTGAGATCGCGATCCCGCGGGTGCGGTTTTTCACCGTTTTCCGAGCGCGACAGCGTTCCCGAGTGAAGCTATCGCGCCGTGTACCGTCGATCTTGCTGTAACTTCGATGCTGGGGAGTAATATCAAAATACACTATGTAACAAAACGAGGTAAACACAATTGTGTGCAAAAAATCTGCGCCGTCTCTAATTTGGGCAATGATTGCGAATAATTGGTACGAAACTTCAAATGGGACATCCAGTACAGGGTGTCTCAAAATTCCTTCAACATCCGGAAATGGGAGGTTCCTGAGATCATTTAAAGTTTGACGTGGCAATTTCCTTTGCAAAAATGGCGTCCGAGGCTTTGTTACACTGGTGTTCCGTTCAGTCAGTTCATTTTCGGACAATTTCGAGCTCCATCAAGAGTCCATCCCCTCATTCTATCTTGCGTTTCTGTATCTTACTATTTCATACCAGTATCACTATATCTTGCGTTCCATTTAAAAAAGATTAAAAAGTAGAAAATTAAAAAATATATTCAAAAAAACATTTTAAAAAACACGCTTATCTTAAAATGCACTAAAAAGGAGAAAATAATTTTTCTAGACATTAGTGACTATAAATAAAAGCGTGAAGCGCTCACGAAGATTACGTCAATGTAGTTTAACGCTCCACGCTTTTGTTTATAGTCACTAATGTCTAAAAAAGTTATTTTCTCCTTTTTAGTGCATTTTAATATAAGCGTGGTTTTTAAAAAGTTTTATATATATATATTATATATATATATAAATGTACACAATAAATACACAAATGTACAATAAAACTATTAAGCACGTGGACCGGGACCGAAACGAATTTTCGAGACAAGCAGATAAATCGCCGCGAGCGAAAGGCGGTTAGGAGGATTGAATTTTTGAGGCGGGCCGACGCCGAATTTTAATTGGAATAACGCCAGTCGGCAGACAGTAATTCGCATTAATTCCGAGACCTTAATAATCTGGAGCCCGATTGGCCAGCCTGCCGGACCGACGATATTGGATTACACCATTGATTCGTCATTAATATCGATCACTTGGCGCGCCGCGCGCGACAAGTTTCATGACTATTCACTAGGAGCACTCATTGTTTTGCAATCACGTAATTAAACAAAGCTCTACGTAATCCTACGGAACCGATCGCTGATGCTACTCGATGCACATGCGCAGCAGCTTACTATGGAAAAACTGCGAGATGCGTTTCGGATGCGTGATTAATGGCCGACACCCGCGGATTTTCTTTGGGCGAATGCAGATCTGAAAAATAGTGTTCTCGTAATTATTAGACTGCGGATCTTCATGCAAAATAAAAATTTTCTTCGTCAATTACGAGACTCAGGAATCGTACAAAAGTGTCTTCATATCTTTAACAATTTTAATAAATTGAAGATAACGTGTGGATCTTCTTAAATCGATTTAACGTTTTAGCTGTTTTAAATTACATCCACCCATTTTTGTGAACCGCGCGAGTCGATCGAGTTAGTGCTGTTTATAATTAAAATATATCTATTGGACTGTGTAAAAAAGATTCTTAGCATAAGGATGTAATGTTCCATGTTCTCGCGGAGTTTTCATAAAACGGTTTTAACGCCTCGCGTTTCTATGGTTTCAAGAAGTTACAGGATTTTCAAGGGTTCCCGACATCGATTAATTGCTCAAATTTTCGCCATTAATTCGTACCGTTCCGGAATTACGTTGATGAAACTCTGCCGGCGTGTTCTGCGAGAAGGCGGAAGAAATAGTGTTCTTTAAACGATCCTAATCTCGCAGAATTAGTGCAATCGATCTGCCATCCCAGGATAATCCGGATAAAATAACTCGTAAACATTCGGAGGGTCTGAAAACTTGAACTGTGGATGTTGAAATTAAACGTTTCATTGATCATGCAATTAACACGAGCACCTGTAATTTATCTTTAAACGAAATATTACTCCTCTTTCAAATAATCCTTGAATTTATTTTTTACAACTCTGATACACGATTAATTATACTATACAGCTGTATAGAAAATGCTGATAATTTTCAACACTTCAATATGTTTTCATTGTTCAAACATGAGCATCAAATTTACGAGAACAAGGCCACGAGTGAAACAACGGATATTTCTAATTATGTCCATTCGATTTGTTCGAAGATAAATTTGATCGACTCCTGAAGTTTGTAAAATTAATTATGGAGCACTCGTCAGGGGGTAATTATGAAAACGGCGAGGTGGAAACGAGAGATTTGAAAATCAGTCGTGGTAATCATCATCCAGCTATTACGGAGCATTACGGCTCATCGCCGTGCGAATTAACGTACGAGATATAACATTAGTTACGCATACGCGTTTTCTGATATGAATAATTGCACGCTTAATTGCATAAAATAATTCCCGAGGTCGTTATCGGCCGTCGTAAAATAGCATTACGCCGGTCCCAATCAATTGGCCGGTGTGGCATTGTTAACAGACGCGCGGCAGCCCGTAGTTTAATATTAATGAATGACGTTACGCTTCTCGAAATTAACAACCACCTCTCGCCTCCCTTCGTTCGCCGATAAAGCTATTATAGGTACGTTGTTCTAATATACGACTATGAAAACGCGCCGGAAAGAGAGCGGCCGGTTTAGGGATTACCGAAGATTTATGGAAACGATGATGTTGCTCCCGGTTATTATCAATTCGTTGCCGATACCCCGTAGAATCGCTCTAATAAAAATAACGAGTGATTCCCGATAGTGTTATAGACGCGTACACCACTCGTTCGCGGTAATTAGATTGCGAACACCCATGCGTTTGCAGCGCGAAATTGCAGTGCAGAACGTAAACGCGGTATAAACTGTTGCTGAAGTGTTGCACAATTAAATTAAAATTGGCTGCCTTATACAAATGACACGATTGAATTAATTTAGATTTTGTGCGATGTTCATTATACAGTTCATAAATAAAGTAATGTGTCGAATCATTTCCAATGAAATCACAATTTCAAAGATTAATGATCGAGCGAATGAATGATTTTGTGCAGTAACACATTCATTCGTAAATAAAATATTTTTTAAATTATTTGCTTGTAGATTTTGTGTTATATATTATTCATTCAATAAATTTTTAAATTTGATAACATCTTTCCGAGCATTGATGAATTAACGTGAAATCTCATTTAAAATCTATTTGCACCCCCGAGAAATTCACCCCCATGATATCTCACTTTCCAAGACGTTTGTCCCCGTTATCTGCGATCACCTCGGAGCAAGTAGCTTGTAACACTTTATCCACAGAATTACATCCCCACAATCCCCTGGCATCGTTCAATTCGATTTATGATATCCGCAGCGCAAAAAACCGCGGCCATTTCGATCGGACAAACAATTAATATAGAGATACGATTCGGGAAAGTTGTTCCGCGAGATATCGATGGTAAAAAGAAAGGCTACTATTGCAGAACTATCTGTATCGTTACAGTCGCTGACAAGAACCCGGCACAGAGAGACTCTACAGGGCAGGCAAGAATCGAGAAGCTTCCCGCCGAGCGTGATCGCTTATGGATCCGGAGCAGAGGCGACGTCGGAAAATTCACAGGACGAAGAGAGGTCCTTCTTCGACAGACCACCACCACCCCCGCCGCCGTTGCCACCTCCACCATCGCAGCAATCGCAATCGCAAATCGAGCAGGGCATCGATGGACTGGTCAAGGACGAAGAGGACGGCGCCAAGGTCGCGGATCTGCTCGAACCCCCCGCGGCTGAAAGGGAGACGTCCCAGGAATTGATGAGGTAAGTCTTCATCGTAGATCTAAATCACATAGTGATAAACTATAATTTATTAAATAATTGATAGGGTTACCAAAATTACTCCCAATAATTTTATAAATACAATTTATTTGAAAGTGACGAAACTGCCGAATATTAACTTATATAATTTTCATTGTATTTTGCCAAGGTGTTGAGGAATACGTCCAGAAATTATAAATATTGGGTTGGAAAGAATATTCGTAGCGTTTCCAAATTAAGAATCGAAAATAAAATTATAGTATTTATTCAATAACACGAGAAGTTACCTCGAAAATGGCAAGAAGTAATAGAACAGAATAGAAAATATGTTACTGGATAAATCTATGAACAAATATCGGAATTTTAGTTTTCAATTTTAATTCACAGTATTTTCACAAGTTCCCTTTTTCGAGCAGTGACTTAATTGAACTGTCCCATCTGTATTCGAAATATCCAAAGAACATGTAACACGATTGAGAAACCAATTGTTAAATAAAAAAGAACTCGGCTAATAAATGTGGTAGTTTATTAAGAAGCGCCATGGAAAGTTTTAAAAATGAAGAAGAATTCTCATCAAGCTGAAAAAAGGAAATTATATCGTCACTATTTAAGTTAGGAAAACTTGTGCAGTAGTATAATTCGCTGTGCCAGCATAATGATTATACATCGAAAGTATCACCGATGAACACAGGATTTTAATTGAGTTTTGTTGCTGTAGGCTAGCGGTGGTGAGACCTGAAAGGACGACGATCGATGGACAGAGCAGAAGAGTTCGTCACATGCCGAGGGACCATTATATTTCAAGGTGAGAGTCGATCCTCGTTTCTCTCACTTTCGCATTAATTACACTGTAACGTCACAGTGAATCCTTTGTATGCAGAAATATTCGTCCTCATTATCCAACATTCCTCGCGATTCTTAAAAAGAGGAAAATAAGAACAAACACCCGACACGAATCATGTCACCAATTTCTTTAAACAGTATTAGTGAAGCTTCAATTATTTCTTTAAGTTCTTTCTTTAATTACATTCTAGAAAGAAAGTGAATATTATTAGAAGAATCAAGAAACTTATTAATAACTTATTATATTATATAATAACTTAAAAATTGCTCGATAGAATTCGATAACAACTGGCGAATTCAGAGACCGGATTTAATAAAGAGGAGACAGTGATTCCACTAATAAATTCAGTCGTCTCAGACGCCAAATTTGTAACAGGAATCTGATTAGCCTCTTCAGGATTATTCGATTAGACATCCTGAAATTCGAGTGTATATCATGACTCGACGTCAGAGTGGAAAATAAAAGTCTGACGTCGAGTGCGGAGTGTCATGATCTATAACGAGAAGGAGATTACAGAACAACGAGTTGGAGCAGGTCGAGGTACGACACTTCCATGGGCGAAGGCACGAGAGGACAGCAAGACGAGGGGGTGACACTTAGGAGGGATGCATCTGGACCCACGAGGATCCCACCGAACACCATAGACCGGATATTCGACAACAGTAATAGGCGACAGTACGGCATGGGAATTGTCGGCAGATTCTTCGGGTGAGCCCAATCTTACATTTTCTTTACCAACATCTACCTCGTGAATACAATAACAAATATCTTCATGTGCTGTTCATAATTTCCTAGAAGAAAAATTAATAGTTAGTTAATAATGTTTTCTTAAATCCACAAAAATAACGATGTTCAAGTGCTAAATTTTAAGTTTTAATTTCGAAGAGAGATTAAGCTGGAGGGAACATAAATATCTGGAAATTTATTAGCCTGGCAGATAGCGGAAGGTTTGCCCTTGATAATGGACTTTGTTCGAAGTCGATAGCTCGACTCGTTCTCGAGATATAACAATTCAAACTTGAGGTGTAAAATGTTCGCGGCGGCCAAATAGCAAGAAGGCGCCCTGACCTACCTACCTCGGGAATTGCGTAAGCAACGTCGGTGGTGGGGGTAAGGAAACGCAGGGTCACCTTCTATTACTGACCAGCGCGCGCCTTCAACCCGGCTGGAAAATTGAGGAGAATACAGTTACCCCCTCTCTGGCATTACCGGATTAGTCACGTGACATTGTGACACATGTACGACAAAGACGAACGCGTCACGTGCTCATGGCGGGAGCGAGGGGCGGCTTGTCGTCGGGAAATGGCGGACTGGGATCGTGGAAGGGGAAGGGTAGAGTGGGGGACAAATCTTAATCTAATCGTGAGAGGCTCGCTTTAAACAACCATATCTCCTAAACGGTTCGAGATATGGGAATGAAACAAAATGCACCTTAAACTACAGACCTCCCACCTTCTATCAGCGCGAATTAATAAATCCTTAAACTTTTAATTATTGGAATACACATTTTGCGAATTTTCACGTAAACAATTTTTAGAAATCCACGTATACAAATTTGTTATGCCAGCGGAGCAAATATCTGTTTCATGCAGTTTTCAATATTTTTTTATTGAAATAATATGAGGCGGAAAATAACTGGTACTATTTATTTAATGAATTGATTTACATTTAGATGTGTAAATTTTGTTTCACATCGTAATACTGCATATCCGCAGCAATATCGGCTGAATTTGTTATTAAAAATCGCAGTCGGACTTGTTAAATATTACGGCGAAGGAATTGCCAATCGCGCGTGTTGCTATCGAGTTTTTTCATCTGTGTTTTCGCGCAGGCATCGGAGTATTAATATTACGGAACCGTAAATAGCTGGAGATAAACAACGAAGAATAACGGGGGAATCGTATCAGTTTGTTTGGACACGTACATACGTTTATTAGATACTGAGCAATCATTCTGCATTGTGACGATCGTTGTTCCGCATCGATGAAGGAATCGATTCCGGAACGGTCAGTAAATGAATTTCCATACGAATAATTCTATTCGACGAATGTTTTTACCCGTGGCTCGTCAAAACTCCGGCCCGTTTACAATTTGTCACAGCCGTGACACTGAATCGGGCAGCAATCGACACTGCGAAACAAAAAAATTCTGCGAACGAACAATGAACGTGCCCGGACTGTGAACGGCGCACTCTCCACGCCTAACTACGGAAGGAAATAGCGCGCAATCATTGCGCGACGATCGATATTTTCGAACAAAAATCTGGTCATTGTTCGATAAATAAACTAGTTTCTATTAGAAATCAAACTTCAAAGCCGCCCGATATATTCAACGCGGAAAAAGATACTGCATAGGAATCCAATATCGAATTCTCCGAAATTACAGGCTTCGTTCGGTAAATAAATTATTGGCTACGCCGATGAATGATCCTTTATTTTCTTAATAAACTGTGTTTCAATTCGGAGCATTGTTCGGCAGTTTCCGCTCTGAAAGAAGTAATAGATTTTATAAAAGGCGATTTCCAACAGAGACTTTTTCGCTATTTTAGGAATTCACATTTTTATAATACTGAAAATTAATATTCTGAGCTTCCAACTTCGAAATAATGTCACAGCTGGTTCGAAAAGACACTATTTCGATTATGTACATTAATTTTGAGCACAACTTGAATTTTTCAGTTGTCGTTCTTCGAATAATATTTGGAAATAACTATCCTATAAGTTTTATATTCCCTCATTCATAACTTCTGGTAAATGTCAGAAGTGAAGATTATGACGCGAAACTTTCTGAAAGAGAGCTGATATTTTAAAAATGTCAAGTGCAACATAATCATCGATCGCGGAAGCCGATAAAATATCGTTGGAAAATGTTCTCGAGTTAGTAACACTTAGAAGTTACGAAAAATATTTTGTGTATAATTGTTTCGTGACGCAGAAATAAAATTCTATAAAAAGTAAATGAGATGTACGTGTGATATATTGTTGATCAATTTTATTTACTGTGATTGCAGGAGGTCATTTCGGAAGAGCGTGTCTCAAAAGCCAGACGTCAGAAAGCAATTGGATGACTTCGAGGATCACCGGCCGTATTTCACGTATTGGATAACCACCGTTCAAGTGCTCATTTTGATAATATCATTAGCGTGTTATGGCTTCGGGCCGGTCGGCATGGACCTTAGTCACAGATCGGGACTGGTGAGTCCTAATAATTTTCTTTATTCGAAATTGTTCAAAAAATTGAATCGAGAATTAAATTCTAGTTAATAGAATCATAAATAGACTTATTTAAGACAGGGAAGACATTTTTATACATGTCCCTTTTGTTCGCAAAATTATTTAAACAGTTACAGTCCGTTCAAGAATTAAATTTAAAGAGTACAAATTTCCTGAATGTGAGGCTGAAGGAGAAAGGAGAACATTTTTTACATGTCTCTTTGTTCCTCAAAATTATTGAAACAGTTATAGTCCGCTCAAGAATTAAATTGTAGTTAATACAATCATGAATAGAATTACTTAAATCAAAGAGTCCTTTCCTGAATGTGAGGCTGAAGGAAAAAAGACATTTTTCTACATGTCCCTCATTCAGGAAGTTACAGTCCAACCAAAAATTTGTAGTTAATACAACCGTACATAAATTTAATTAAAACAGACAGAGACCCTTGGAGAGACGATTGGATAATAATTTTTTGGTTGACGTTGCAGGTCCTCGTGACAAGCCTGTCGTTGCAGCAAGTGGACTACCAGGAACCAGCGAATTTCTGGTTTGGTCCTAGGGCGGCGGATCTGATCCACCTGGGTGCGAAGTTCGCGCCGTGCATGCGTCGCGACATTAAAATCCTGAAGGAGATCGACGTCTGGCGGGAAAGAGAGCGCGACACCGCCTGCTGCATCCGTAACGACGACTCCGGCTGCGTGCAATCCAGCAAAGCAGACTGCTCTGTGAGTTCTCATCCTGTTTTCCCAACGAACATGCATTATAAAATAGTTTACCGTATCATTCCGCACGATGTGTCGGTCGTATATTTATAATATGATCTTCTCTTTTGCGAACCAACTGGTCCGGGGATTGAGATCTACTGCTACGGTAAATTTCACTAAAACTTATCAACATTGTTCAGAATTGTGCACTTGGAATCTGCATGCATATTATTCCAGAAAAACGTTTCTCTTTCACAGCTTAGAATTAAATAATAGATTAAAATCATCAAAGCTTGAATGCACCTGATATCTGTTCATTCTTTTATATATATCTCAATGAAGTGACGTTCTACATATAGAAATCCTGTGTTAGAAATTGTATTTAATTCAACTTATTTTTGTATTTATTTTTCGTTTTTTAATCAACTGTTGCATGCACTCTAAATGCATGGACCTCCTAGCAACGATATAATCATGCACTGGAGATGCACTGGACACTTGGTGTCAAAGTTATTATCAGACTGCGGATCTTTGTGGAAAATAAAACTTGTTTGGATTGATTGCAAGACACAGCAGCCAACTAAAAATTTCATTCTTTTTTTTATTATCTTGTTAAGGTGAAACTAATACACTGGTGGCGTTAAATCCTTTTAATTCCTCCACTGTTTTAAATTGTACGTACCCATTTTTGTCATAAATGTATAAAATCCGCAGTCTAATTATTATTTTCCAACAGTACAATAATTGCATGACGATATCTCTTTCACTGTTGCTATCAATTTTCCATATATAATGTTCTTAAAAAATTGTTTTTCATCCTGCTATTGTTTCCTTACAATTAATCAGACGATCAACGTGTCGAGCAAATACTATGACATAGTTGCCATTAATTTTTGTCTTCGGCTGACTGAAACACTGAATGTCACTTGAAATTTCAGAACACGATATCGACCTGGAAAAAGTGGGGACCTGGGGACAGCGGACCTGGTGGACGGATAAGCGGATCAGTTTGCGGATTGGATCCAAAGTTTTGCGACGCGCCGGCAAGCATAGCGCCGTACGAATGGCCGGACGACATCACTAAATGGCCCATCTGCCGAAAGACTAATCCGTTCAACCAACGGTTTAGGTAAATTCGTTATCCCTCAATTCTTCCCTGCTTCATCTCACGCCGCTATCATTTCCCCCTATGTTTCCTTACTGTATCAACTCCTCTGCAAGCCAGTCAAAAACTGTCCGAACGTTACTCCCGTAAACGTGTGGTTCATGTCAACACTCATCTACAATCATTAAATCATTTACAATGTAAATTCAAACCTCTCTACGAGGACGGGAAAATTTTTTACACGACTACAACCACGACAGATTTAAAGATTGAAACTTCTCCTTCAAAATGACTAATCGTAAATCACTGCATGATCTTTTTTAACCGTTCCATGGATTTTTAAAGAGTAGACGGAAAAATACGAATCCTAAAAATCCTGTGCTCCTTTTCTTCCTTCCCACATGATTCGCGTGTATCGTAGAAAATAAGCTCAGAGACTTTACGCTTAACAATGAGCCTGGGTTGATTGTTGTACGATTATTTTTCACGAAGTTATAATTGTTTAAATATCAGCCATGTTTGGCAAAGGTTAAAATTGTCCAATGATTTATGGACGTTGATGTTTTGTTTGAAGATTTTACATATTGATAATTTTCGAGGTACGAACAATTGGTGAACAGTTAAAATCGGGGAAACTCGTTTGCGCTGTCCAACAGTAGAAACGGAAGCCAGAGAGGCACCGGAAGCTTCCCCGTGGGCAAGTACAAGCACAAAATGGCGGAGCACATGGTCTGCGAGGTGATCGGGCATCCATGCTGCATCGGTATCCACGGGATGTGTCGAATCACCACGAAAGAATACTGCGACTTCGTGCACGGTTACTTCCACGAGGAGGCGTCCCTCTGTTCCCAGGTCGAGTGTTTGCACGACGTTTGCGGTATGATCCCCTTTCTCCATCCCGAGTGGCCGGATCAGTTCTACAGGCTCTTCACCACCATTTTCTTACATGCCGGGTAAGTTTCGTCCGCTAGAAAAATGAATCAGCTAACAAGTTTACATTTTATTCTTCAGTTTTCTACGTGAAAATCATTATTAGCGTCACTATGATGTAGAGATGTTCTGGGCGTCCCTATCATGTAAGACACTTTATTGACACGTTGTGACCGACTCTGTTCACAGAATTCTCCATCTATCCATCACGCTATTGGTTCAGTATTTCCTCATGCGAGACTTGGAGAAGCTTACAGGATCGCTTCGCATCGCTTTGATCTATTTCATCGGGGCTCTGGCTGGAAACCTGGCCAGTGCGATATTCGTACCTTACAGGGCGGAGGTGAGTTGTAAATTTCAATTTTCCTACTCCGCTCGTGTCAGTCCGAGGCTCCGAAAATTATTCAAAACTTTGTAGCCTGAAAATTTGTAGCCTGTGTATAAAAAAGTTCTCGTTCTTCAACACTGTATCAAAATCCAGTTTTATTAAGTTTAATACGATCCACAAATATTTATCAACTGGACCATTTCTACAAGCAAGACGAAGTCAAGAACAATTTTATTTTATGTGTGACAATTTTACCAGTTGGAAAGTGATAGAGAGGAATTCCTTATCCATTTTTCATTAACGAAATTATTGCCACTAAAAAAGAACCTGTGTAACACATTTTCTTCGAAAAAACAATGATTTAATCGTTCTACATTCTCCACCGACTAACAAGTACCATTGTTCAGTTTCCGTTGACACGAATGATGGCAACAAAATGAAAACAGTATACGTACATCTCGTTTAACCAAATGCTTCAGAAAAAAGTACATGTGGAGCACATTCCCATCCAGAAACCAGCCTACACGTTTAATTTCGACTCGTATTAACCGAACAACTTAATTACCCTGCACACTGCAGCGAGCAAAAAGTACCGTTGTCCATTTTTCGTAAACGTGGATGCCAGCCATGAAAACAGTAGAACACATTCCCTTCCAAAAGAAAAACAACCCACGTCTCATTTAACCGAACGGTTTAATTTTCCTCATTTCCACTCCGCCAGTGATCAAAAAATACCATTGGCCATTTTTGGTGTGTACACAAGAGCCGGGGGTCGTTCATCCGAAATTCTAATTTGCTGATCTGTCTAATTGCCGGGGCCCCATCGGCACGGTTTTATTAGCCGTTGCGAAGCGCGGCGCGGCGCGGCGTATCCGCCGCCGCGAAGTTTTAATTGAATAATCTCACGGCGCGTTTAATGGAGCATTTCATTGTGTATCGTCGATTTAATCGACTCTTTGACCCGGTCGGCGGCGCACGGCGTAATTGCTCAGGGACCACGTTGCTACGCCCTGTGACTCATATCCATGGGAAATGGTAACGGTATTACAATCGTTCGTTTTACGGGAGCCGTTCCCGCACTCCCGACGTCTTATCGCCCAATAGTTTACCCGTTAACACCCCGGTGAACTCGCAGTTGTACGTCAATTCCATTCCGTTCTCGCTATTTCCGAGTGCACTGCAGCGGAGGAACTGCACAGCCCTAGGCGAATTAAAGCGGCAGAGGAAAGTGTCATTGTCGGGCGAGCTAATACAGTTGAATTCGTCTTAATTAGACCGGCCGAAGGATCTTCCTGCCCCGAGGAATGATCACTCTAAACTATACGCCCCGAACATTAATTATACTGTTCGCGCTGTCTGATTACGCTCCGGCGAATTTTGAGCCTGGTCACGTTCCGGTATCGTGTGATCGTTTATATTACTATAGCAGCGATTTGGGAACTGGGATAGAAAATTACCTGCCGGTTGTGGTGATCTTAGCACTTCAGAAAATGTAAATGTAAAGGTATCCAACTGCATCCGTTCGAGGAGTCTCTACATTTTTATTTTAAAACGTTCTTGTGGATAATATCAATAAGTTAGGTTAGGTTAGGTTCTTGTGGATAATATCAATAGGTTACCAATTGTTATTAGTAGACGTTTTAGTAAATGTTTATGCAATTTCCAATCTTTGTAGACGAATTTTAAGAAAGTGGAATAAGATGGAATCTTATTTTTAGATCTGGAATAAATTAAAATCGTACTATATTCTGTCATATTTTGTATCCTAGCATTTTTTGAGAATTTTTAGAACCCATAATTGCATAAAGATCCGCAGTCTAGTTATTACACTACAGACGTGTTGCAAGAAGTGCATTTTTAATAAATCTTCTAACATTTTCACTGTTCTATGTTGTTCCTGCTCATTGTAAGATCCATGGTGTAGTTATAATGATTTTATATATGTTTTATGTTATTGGTAGTCACGTAACCCGAAGGAATACCTGGCGAACTACCCAGTGTACTAAATTCCGAACACGTTCAATGATTTTGTCGGCTTCTGTTATGGTAATCGGTCTCTCCGGGACGCGGAGTTACTTCGTCTCAATCATGGCAGCCATTACTGTACGCGCAACACTCGTATAACGACGTAGTTCCTCGTAATTGTCGTATTACGCGAATTTGTGTTGTGCCACACTCGGAGCTAACGATACTGCTGTACGCAAAATTTCCATGATACGCGTAATATATCTTGACAGCAATAGATTTCGCAATAAATAAACATAAATCTAATATAAATATTTTCTGCATTAATTGCACTCTACAGAAGCCACGTAGAAGTTCATATCTTTTCTTAACGATCGTAATGAACTGGAAATAATACAACAGTACTTTTAAATTCGTCAAATTTGTTCACTGTTTTGCATTTGATCTACTCATTTGTTTATGAATGCATAACATCCGCAGTTTCATTATAACAATCGTAATAAGCTGCAAATGCTACAACAGTATTTTTAAATTCGTCAAATTTGCTCACTGTTTCGCATTTGATCATTTGTTTATAAATCCATAAAATCCGCAGTTTTACTTTACTAATCACGGAACCACTTGCCAACTTCCAGGTGGGTCCAGCAGGCGCGCACTTCGCCCTCCTGGCGACGCTGATCGTCGAAGTGCTGCACTGCTGGCCGATGCTGAAGCACCCTCGCCGAGCGCTCTCCAAGCTGATCTTCATCCTGCTGTCTCTGCTGGTGCTGGGCATTCTGCCGTGGGTGGACAACTACGCGCACCTGTTCGGCTTCATCTTCGGGTTCCTGGCAGCGTACGCATTGATGCCTTTCATCTCGTTCGGCCACTACGACCGTCGCCGTAAGATCTGGCTGATCTGGGCCTGCATGATCCTGATCGTGGTGTTATTCACGCTGCTTCTGGCATTGTTCTACAACGTGCCGGTGTACGAGTGCGAGGTGTGCAAGCTGTTCAACTGCATCCCGTTCACTCGGGACTTCTGCGCCTCCCAGAACATCAACTTCAAGCGCGAGGAGCCCGTATGACACACGGGGCCGTGCTTCGAAGTCGAATTCGAAACATCATCATCGTCATCGTCCCTCGGTAATACGGACTGTTCCCGGTGGCAGCTGGTTGTCCTGACGCTGCTGTGGGATCCTGGGAAGCTGTCTCGCGACCGTGATCTGTCGAAGATCAGTTCAGCCACCTGGTGAATTAACGGGGGATTCCACTTGGCCGATCGGCAACGAACCTGAAAGAGATACACGTGTTCGTCGCCACGGACGAACGACACTGCCTTAAACTTAATAAAACCATCCGTCCGGGGGCCTAGAGACTCCCCGCGATCCTCTTCTTCTTCTTCTTCAGCCGTGGCCCCCGGCGGAGTGTACATATTAGAAACACGCGCCTTTAAATAAGCGACAGATCCTGTTCAGGATCCATGAACGATCGATCCCCGGGCGTTTTGCTCGGGGATCTACGGAGAGACCCCACATTGATCGAATGGACGAGGCTACCGGGGTCTCTCGATGTGTACATAGCGAAAGCCGACGACTCTTGTTACATACGATATACATAGGGACGACCTTGATTACCTTTTAAGTTGAACGAGGCGAGGGAAAGTTAGAGCGTGAGGACAACAGGTGAGAGAGAGAGAGAGAGAGAGAGAGAGAGAGAGAGAAAGAGAGAAAAGTGTGCGCACGTGTGTGTCAAAAGCACCCCGCAAACCTCCGACGCCGGAACTATCTGTGATGGGCCGCGCGGTTGTCTTCGAGAATATTTTTCATAAGCCACGCGCTGAACGGCTGTCAACATCCAGGGAGGATCCCATTAATCCCACCGGTCACCGCGGAATCGCATGAGCTTAATTTTAAGGTCGAGGGTGATACACGAATGAGGAGGGGGCGGAGGGGAGAACGAGGGGGTTCGAGCGAACGGTTCATAAACGGAGGAGGACGACGGAAAGTGTTAACGATAAGTATCCGGTGAAACGAATCAATTTTTTATAAACGAGAGTGTGAGAGAAAGAGAGAGTGAGAGAGAGAGAGAGATCGACGGGAGCGATATCAGGACAATTAATCAATTTCCACCCTGTACATAATTGTAGACGCGAGCAGGAGGATCGGTGTTCATGGGAGGGATGGACCGAGGTGTGGTTTGAATCGTGGTTCACTTGTGGCAAATGATTGGTGGCGTGACGAGAGACTAACGGAACGGCGTTCGTGAACGTGTATTTTATTATGACGAGTATGCGAGAGGATGCTTCTTGGTGGAGGAGTCGTGATTCAGTTGCTTTGGCGTGTCGTGGCGAGTTTGGGGAGCGTGTTCCATGTTGCACGAGGATCGAGATATAGCGGATTTTAGGTTCGTAATATATTTATATTAGTTCGTCTTGGTTTTATGATTTGAAAATAAGGGTTGTGGGTTGTGAAAAATGCGAATTTCTGCAAAGAAATTCACGTTCCTTGATTTACAGTGACTGGTTTTGATCAATTGAATATAAAATGGCTTGGACTGAAAATTAAATGGTAAAGGATTCTTTAGTTTATAATTTTTGTATGCATCGAGTTAATTATTGCATATATTTCACCTATTTGTAATGCTATGTGTTGACTCGCGTGAATTATTCTTAAGAGCATGCTATCAATTTGGAATGATTGCTCCCGAGAGTTGAACTTTCAACACGTGGATGAAGTATTTTTTTATCTCGTTGCGACATACCATGCTCTGCGAGGATTTCAATGTGAATCGAGCGAACGTGTCTCTTAATGAGCTGTTGGTGGGTTTGGTAATTACATGACGTTCTAATTAAGGTTTAGCAGTGTTTCATGTTCTTTGTATAGCTATATTTTGAACGAGAGCTGTGGTAACACAATTCTTTCTTCAGAGATGTATTTTAAAAAATCGCCTTCCTCTTGCAGTACTTTTATGGCTACTGTTTTAAGCGCCAGTGAGTTGAATACAATTTTCTTTTTATACCAATGTTTGTGATGAACTGAAAGCTCTAATTTCAAAGTGATTACCAAGCTTAGCAACAATTTCGTTCATTAAGAGCATTGTGTACAGGGTGTATAATAAGTAATGGTCATCCGTTCTAGGGGTAAATCTACAGCTCTGGATCGGTGAACATTTGTAAGAGAAACTTGCAACTTGTTTTTTACATCAACACCTTTCACTCATCCAGGAGAGAAGAAGTTTGAAAGAAGCGACATGTCGCGAACACAAATAGTTATTCAGGTATAAGGTGTTACAGTTTTAGGAAAATTTGATTGTGTGGAGTTATGAGTATAGACAATAGCATACACCCGACCGTGTCGATGAGACAGAACATAATCGGAAATTTAAAGGGACATTTGTCGCTAGGCCCGTACGACGTCATCGTCTCCCTGCCCATTCAGATCATAAATATGAAGTTACAAAGTATGAAAAAAAGAATACCTTACATCCATCGTTATAATAATATTAATCCTATATTATAAAATGTTACCGCACCTCACCGTTCCTCCAGCGGATTGGGCGATATACCTGTGAAGGTCGTTATAGCAAGCAAAAAACGTTTACGAATCTTCGACCCCGACAGATGGGCAACACGTGCGACGAGCGGATTACCCTTATAAATCACGTCATTGATGACCGTAAATATTGCCAAAAGGGATTTCTTTGACAGTTTCCCCACTTCTCAACCTAAAGTAATTCAAGTAATAACAAACGCAACATTTCCCACCCTTAACCATTCATAAAAATCAAGGTGACAACCGCAGTAACAGTTTGACCGTGGTCGGAGTAACTTCTTCCCGTTCGCTGTCACGGTTTTGGAGAAAGTGTTGTTTTGTGCTGTTGATCCGACGGAGGAACAGAAGATTCTGAAAAATTTGTAAGTACCTATACTTGACATTAGTATTTTATAGCCCAGGATTAATATTCTTATGTATAAAAATGGATATAAGGTTTTCTTTCATATTTTGCAACTTCAAATTTATGCTCCCAATGGGCAAATAGGCGATGACTTGGTATCTGTTTGTCACACATATGTTTCCTTTCAAACTATTTCTCTCCTCGATGAGTAGAAGGTGAGGATGTAAAAACAAACTTCTACAATTTTCTTTGTTGTAAACAATTTTGCGGCAGGTTTCATTCACAAATGTCCATCGATCCAGAAGTGTAGATGAAACTTTTTATACACCCCGTACGTTGAGAGAACGTGCTTTTCGTTTGCGTTCGTGTGTGCTATGAGTCTTTCAGTATATTTACGAATAACTACTTAATTTTTACAATAGCATCAGTATCAAAAAATCTATAATACAAAACAAAGCTTTGCTGGTTTTAAGGTTTCGCGATGCCTAGAAAACTAAAACTATATCTCGATGATTTTACCAAAAATTTTATCATACTTTCCAATTACAATTTAAAAACCTCCAGCTATTTATTTTATTATGAAGAACCTAGCTGAGATTGTTGTAGACGATTAATGAAGTATTAATTTTGTCAGATTGAAGTTGCTTATTTTATTATATTTTGAAGTTGAACTATTTTATTTATAACATCGCGAAGCCTTAAGGGATTTATTTATAATTCCAAGTATTATAGACTAATGCTGTGTTATAATGCAGCAACTTGAAACAATCTGAAATTCGTTGCATTGATTACACTATGTTGTTCATAAATGTGAAGGCATGGTTTTCTATCCTCGTACGTGTTGAGCATGCCACGATACGTCGATTTTCAATAAGAATTTATAACTCTTTGTGATTGTACCCGGTGATCATTATTAATTGGAGCAACGCGACGTTAATCTTATAATCTAAATGCACATTAACGGAGCATTATAGTGGGTCTATATAACGATGATTAACAATTATCAAGTATCTAATCGGAAAAGCAATTTTTATACAATTCCTCTTTGTATTCGACGCCTAATATCTAAAATTATAAAATTTATTGGAAAAGTATTTATATACATATACCGTTCATTTGTCCTTCAACGCATCGTGAGAAGATGAGACAGCAAAATTGGTGCAATAAACGTATACATTTTTACTTAGGTGTTCATAAGGTATATAAATAATCGAGGAGAACATTTAATTTTAATATACTCGTATTATACATGTACTAAGAAAGATCGATGATTTTTCGTATTTTTATTGGTCATTGACTTTCTCTACGTAAAATTAATCTCTTGGCGAGCACAACAGTTACGATAATCGAAAACCATGCTCGGTGAAAACGGAAACTAATTCGTGAAATCTTTAAATTCGTTTAAACAATTTCTGTCGACGAAAGAAATTGTTGCTTTTTGTCATTTGTCTGACGATGATGCGCACAATATCCCACCACGTATTAACGATCACTAGATTGCGGATTTTGTGCATTTATAAAATTCAAAAAATTCAAATATTCCATTATTTTCATCTTTTTGCAATTATTAAAAAAAGATCTATGTAGCTCCTGCAGCTTAAAATCCGCAATCTAATAATTAAGATCCACATGTTTCTGTGTGGAGAACCGACAGTATAAAACAATTAAGCGATAATTAGAAGGCAGATCATGTGACAAGGGAAACCATCACTTCTTTTCTACCGATTCATCTTGATTTCTTGGATGAAAATTGTTTAAATTTTAATTCCTAGCCTTATGATACTTTACCGAGCTTTGAAAAACATTTTTATATTCTCTCGATTAGTATTGAACATTTAAATTCACTAACTCCAGATTAATGTTTGTAATTTATTTTCTCCAGAACTTTGCTGAGGTAGTTTATAAAAATATTATCAAGTTAGGTACCAACCAATGTACAATGCTTAACGAACTGTCTTCAGTATCCAAGAATCAAGAGATCGTCGGAAAGCTGAGCAAAATTCGTCACTATTTGTCATTGTTTCCGCTGATTTATAACATTAGAACTACCGAAAATCGTAGATTTAATAACTTCGGTGACTTGTTGCGTAAAAAATCATTCCGGATCTTTTAATAAATCAGAAAGATTTCTTAATTAAATAGACTAATGTTTCGGTGGCTCCGGTGTTAATTAACATTCCATTATCGCTTTCTGGTTTCGATATGCAGTATTATTGCGGTGTCACCTCGTTCTAGGCGCCTCTATAATCACATTAATTAAATAATGCATTGAAAAGAATGAATTAATTCGTTATCCCTGAACAACGGGTCAATCTACCGAACTTCAAAGATTTTTATAAAGCATAAAGATTGAATGAAAATATATATACACTGCCAATAGCCTCAGAGGAGACTAGACACGTCGTGGAAATTTCAAAATGGTGGCTGAGCGCGCTTACAACGAGGGAACGCCGCGTTTCGCTTAGTATAGTGATTTCTGGGCGTGTGAAGCGTGGGACACGAATGATTTAGCGACTGGTTCGAAATTTTGTGATAAAAAGACTGCTTGAACAGGCGAGAAAGTTCGGATCGACGTGAAAAAGAGTTCGCGAGGATCGAATGAAGGAAAACAAAAAAGAGGGAAGAGGGGGTCCAGGACCTTCGACGACACACATACCACACACAGGACACGCACTTAAACGAACATAAAACAGCCAAACATACACCACCGAACACATTGAGAAAACAACAACTTTTCGGATTATATAAATATATAAATATATAAATATGAGTATATAAATATACACGTATACATAAAAGAAAAAACGTACGAGATAAGGAGAGCAAGGTGGACCGTGGCGATTGTCGACAAGCAAAAAAAAAACATATTGTTATTATTGTAAATGTGTCATATACAGGTAATAGCATGCCATACGAAGAAAAAAAAACAGAGTGTGTGAGAAAGCGAGAGAAAGAAAGAGAGAGAGAGAGAGAGAGAGAGAGAGAGAGGAAGTCAGCGGAGGGAAACGAGTAAACAAATTCGAGAATACCTTCGATATTTCCATACCGATCACGGCGAGGTGGAATGTCGTCTTTCGCCGCGGGGACGATGAGAATGTTGACTGCGTTTATGGTCGCCTTGGCTGGGGGAGGGACTGACCCAGTGGACAAGATCAGTGGATAAAAATTTACTTGAAAGCAAGACATTTTTTATTTTTTACCTTTCCACCGGAGTTGTTTATACATTTTGTGGAATTCAAAGAATTTAGGAACACTGTTGTACTATTTTCCAACTCGTTAAAATGATCTTAAAAACTACACTAAACGACAATGTAGCTCTTTTAGCTTGCAATTGATGTGACAAATTACTTTTCTTGTATACTAATGTTTCTCATACAATTATTCTCATATTTACCTATTATTTGTTGAATACTGAAATTCTTCATTGAATTTTTATTTTTAGCTGACGTTTAAATTGGACTGTGAACGTTCGAATTGTGATGTTAAATAATACAGTTAACAAAAGAATTGAAAATCAATTTTTAATCGATATTTGCCGGTACAACAATATTTAACCCTCGCGTATAGTCTTTTATATAATTTCTGTTTTGATCAATAGTCTGCGGATCTTTATACATTTATGAAAAATTTGGTTGGGTGAAATACAAAACAGTAAAGGATTTTAAAAATGTAAGAATGTTATCTTGTTGCTTTTAACATAACAAAGTCGTTAAGGGATGAAATCAATTTTTATGTCATTCCTGCTTCCCATAATCAATGGAAAACATTTTTATTTTGCATAAAGATCCGCAGTCTAGTGGTCACCATTTAATTCATCATTATAATTAGCCCAAGTGTAGTAATATTTAATTAAACTCGCAAAACAATTACATCCCTATTCTCGCTTTCGATTACCATTAAAAAAAATTCTCAATCACATTAGAACAAACTAATTATAAAATTCCGAACGTACACTGCTGATGCGATAGTGTCAGTAGCTAAAATCGCGTGCAGTTCGCCTAATTGTGAAATCGGGTGGACAGAGGCGATTTTATGAAAAGCCAGTGGTCCTTCCCAAGCCGAGGCGTCGCCCAAAAGTGCTTAACGACGTTTAATCCGAAGGAGTCACCATCCGACGTAGAGATTGTGTTTGTTTGACGTACTCGTTTTTTGAGCGACTCGACTAGCTGAGAAACGTGTCGCACGGGTGACCCCGATAATCTGCATTGTCGACGCGTGACGAAACGATTTATATTGTACACGGAGGTCCTCTCGACGATTCGCTCTCGATCCGTCGTGTGAAGGGGATAACTGAGCATACAGACGAACAAACAAACAAAAAAAAGTAATGAAAGAGAGAGAGAGAGCGAAAGGGAGAGAACGATAGAGCGAGAGAGAAAAGGGATGAAAGAGAGGGAGAGAGAGTAATAAGTAATAAATAATGATAAAGTGGTAAAAGCACGCACCAAAGAGAAAACAAATAAAAAAAAACGAGTCGTAACGATGTCTTGTAAATAAACGTATGCGTCGAAAATGGACCAAGGACCTAAATAGTGCAGCTCGTGTAAAAATTGATATCCCGATCTCGCTATCATGTAGACGAGCTCGGATGGTAGGATCGTTAAGTAAAGCTACAATTTATCCTAACGTTGTTTAAAAGCGACGTGAGCTATCCTTGACGCGGTCCTGCGATCCTGGAGACTATAATCGTCGCGATCATCGAGATCGGCCTTCGAAGTAAAATCGATCGTGTGAGAGGAAGTTTGCAAATTCATGTAAAGGACTGCGAATTTTTTAATTTGAGATATTGGTGATTGTAAAATGGAAATCTGGTAATTGTGCGATTTTTAGCTTGGAAACGTGAGAGTTTCGAGACATACTCGAAAATTTGGAAATTTGAGGGTTCAGAGATTTGAGAACGTGAGAATTGCAAAATTTGGAAATTTAAAAATTTTAAAGATTCGGACTCATGAACTTGAAATTTGCAAAATAAAAATTTTAGAGCTCGAGAATTACAAAATTTGGGGATCTAAAAATTTTTAAGATTCAAATCTGAGACCTTGAGAGTTTGTGAACGCAAATTTGAGAGCTTAAGAATTACAAAATTTGGGAGTTTGTCGATCTAAAAATTTTCAAGATTCAGACTTGGGAACTTGAGGGTGTTTAAATGCAAAAAGAGCTCGGGAATTGTAAAATTTGGGAGTTTGGGGATCTAGAAATTTTTAAGATTCAGATCTGAGAACTTGAGAGTTCGTGAACGCAAATTTGAGAGCTAAAGAATTACAAAATTTGGGAGTTTGTCGATCTAAAAATTTTCAAGATTCAGACTTGGGAACTTGAGGGTGTTTAAACGCAAATTTAAGAGCTCGGGAATTGTAAAATTTGGGAGTTTGGGGATCTAGAAATTTTTAAGATTCAGATTTGGGAACTTGAAAGTTGCAAAATAAGAATTTGAGAGCTTGAGGATTACAAAATGTGCGAGTATGGGATCTAAAGATTGGTAATTTTGAGATGTCTGCAAAATTTTGCAAGTTTAGAATTTTGAGCGATTTTCTCCGAAGCGTCGGCGATTGTCTGCAGCGATCATTGTCGGCCGTTGATCCTGGATCAGCGTTAGGAGTCGATTCCGGAGACAGAGCGAATCCGTGCGAGAGCAAACTATTCTAATGACAGTCCTCGATCCCCTTTTATATATATACATACATACTTTAAGAAGATTCCACCACAGCCGCGCGGTATTATTTTTCTGTATCCCTGTATCTATAACGAGTGATATAAGCATTAAACGATGGACTTAAGGGTTATGAGTAATACGACTGTACTATTAACGATTATTATTATTACTTCGCCAGTTTTGTTTCCATCTAGTAATCGGGTAAGGTTTTCGATTACGATTATTATTACTGATCATAAACGATGCATTGTAATTGTCGCTGTTATATACAATACATACATACGTGCGTATAGGCATACGGTGTGTGTGCACGCGGGCAGACGCGAATGCGAGCACGCTTGGGCACATACGTATGCGTATATAAGTCTCTTGAACAACATATTAATTTAATAACAATAAAGAAAACGTGAAACTCAAATCCTCGATCTGGATTTCTTCTTTCCACTATAATAGTACACCCAAATCATTTTTACACGGTAGTTCCGCCGAACACCGTGTTAAAAAATCACGCAAGAAAAATAATGAAAAATTGCGACTGTAAAAAATAATCGTACACTGAGAAAAAAAAAGTAGTTACTTCAATAACACGCGTGTTATTGTACTTTTTTACTTCGATGAATATCAATGTATTCTTTTCAATAGTATGAAATTTATAAGCAAATCGTGATGTATTTGAATTGTCTATCATGAAATGATTGAAAATATTATTTGATTCAATACCGTATATTATTATTCGTAATATTTCTTTTTTTCCTTTAATCAGATATGTTGTTAAAAAAATTTGAGAAATGTATTGATTTATACTGGAATTGGTTTGAGGCCATATCTTATTTTTTTGAAAACATTGATGGTCAAGCTATTGGCTTATATGATTGGCGGAAGTGAGTTTTGCTATTGAAATTCAATAGTATTAAATATTAAAATAAGTTCATATGATATTGGCACTATTCAATAGTACATCTTATTGAATCAACATATATTTTTTTTGTTTCGACAGGATTTTTTTCTCAGTGTACTGTAATAAACTTGGACTCATTTTAAAGCTTGAAAATTCTGCTTCGGTACCACTGTTCATTTTTCTCTAAGATATTTTTATATGATTTGGTAGATGAGAATCTGGAGACCCATTTTTCGTCCAAAATGCTATAAATTGAAACCTCTGTGGGAACATTAAAAAATTTTTCTCGTGAATGAATCTTCCACAGATTTGAAGATTAAAGCCTTCCTTTCACAACGACTCTTTAAAAATTGATCTACGATTTTTTGCACCGTTTTATGCAGCAAAAACGAAGACCGAGTTCGGTGGCGTTTTTCCCGAAAGAAAATTGTCTAGGAAATTGGTTTGATATGATTAGATAGGTATCCGCAGTCTATTTATGGGTAACAGATGCAAATGAAAACAAAGACTCCATTTAGCAGACGTGAATGCGCTTTATTTCGATCGTGGAAAAGAACAGTTACAATCATTCTCGTGCTCACGTACGCATATATAAACTATACATGTCTTTTATTGGGACGTGTGGGCAGCCGCTTATACTTCGTAAGCAAAAAGCGAAGGAACGTTCAACCAGACACTCCAGTATTCTCACATGAACGTTTGATAATCAGTATGACGTAATGATTACACACTCGAGAAGTATGAAAAATAGATCGTGTGTCCATTCATATGTTTAAAGTGTTATATGTTATATGTTTAAACTATTCCCAGCTAGAGGATGAAATCTAGAAGATGCGGAAACACTATAATTAGCAAACGTTCATCATCAACATTGTTAATTAAAAAAAATCGAACAAACTCGAATAAAGATGTGTTCAATAAAAATATGTGTATAATAAAAGGCAATCGTGGCAAATATTTGCATTTTGTAAACTGTATTATATATAATAAGTACATTTCCTTTAAGTTCCTTAGCAGAAAAACGAGATTCTCAAAATGAAAAATCAAAATTCCTTTTGACTATTTTGTACGTAGTATCATCTACAAATTTTTGCTATGTTCTCTCGAAGAAGCGTCAAAGAATATTTGTCAACGGTACACTTTGGATTATGCAAAATTGTAGTCTTTTATACAGATAGGTTTGCTTATTGCAGGAACTAGAATCTCTCATCAATTAAATAGACATTCAATTATTTTTCGAAAATGCGACAAAATTGGCACCACTCACATTTTTGCGAACTCAACTTGGTCGACTAGAATTGTCGTTATTATTAATTGGTAGACTGCGTATCTTTATGCTAAATAAAAAATGTTTGCATTGATTGCAAGACACAGAATTGAAATAAAAATTGACCCGATACGCTGATGTGTTTAAATCTTTTTAATATGTCCACTGCTTTAAATTGTGCCAATCCATTTTTGTCATAAATGCATAAAATCCGCAGTCTATTAATTAGAATACAGATGCTTATGCGTGTTGATACTTCTGAGAGATATTTGATTAATTAATATTTGGTGTATTAAAGTTAGCACAAGCATCTGCAATCTACTTACAATACGTAAATATTCATAAATTATTTTTCTTCGACGGAGTGGTGAGCAAAGACAATTTCATCGGACATAGATCACCATAAGTTTGACTAGACTCGGAAACATACGTGTTAATCCTTTGCAGTCTATTTAGCCAGAAAGTCCTGGAATTTTATCCAGAACATTTTATAAACAATAGAATATAGAATTGAACTCGTATTTGAATTTTTCGTAATTTATTACTGGACTGCGTATTTGTGACAAAAGTAAGTGAAATTTAAAACAGTGAACAGATCAAAAGAATTTAAGAATTAGTTCACTAAATTTTTATTCGGCTCCCATTTTACAAATGAATTTAGACTGAAAGGGTTAACCACACTGCATAACCACGTTAAACTTTTATTATAAAATACTTTCCTCAGAAAACGATGCACCGTAGATATGAGTTTGACTAGAATCATAAGTGTAAATCGTAAACCTATTAGATATCTCGATACTTTGGTTCATAGTATTTGCTTCCTCGTGAAGGAACTAAATCTCTGTCTTAATCATAACGATGTTGTACTATTGATGTTTGATATCAAGATCGACTAGAGTTTTATATAATAGTAGTCACTTCGATCCTGATATGGTCTTTTATTTAAGCAATCTACCGCGCCGAACACATTATTTTATTATTTTATTAAAAAACACAAACAAATGTTTGTCTTTTCGATCCAAGCAGCTTAACACTGAACCTACAACGAGGTTCGAATGACCAATTTTAGATTTTTTATTTGACAATTATTAAAATCGTAAAGGTATTTTCATAGAATTTATTGAATATATTTTTTGACTCCAGTATATATACAATAAACTCGCGTTTACTGTCCAACAGCCTGGGTTCTGCACGGACAGTGATCGCATACCGACATTATTTTTTAATGACTGCGTCTACCGCGCCGAGAGTTCAAAAGAAAGCCGAACGTAGAGAAGGACAGCGTGACGGTAAAGTGGGTAGGCACTGGACAGTGATCGCGTACCCGATCGCGAACAGTAAACGCGACTCTACTGTAATAGTAAAAATCGCACGAAATATAAGCAAATTTAATCTCGTTATTTTTATATTACTATACACATCAATCACTTCTGATGGTCGGTAGGTTTAGTGTTAAGAATAGAGCTTTTATTTACGTCACCGCCCACTTTAGCGGACTGAAGAAGTGGGGGGACGGGACCAATGAGCTCGCAGGCAACTGAGTTGGGCAAAAATTTTATTGGAATACAAATTTCGAACAAAGTGGATTTTTTCCAAGTGGGTTTCAAACCCACTTTATTCGAAATTGTTATTTAAATAAAATTTTTGCCCAACTGTGCTCGCAGGCCGTGAGTTGGACAGGCCATCTGCCTCGTCGAATCGCAACAATTTTCAGTAAAATGACATTTCCGAGTTGCACAAACACTTTTTTGTCTTACAGACCCAAATGGCTTAATTTTCCATTTTATCGTCATCTCATTAAAAAGTTTGGAAATCTTATAAATAAATTTTAAAGTATAATTCTAGTTCCAGTGGATTCCAGGGAAACTAGAACGCATGATTAAACTATTAGACCTTATCAGGACGAAGCAACTCGGCGTTTCGGCACCGAATATCTTTTCGGGATAATCTTATTTCAGGAAATTGGCGATAAGTCCCAGTCAAAGGATATTTCTCCACGAATCTTAGGACAGTTCACCATCCCACTTCCTCTAAAGTGTAAATTAACCGAGTTCCGAACTTGTGTGCCTGGTTCGCATGTATTCGAGTACTGGGCTTCATCTTCATCGCGCCGAAACTGTTCCCCAACTCGAAACAATATACGAGGGACACGAATATTAATTATTCGGTAATTTCCTTAAATCCTATTTCGCATCGTAGAAAATGGCGTCGGTATCGAGCATCGGGGGCAGATCCAATCTCGCGGACCCCAATGCATGTGAATTAGACTGTGGATGTTTGAGTGTGTGGAGATTGTCGTGGATAATTTCATCGAAACCAGAATTCTAACTAGACTGCAGATTTTGTCCAAAATAAAAATGGTGTGCATTAATTGCAAAATACTTTTTACACTAATCTCTTCTTTTCAATGATTTCAAGCAGTTGAAAATATTTTTTTAACTACGTCTTCATCTTAAATAAAAAAAAATCTGCAGTTTAATTACAACACTTGATGTTTCAAAACTTGAAGTTTAAGTGCAACACTAATTTTGTTAATTTTGAACGCATCGTGAATGCTTAAACATCCGCAGCCTAATAAAGTTAACGAGTCAATGGAGCAACAATTATACAAACGATTTTCACGCGAGATTGTTAATTTCTTATAAATCTAGCATTTAGTGTAGGATTTTTTAAGTATTATACTTTCTCGTGGAGTGTTCTCAAGCTATTTTTAACCAGCAGCTCCAGCTTGCTTGAGCTATACAGAACTTTTGTTGAAAATTTCGTATATTTGTCTTAACGTATTTATATTTTACTATGTTTTTGGGAAGGTAGAAAGAACGGGCTTGATAATTTTTCTGATTCTTCTAAGCAATCTATCTCGATTGAATCTGTAACAATTCAATACTGTAGTAACAATGTGAACCATTCTTTTAATTATTTATGAGGACATTAAAATTCTTTGCTATAGTATTGCATACATAGTGATTTTGAGTCCTTCGAAGACATGTACAGTGTTTGCTTCGATTATTGTGATTTAATTATTAATCAATGAATTTTTATATATTTATTGTATTCTTTAGAGAATATTGCATAGACAGAACGAAGTAATTTTTCGAGATAATCAGAATGGTCCCCGATCAAATAGTACACTCTAAATTTCGGCAATCTGATGTAGAAAAATAGTATTTGTCATTAGTCAGTGGATTTTTGATTATTTCGAGTATTTTGTGATAGTGTCAATAATGATTTGCAACGGGGCCGCTATATAGTATATAATAGTTGTCAATTATTTTAGAGAAATACTATGGTATTGTAACGAACAGCTGAACCACTTGGGGGTGAGTGGGGAGTCTTAGTGCACTCGCATTCGCTATTATAGCAATGTAAATAAATGTAACAACGAATCCTCATAAAAAAAACTCTATCGTAGGTAACTGCATTTTAATTATTGCGATCTTGATAAATCACATTAACTATTATATAATACATATCCAAGTAGAATTTAAATATAAAAAAAAATTTGAAACCCTTCAAAACTGTTTTTCCATTTTTGTCGAATAAAAACCTGAATTAGATGTATCAAAAAAAAATCAAAAAAAGCAGACAGCAAGGCAAAGTGAAGTTAATTTTCTGTACAAATTAAAATCCAAATTGGTACCGAAAAGAAATGGAATAGAGAATATAAAAAAAAATCAAAAAAAGCAGACAACAAGGGAAAGTGAAATTAATTTTCTGTACAAATTAAAATCCGAATTAGTACCGAAAACAAATGGCTTTCCGAAAATGGCCACCGTAGTAAAACCCAAGTATCAATTTTTCTTGTACGTAAAAAAATATGTTAAAACGGTAACATAGTCGTTTAAATAAATGACCAAGGTTTCGGAATAGTGAAACGTCCCCAAGTTCTGCAAAAAATGGTGAAACCACGAGGGCCAGTGCACCGACGTCCAGTTTCTTACCTAACGATCACAAAAACCGTGTAGCACACATAAGCGATCGAGCTGAACAGGCTCGAATGATTGAATTGTCCTGTTCGGGCGCGGCGGCGTCTTTCAACGATTGTCTCTCAGCACGTACGGCTCGTATATATGTACATGTCTTTTCTTCGTGTTTCCTTCGTCGTGGTGCGTTGCGAATCACGTGCGAGGGTCTCTGGCCTCGTCTGGCACACGCGAGGCTCTCTGCTCCGGGCGCGAATTAACGGACAAAGGGAGATAGGAGAATCAACGACCGATGATGGTCGGCTCGTCCGCCATCGCGATCTCCTCTGTCGGCGCTTTGTCCCGCTTCCTCTTCCGCGAAAACAGCATGAACGCGCATCCTGCCAGCAAGTTGCACAGGAACACCGCCCAGGCCAGGATCAACGAGAAATCGTACCTCATGACTGCGCCTTTAGGGAACCTGGCGAACACGTTTTTGCTCTCGAACTCGATCGACGACAGCAGCACTTGGATCACCACCATGTTGCACGCGGCTGAAACATTAGCCGTTTTGTCATTTAAGAGGGTAGACTAGTTTTTCCTGGGATTGCAAGGGTGCGGGATGCGCCTTCTCATTTCTCCATAATGCAAAGATGGGGTTTTTTGGTAATCAAAAGCGCTAGGATAAAAGATCAGGCCGCGATCGCCCTAAAAAATCCTATTTTTACGTTTACCAGGCGTAATTTGTATTGTTCGCCAGCGTAATTTGCATTGTTCGGAAGCATACAGCTGCGCGTGTAGCTATTTTCATAAAGCTGCGACTCGTAAACGTAAAAACAGGACTTAAGAGACCACAAATAGCGATATTCTCTCCAAGAATCTCTAAGAATTCTCTAACTGTCGCGGCAACCTCTACCGTAACTGTTGTACCCCCACCGATGGGGGACCCTCCTTGGAACCAGTCAAGCGGTGAACGCGCTGACCGAGTAGAGGAGGGGTCCAGTATCGCGGTGAGGCTTACACTACTGCATTTTTATTTATTTTTATGAAACTGTTACCATATGAACTTTGTCGAAATACTTAGCAATAATTTTATCATATCAACTTTATCGGAATGCTTAGCAATAATTTTATTACTGTTATCATTGCTCTTTCGAAAGATCTGTTGTAAAATGCAATGCATTAACCCTTTGCACTCAGTTGTTCTCTCTGAGGCACCATTAAAAATTGCTGTACCATTACTCAAAATATTGTTTACATTATTAAATATATCGGTATCTAATCAATTACTAAACATTTAGGTATTGCGTAAGGTATTATACGAATTTCGTATCCATAAAATTTCAAAAATCATACGGAATGGAAATATTCTAGATCGGAAGAAATGTTTAACTTTCCAGTTAAAAAGCTTCGAGTGCAAAGGGTTAATAATATTTATAGTCATGTAACTTTTCCAGAAAAATTGTAGGAAATTAATAATGTTCTTCAACAAATTGCAGCACGAAGATAACGTCAATGTACTCGAATAAACAATCTCTATGTTTGACAAAGAAAGAATAAAATGATCGTGCATTATCAACATTGACATAATACAGCAATTCCGACGTGCATAATCTCAATAGGGGGTTGCCTGTAGTTAATTTGCCAGTTAATTGATCATTTATACAGATGGTTCGAACTATGTACCTCCATTACTCGAACTATATCTATGTATAAGCATCATTTACGAAAGTTGCAGCAACGCTGGTCAGAAGGTTAATCGGAAGATAATTACCGCTAATGAAATGTATCCCACCAGCCAGTCGTTTGAACATGTATCGTGGATTGCGGAACGTGTAGATCGAGAAACAGAAGCTCATTATCATCACGAACAGGCTGATTATTGCGAATGACACCTGGGTCCTCGAGTAATCTGCAAATGGTCGGAATATGTCAGTTCGCCTGATTAATCGATCACCAAGCTTACTCAATCCTTAATTAACAACTCTAATGTTTTGACGAATATAAAAATTCTACTTCAATTTATTTGATGGAAACAATTCTATTTTGAAACAAACGATAATCACTAGTGGATCTTTATATAAAAATTATCTGATTCAGTTCTGAGAAATAGAAATTATACAGAAATTTATTTCCCCTTTTAATGATTTTCACAAGCCTGAAAATAATATAGCAATATTCTTGAACTCTCATCATGTCTCTGCACTCTGCAGTTCTGTATTCAGCATCTATTAAAATAAATTAAAAATTGTTTAATTAAAAGAGGTTTGTCATCATCAAGAAAGGAATTCCAGAAGTTTTGAAATGTTATTATTAGACTGCGTATCTTTATGCATTTATAGTAAAATTGAGAAGATGAAGATCAAAATTGTTGGAAAATTTTGTAAAATTGAAGTTGTCAATTCAAATCTCTATTAAAACCTCTATTAAAATCATCAAAGGAAGAAATAACAGTCAATTTAGTTTCTATTTCTTGCAATCGATGCAGACAATTTTAATTTCGAAAAATTTAATTTAATTAGGGAAAAAAGATGTTTCTTTAAAATGATTATAAATAATTTATTACTTACTGACAACAGTCTTGTTCAGTCCAGGGTCCAATTTGATCTGTATGTCTGTAGGGAACATGTCCTGATTCTTGCACTCCTCTGAAACAGGATAACAAATAAATAATTATCATCTGATCGATCAGCCTAACTCTCTAGCGACGCACCAGCATGACGCCTAAATCGTGGAAGCATAAATCCGCCGGTTTACTGGTGATCACACCATCCATTTCCCTCGCAACCTTCATTTACCATTTCCTTATCCCGAGACCATCTTTCTCTGTTCAGTTCGCCTCATTTGTGTCCCGCGTCACGATAAGTTACCAACAAACGAGGCCTTTGAAAGCAGTTTCCGAGGCAATAACACTCTGATCGGTGTTTATATCCTGGCTAATAACCATTCGGCCGCGATCGAATTTCCTTCGGGTAGCGCTCGTTTTATCGTAAACGCATACATGCACTTCCTGCGTGAACAATAAAACGTTTTTTATTCGTTTTGTCCCCGCGCTAAAATGCATCACGAGATTTGCTGCGATCGTTCCTAGGAAACATTTCCGAATAAGCCAATCTCCAGACATTAATTTCATTTCAATTTTAACATTTTTTCATATTCTACACGGGGGTGACATCCAAAATTGCGATTTTGGATAAAATGCAAAAGTTAATATATTCAGAAATATTATGATATTATATTATTATTAATTATTAATGATACTTTCTATACTATTTCCAAATTGTGCACAATTTTTGCAGTCATCTAACATTTCTATGTAAACTATATTTGATTTAAAGAAATTTACGAATAGCTGCAGCTCTTTATGTAAAATAGAAATTGTCTGAGACAATTGTGAGAAACACAAGTTAAATAAAAAAATGGTATCCCTCTTTCCAACCATGTTTATAATTAAAATATCGTATGAAAATATTCTTAAATTCTTTCAATGTCTTCTTCAGTGGAACACTTATTCATTTATGTCATAAGTATATATTAATGAACATTCTTCAAGCTTCCTATTAAACTCAAATGTTCCAATAGCATGTCTCTGTTGCAAAAACAAACATCGACAGATTTTTCAGATTACACATTGGAAGGATGGAAGCCAAGCTTTGCGACCGTTCAATGCGTGTAATTTCTAGCACGCAAATGAAATCTGCAGGCTATTTATAAACATTCACCTGCACAAAGCTAGAATTGCAATCGAAAAAGCAGATGAAAATTTCTCTTCGGAGAACTGGATTGTGAAACAGAAGTCCATCTTAAAAAGCGGGCAACCTCGTTTCAAAGAACAGTGGGAAATGTCATGTTCTAAAATGGGAATGAAATTCAATTGCTGTCTAATTTTGCATTTACGATGTTTAAGAAGGAGAAGCAATTTCCCGGAGAGAAAAATCGCGGTCGAAAGTACAGCACTCTCAAATGTGTATTAGGAAGAGTATACGTACATACAAATTTTTTTGTAATTTTGTAATTCTCCGTCTGGTGGGACGATAAAGAAATACTAAGTTGGGTGGGTCTTCCTCGACCCACAATCACATCGAGCTGATGACTGTTAAAATGAAACATTCCTTTCACGTGATTTCGAACTTTTCCTTTTAATTATGGTTCTATTTCGTAGTCTCTTCCAAAAGTAAACTTTACAAAGATATGAAAAATTGTATCTCGAAAGAATGGAGGCGTGTCGAATTTTCCGCGTATCGAATTTTGATTCCACTTCATAGAGAGAATATCAAATATTTAAACGTGCAAGTGTAAATTACGTAAAGCGGATTAATTGCACCAGAAATGGTTAGCAGCGAAATTTTTCGATGCAACGGTCGGAGAAGGAAAAATTCCAAAATTCGTTACCATCGAATGTATTGCATTCTGATTTTACCAGGTGAAAGGTATCGAATATTTAAGTGGAAATATGTACATTCCATGTGGAACGTTCTAACTGGTCTTTTGCGAGAGCAAATATCAGAAAACTGTTTTAATCCCAAGGGAACGAATATAGGAGAATAGGAAGTTAAATTTTATTTCTATAAATAATATATTTCAATAGATTTATTGAATTTAGATGATTAAATTCTTGAAAATTATCTATTACCAGCTTCCTAAAAACAGAATCTTGTACGACATCTTATTGTCACTTTCTCATATATTTTTGCATTCGAATTGCCTTTCGCTATTCGCTGCCTAAGCAAGAATATTCCTCGCATAAATATTTATACATGGTAATGCCTTCCACAGGAATCGTAACAACTCCATACTAGCAGAACAAATAAATCTTCGTTTCAAATACTCGATGCGGTTCAAGTAGGGTATTGCGTCCATAAGGCTCAGCGGCTATTTCTAAGAAAATTAATAGCCAGTTTGTCTTAAACCTGTCCGAAACACGAGAGCCGTTACACGTAAATCACATCCAACCGGTGCGAGGCCGCAATGCGCGGTGTGCGGACAACATGAAGCATTTAGTCTACTTGCGATTAGGAAATAATTATTTAGAACGTGGAAATATACACGTTGATAAAAAATTCGGAGAAAATTCACAGTCGTGTATGCAACCAGGTAGAATGTTCATGAATTTTGTTGTAATATTTTGTTAAGCAGAACGGAAGAAATGCAACACATGATTCATTATACTTTATAAATACTCTTGTGATAGGGGTGCCAACTTGAAACTTGCCATGAATAAAGTAGGAATTTATCGCGATCGGAATTTTGAAGAATAAGGAAATATTGTTATCGGCGCAACGGTTCGATCTTTAGTTACAGTAAAATTCGGGGGAAAATGACAGGTGGTGTTTCGTCCTGGACCCGCTAGAGGACTCATCAGTAAGGCTGATCTAGCGGGCCCTGCCTTAGACACGGATGTCTGGGGGATTTTCTAAGGGAACGTTGTTATATGCTAATTGATGGTAGTTTTAGCATCTTGCGAGAAAGCTGTTTGACCGTGTGTCCCATCTGTTGGACACCACCTGTCGTTTTACCCCAAATTTTACTGTAACTAAAGATCGAACCGTTGCGCCGATAACAATATTTCCTTATTCTTGCCATGAATGGTGTGAAAAAAAAATCAGTTAGAAGTCACATTTCACCCTTTCGGAAAATCGAAACGGAATCATTGAAATCAGAACTGCATAAGGGTTGCACAGAAGTACTTCACTCCGTTATAGACATTGTATGTACATACAATGTCACTTGTGGTTCACGCCTCTGTAGAAAATTTGTATACAAATCGACGTCGTCTGACTATGTCCACCATTATTTAGGTCAACGATCCCGCCTCTCTTGAAACGGCGCCACACCGGTCTTCAGCTAGAACTATGCTTGTCACGAAGCTTTTGTGGAGCTTTAATTTAGGATCGTCGGAACGTCAGGATATTGTCTCGATGAAGTCGTGAAATTTCTTAACAGACGTCTCAAGCAACGCGTGACCACGGTGCGCTCCCGAACGTTTCACCACTATAAATTACCTGTAGCGTGTTTAATTATTGGGAAAGCATGCGAACGAAACTGCCAGCCAACTCGAGCACAGATATCGGAGCGAATAGTTGGCGGACACGATTCCGCCGCATTATTTTCATTACAATTTCGTTACCGTGTTATATTCGACCGTGTCACACATATCCAAATTACTTTAGTTAATAAACGGAAATTGCTTGTCTCGCGGAACGTCGAGATACTTGGACGCCAAATTTTGTTGATTTGTAAACATGATTGCAGTTTCTCGAAAATAACTAGTTGAATCATTATCATTAGATAGGTCAGCAGAATGCTAGAGAAACGTCATGTGTGTCGTCAATTCAACCTTAAAATCAAATATTTTTTTTAATTAAATTGAACCCTTGACCCTAATATTCTTTAAAAATTTGTTGAGGTAGTTTTAAACATGTGATTGGAGACTAAAACCCCCAAATGTTCCAGAGAAGAGTTGAATAAACTTTATATTTGCAAATTATTTGAAGATTAGTGTATACAAATTTTTTGTCGTCATGAGGATCTCCATGATACCGTTATAGGGCTTATTATAATTAATTATACAGTCATAACTAGATTGTGAATTATGTAAACAATTTTTTTACGTCGATGGGGCAAGAGATTTAATTCTTTCTTGTGAATAATAATCGTATTTGACGGTGATTGAGAGAATTTAAAAGAATTATTGTTAAGGCTATTAAAAGGATGACATTTATGGTGAACGAGCTTGCTATAAATTTTCTAGTCTTCGTAACAATTACTGTTTCGCAAAAGACAAGGTACCCGAGACACACCGTCGGTCGTAATAGCTGTTCTCTCTACTCTAGTTACTCTAGCACTCTAGACTTATAACATATGAGTTACGGGAGTGGAGTGGACAGCTGTTGTGACCTCAAAGTTAGAGTTGCGAACTCGTTGGTCTCGGGAACTATTAATTCCGAAGGAAAAGTTCTGATATATAACATGTTTTCCTGTTTTTAACCCTGCAACAAATTTCTAAAAACTTTTTCGAAAGTGTATTGCACTTGGTCATCACCAACCAAAATATTTTAAAAGAATTCATTAATGTGCATCGTTGACCACTTGATCGATTAAGCAGTCTATCACTAGGTACAAAATTATACGTTCAAAATTCAAAGTTAGGGATAAAAATTCTAATATATAACTTGCACTTGTTTCCCTGTTAAATTTACTCCTACAACAAATTTCTAGAAACTTTTCAAAAAGTGTATTGCACATGGTCATCGCTAACCAAAATTTTTAAAACAATGTATTAAAGTGCATCGATGACCACTTGGTCGATTAAGGGTTGAAGCAGTCTATTACTAGGTACAAAATTATACGTAAAAAATTCAAGGATCGGCATGAAAAATCAGGAGTAAATAAATAATTTACCTAAATTAAATAATAGTTGCCCAAGTATTTTTGCTAGCCCTCAATAATTAAAATTTCCAAATGTATTTGTGCATTCTATTTTTCTGTCTTAAAAAGTGAAATCCAAAATAATAAAAATAAATGAAATATAAATTAGACAATAATAAAATAAACCTGTTAGGTTTAAGAATGAATTTATGAATTTGTGAATTTATGAATTTATGAATTTATGAATTTGTGAATTTGTGAATTTATGAATTTGTGAATTTGTGAATTTGTGAATTTATGAATTTATGAATTAAATAATAGTTGCCCAAGTATTTTTGCTAGCCCTCAATAATTAAAATTTCCAAATGTATTTGTGCATTCTATTTTTCTGCCTTAAAAAGTGAAATCCAAAATAATAAAAATAAATGAAATATAAATTAGACAATAATAAAATAAACCTGTTAGGTTTAAGAATGAATTTATGAATTTGTGAATTTATGAATTTGTGAATTTATGAATTTGTGAATTTGTGAATTTATGAATTTGTGAATTTATGAATTTATGAATTAGTGAATTTGTGAATTTATTAATTTATTAATTTATGAAGAATGAATTTTATTGTGTACTAATGCGACCACGATGACTACAAAATCGTCAGTTTCTGGTTGATGATTTTGTGGCATTTCGTGGTCGCCCTGTTAAAAATAATTTGCACTTACTGTAGGGCTGCATGTTGGTGGAATTGACGGATTCCGGAGCTAAACCATGCGTGCAGCCTCCCCAGAGACCCATGTGCCTGTATAGCAATTGTCTGCCAGCTTTACCCGCATCTCTTAGGGGCAGACCTGTCTCGTTCGGCGCTTTGATGGTATACCAATGATCGGTTCCGATAGCCACCGACCATGTGCACACCGATAGTCCCACGAGAATCGTGCAGCCAAGTAGTATTCGCCTCTCGAAGATGACCTGGGTGTCATAGTACTTCACAGTTCTCTTTTCAACGTGACCATCTTTCAATATCAGTATTACAAAATTCAACGGAACATTCCCGAGAAACGAAGCGAAGATTCAATGAATTATTCATAAGAACAAGTGTCTCACCTGGTTGTACAACGACTTCATCCGACTCGCCATTTTATTGCTTTACTTATCCACTTATCGAGGACCAAGACGACCGTTTCACTATGCTAATAACTAATCACTGTAATGTACATTCTCGTTCACTGCTTTCAATTGCTGCTTTCACTTTACACTGATTCAAGAGGTTTATTTTACATTTTCGTTCCTATCTTCAAGTTTTCTCAAGATCTACTTCCTGTTTCCAACAAATTAATTTAGAAATTCCTCACAGAGCTATTTGAACATAACACCTTTGACTGCTTAGATACAACAGTTCCCTTACATTACTGCACTCGCTGCACCTCCCGTATTTTTCAAGTAAATAGTCAGTCGTTCTATTAAAACACGGTTCCCCACTTCCTTCTCTATCACACGGATATTTTCACAGTGTACCAGATGCTTTGATATACTCCCGCCACGCGCGGAGAGTGTTTTGCTTTTTTAATTTAATTATCAAGTGCTCTCATTACTTCTCCCGGGCACTCATTCTGATCACTCTCGTCGCTGTTCAGCAAGTTCCTTTCGGTGACTTCCATTTCCTACCGCGCGGACACGGCAATTTTTTCTTTAAGCTGGACTAGAATCTTGATTACTTCGCTAACTATGCTCCCGGGTTTTTATGCCAGCGCCAGGAGCCGCTGCGCACACCTGCAAACAGTAAAAAACTTTGATAGTATTAAAAAAACTATCCCGTAAATCTCGCGCTAACGAAATTTACTTTGGGAAGTATAGTGAACCAGAGTATAGTAGGGTCGTCGTGTCTTAAATATTTTTGTTGCTAGTGGACCGATAAATATTTGTTACAGACATTACAGAATTACAATGGTCTCTGTCTTCTTCTTTAAGTGAGCTTTCTGGATCAACTTCAATTTTTTTACGAAATTGGCCCAAGTCCATTTTCGAGAAAAATCAAGCTAGCAATTTTAATATTTACATTTCTACGTTATCTTTTCGTTCTGAAGCAAATTGTAACTAATATATTTAAGATCAGAAAGATTTGGTAAAAAAGAAATTAGCTGGTTAATAGAATGATACAAATCTTTATTTTGAAAGTGGCCTAAGTCCATTTGTCAGTTGTCTTAGTATAAGGATATTCGTTTTTACCGAATGACAGAGATTTTGGCGTCCTAGAAATGTCATTAAAGAAAAATAGTTTACTGTTTGTCCCCCAAGATTAGTACAATGTTATCAAGAAGCGGCGAAAAGTTAATAACTTTATTTTAAATGAAATGAAACAAGAGGATTTCATATCAACAAGATTTTTGGAGGATGCAATTTTTAGAAGGGCAAAGTATTTTAACGGAGAAACAATAAATTGGTTAAAAATATGCTGGATGCGTTTTTTGAGAAATGAATCATATAAAATTGTGTCATATAACACAATGGATGAGATTGCAGAGTTTGAAATATTGAATTTATTACACCACGTCGGGGTAGACCAAGAAAATTCTAAAATATTGTATTGCCACCACTTTATAAAAATATAAGAGATATTACACCAGCGCGAAATGCAAGGATATGATGGAGTTACTACGATATACATATACCACCATGACTTTTTCAAATCCCTCCCGCATACACAAAATGTAAATGAGGGGTAAATTTCCTGAATTGCGTAAACAGTGTTTTTCAAGTTTTGTATACTGAGAAAAAAAGTAGTTACTTCAACAACACGTGTGTTATTGTAATTTTTTTACTTAGATGAATATCAATGTATTCTTTTCAATAGTAATCTTCCGCCGCGAAATATTATATGGCGAATCGAAACAGTGGTGTTGCGGTCGAACCTCTTTTATCCAAACCGATTGGGTTCGGAATCAAGTTGTAGAGAATGGAATTATCGATGTTTATAAACGCATCGTATATTTAACAAAACATATTACGTGTAACACAAACGATGTTCAATTAACGACTGACACATTTTCCAAACAAAATGCTCCCTCATGCGTACTCATCGCATGGTTCTTTATGGTTCTTTCTCATTCTCGCCACACATATTCACGCAACACCGTACTTTCCAATTTGTTTATAAACCACAGAACTTTGCAACATTGGTTTACTATCACGAAGACGTTCCTGTTGTAATTTACGAATTTTTAGCAGCGTTACTGTTCGTCGAATCGAATTGAATTTTTGTTTATATGAATGTACACTGAGAAAAAAAGTAGTTACTTCAATAACACGTGTGTTCAATAGTATTAAATTTAGAAGCAAATCGTGATGTATTTGAATTGTCTATCATGAAAGGATTGAAAATAGTATTATATTTGATTCAATACCGTATATTATTATTCGTAATATTTCTTTTTTTCCTTCAATCAGATGTGTTGTTAAAAAAATTTGAGAAATGTATTGATTTATACTGGAATTGGTTTGAGGCCATATCTTATTTTTTTGAAAACATTGATGGTCAAGCTATTGGCTTATATGATTGGCGGAACTGAGTTTTGCTATGGAAATTCAATAGTATTAAATATTAAAATAAGTTCATGTGATATTGGCACTATTCAATAGTACATCTTATTGAATCAACATATATTTTTTTGTTTCGACAGGATCTTTTTCTCAGTGTAATGAAATATAAAATTGAATATTGTTTTTTCAATTTGGAGCATTTTAAATTATATCGAATGGACACGGGCTGTTTCAAATTTTATGACAAACCTGGTTATTAATTTTGAAGACACACAATATTCACTTAATAATTACTATTATTTTAATAGGAATTGTAAATTTAACTCTCTTAGTTAGATACATTTAAGGAATGTATCCTATACGTATATTTTTAATTTCATTGAAACGCAAACTCTTAAATATCTCAATTCAAACTTAAATGGAGGTAGGCCACTTTCAAAATAAACGGCTCGAATAATGTTTTTAGTCAATCATTTTTGCATGAATGGATGAGCCAAAATAAATTAATTTGTCAGGATCGTTAACGTCGCAATTGCAATGGATTATTGAAGTAACGCTACACGATCTTTCGTGTGTCACGAGGAAGGTATTCGATGGATCAAGAGCAACACGTTTTGCAAGCGTAACCGTGGTCAGTACAAAATTATTTGGCAATGGCGCGTGCTTCTGTCGAATCGTATTCTAATCCTTACTCCTGCTTTTATTGCGAGACTCGCACGCATCAAAGTCAGGCCGCAGAAGCCAAAGGAAATAACGCGCAATGCCAAATGGAAAATGCTCCGCACTATCACGTGAACATGATGCTAGAGAATTTTGTACAACATCTGCGACCGTGCTCGAACAATGCGAGCGTTAACTAAAATATTTGACGCGGATGCGACAATTAATTTTATTCGGGCTGATCTTTGTAACAAACGTGGCGAAAACATTATTTGTTCGAGCAATTTTTAAGAAGATAGTTATACATGTCTTATTATTTGAAATGTGCAATTTCAGTTTACACATTCCTGCATAATCGACGGTAGTGTGTTAAAAATGTGGTCATTGACAGTTTTGTTCAATTTTGTACAGCAGTTAGATTATATAAATAAATTATACGAATCTCTGGAAAAGTTTTGTTAAACTTTTGGTGATCGTTGATTTTATAGTATTCTATTGGGTTGGCAAGAAAGTAATTTCGGTATTTTAAGGTGAAATATAAAACCGAATTTCTTTATCCAAGCGATGAACTTTAATCAATAATAACTTTGTACTTCAATCAATAATTGAACGACGAGAACTATAATCAATAAAATATATTCTTATTTATTCGTTTTGGCAAAAGATCATCGAACGAAAGGGAACATATCTTATTCATTAAAGTTTATTCCTTGAATAAAAAAATTGGGCTCTATTTCACCTTTAAATACTTTAAATAACTTTAAATACTTAAATTTCTTGCCAGTCCAAGATTTTTCTCTCACAACAGTCTAGCAAAAGGCCTAAACTTTTCAGCAGCCCCCGCCTTAGAAACGGCTCGGTTTATTTAAAGCGTTCTCTTTGTTCGCGTTTCGCAATTATTGGCCAACGAAATGCACGTCAGGTGAACAGCCACGGACTCCTCGCCGTCGTTATCGTGATTTATAACGCTATTGTTTACCGGCATTTCGTTAGGAAACAGTGTGCAACATCGCTGATCCTGCGAGAAACAGTGACTTCATTTTCTGAATTCGAAACCGAGCAAACTGGGCATGCAGTTTAGAAAAGCAACGTGCACAAGAAAATCGAAAAAATAAATAACAAATAATGACTAACGCGATTTTCCATGCCGCGTAATGCGTTTTCCAGGCGATCGATTATGCGAACGCGTATGCATCTTCGCCGGTGCTGTTAGATTGTAACGAAGTTTGCCCGTATTTACGTAACGAATAATTCGATCGGGACCAAGAAGCGAGGAAACGCTTGATAATAAAATGTCAGCGCGCAGCATTTCGAAGACTGAATTATTATAATGGAAGCACCGTCGGGATCCCAAAGACCCAGTGGTCGGTAAATATCTGCTGCCACTTTGCTATAGTTGTCTACGTGGACCAAAAATAACAGCCATCGCAAAAATTTATGTGAAACAATCGGAAACGCAGATAATCAGTGCAGCTTTATATATTGCTCAAATTGAGGACATTAATTTTCAGAATGGAAAGAAAATTTTTCAAAAAATTGCTTCATTGAAAAATTTAACAGATGCAAATGACAATCATAATTAGAGTTTTATGTGACAAAACTGAGTTGTATGTGCAATTTATCTCTTATGAATTTCTACTATTTACTAATTCGAGATAACTGAATATTAAATATATGAATGAATTGTTGTATGTTTCAAAGTCCCCTTTAAGGGTTAAAAAAGGAGAGAAATTTAAAAAATTGAAAACATCGATGGATTGAAAAGTTTTTAAAAGATGCAAAAGGTACTTATTTGCAACAGAAAATGATTTGATCGAAAGAATAAAAATTTAGTCAAAAACCGACAAAACTTGAAAATAATTATTGTGGCTATTCTGGGTCCATCAAAGTCGTTCGCAGTTATTCAGGTTCGTTTCAGAAACACGACTGCATTGTTTCCAGTCTGTCGTGCCAAAAAAGCGGCGAGCCTCTGTGTCGCGAAAGAAGAGAGCAGCAGGTGAAACGAGAAGAAAAGTCTCGAGTGACGAGGCAAGGCAATGATGCCAGAAAATAATCTCTAATGCCATTTTCTGTTAAGAGAATCGGCTTGGCGGAGAGACCTAGAAGTTTCACAGTTTAGATAGATGGACCTGTAAATTGAGTGTAGTGAGGCTCGAGGTTCGCAAAACTGTTTACGTTTCCATGAAATATTCTTCGAGGATTGCTACAGAGAATTATTCGCATATCATTTACTATTCTCATGTGTTTCCACACAATATTATATTTTATATTATATTATATATTACAATTTTTATTGTTCAAGCTCTCTGAACAAACTGCGAACAAAGCTCTTGAACGCGAGCTCAAAATTAATTTATGGAATCGACTAATAGTAAATTAAGAGAGAAATACAAATTTTATGAAATTGCGAAGTTTACTATTTACACGTGAGATTCTGAATACTAAACTTATATTCTTGAAGCACTAAATTAACAAAGCATCGGAAGAAAATTAAGAGAAAAATAACAAGTTGTATAGGGATCTAGAGATTTATGAGAAAGGTTTATCTTGATATATATCTTCGGCAGAGTGGTTTAAAAGAATGCTTCACTTGTGAGGCGTTAATAAATGTCAAAATGGAAGATATACTATCTTTTCCAGAAATCTTTATATTCAGAAATTTGTGGATAGAATCGTGAGTTGTAAAAATAACAACTTTCGTGATAGTCGAAGATTTTATATGCATTTATTACAGTGAGATTCAATCTTAATGAAAGAAAATAGTAAATACAGTTTGATCTGATTATTATTTTCTTTTAGCCTCGATGCAACCCTACTAGCTTTACTGGAGCAATGAAAGTCACTATTTTACATTATAGAAATAACAAAATTTCTTTATAATAAATAAATTAGTTGAATAATCTCAGTATTCATAATCAGTAGACTGCGGATTGTATGCATTTATAATAGTGGTCTTATTAAAGAAATTTAAGGACATCAGTGCATTAGTTTCAGTTTAATATACGATAATTAAGACAAGAAAAATGTTTTATTTTGATTCTGTGTCTTGCAATCAATGTAAACATATTTTATTTTGTACAAAGATGCGCAGTATAATAGTCACAAGTAATAACATTCATACCCATAAAATTTAAATAACAACGATATTATTATTACGACATGAGAACAACACGTGTTAATACATTTCAATTCCGTTTTTAAGATTTTCATAAAGCAAGTAAGTAATTTAGTATAGTATTTTGATACAGAATTGCAATCCGATTTCACAGAAATTCTAAAGTTTTTGTTTATTACATTAAAAAATCTTTTTCAAACGTAGTTTTTCTACTTTCTTGAAAAGGATCCACACATGGATCGAAACATCGAAAGTTTAAGTTAATTAGTTTAAGTAATTAGTTGATCGAACCGTTGCGCCGAGAACACTAACATATTATTCATTTAACAACCATACGCGATCGATAATTCAAACAATAGGTATTATTATTACCCAACAATATTTATAAATTGAAAATGTTAGTGTTAATGGAAGAACCAAATCTTTGTTTCGTTTCATAAACTTCAATACAAGGAGGTTTCTGCACACAAATTGGCAGTCTACGTACCATGTACACAAATTAATACATTATCGTCTTTGTATCTATCTGCCTCATTATATATACCATCCAGTATACTGATCGACCAGTATACAAAGAAAATAGAACACGAATGTAGACATAAACAGTCGTGTTAGTAGACCAGTGAATCTGAATAGTTCGACGCCGAGCAGAATTTGGCAAGCGAATATCAACTGGCAGACATCTCATTGTAAATCGAAGTAATCTAATCTCCCTTGATATTCGCAGCGCTGGCAAAATATACATTCCAATGAAACAAACGGCTAATTAGAATCGTTCGGACAATTAACTCACGGTGATTTCAGCGAAGAATGTAGCGAACGTATTCCGGCAAGTGGCGTTTAAATATAAACGGAAACAATGGGGGATTGTTATACAGTCTTGCATAATTATTGCGTAATTAGTCGATATCGCTAAGAGTCGGTAATTAGTTTCGTTATATTCGTATCTGACGCGTGAAACATGTTTGGTTCTTTCTATCACTTATTGAACTTGTGTGTGGCTGACCAGTGTCTGTTTCTACTGCGGATATTAAGAACTGTATTTGTTTTGCAAATATTGAACGATCGAAAAAATTCTTTATGAATAAAAATAAACATTTTTCGTACGCTAATAGCACTTTGCGAAATATTAAAAATTATAGGTCAGAAAAACCCGCACTCTAAAATCATTTTAGTTGCCAAGCTCGCGTTTTTACAATTTTTGCGTAGCGTTACAAACTTGACTATAATTTTATATCTATACCGTATTTTCCTTAAAGGAGTATAATACTATAGAAGTATCGTGAAAATCTCTCTACAAGTTATTTTATAAAAGTCAGAACAACTAGAGAAATGTCTTGTGGTAAAAATAAAATAATTCATCTTGGTTAATGTAGTACACAAAATTTCCTGTACTTCATCTTTGCATCAAGTAGAAATTTCTTGAGGCAATAATAATATTAATATTTTCTTGTAGTTGAAATCCACAGCTCGGTGACTACGTTGAAAGATCTAGAATATCTCTATCGTCTCGTTAATGGCGTAATTAAGCTGAAGCACAAGATATGATAAAGAAGTACTCCTTCAATTTCCACATCAATATTAACTGTGAACGATCACGATAACGTGCGAATGAGAACGCAACTGGCAATCGACCGATCACCAAAAGTATCTTAACGCCTCGGCTTGTCGATGGATGTGTTTATCATAGCAACACGTGCAGCCCCGAATTTACGAGACTCGCGAACGTGAAAAACGATCTTCATGATCAACCTGTGTATATGAATTATATACACACGGAGAAACGTCAGAGTGCTTTGACTATCTCCGTATCCATCACTGAATGAACTTTCAGCGATCAGATTAGGAATCATTTTATAATTAACTAAATTTCCGGGTAACGTTACACGTTTCTTTTGAACTCGTTCGCATAATTTGCGGTTCAGCTAGACACAGAATATATCATTTAGCGTAGCCAAAAAGATTAAGCGCTCATAACTTGTTATAAATAGCGATGTCAAAGGAAAACCACAGGAATCTCTCGCTCGGATATTTGGAGCGCCTATGTCAAGTTTTGCTATTATATCATGCTATTTCTTAGAGAGCAGATGTGCTACGTGCAATTATAGTCTTTGCTTTCAATTAGAATTACACACTGCTACTTTACTGTGGATTTTTATGAATTTACGAAGAAATTAACGAAATATAGAACAGTGAAAGATTGGAAATATCTAAAAACTATTATGTTGTTCAAAAAATATATATTAAGAGATGAGAAATAAATTTTTATTTACTGCTACTCATAAACGATGCAGAATATCTTTATTTTAAAAATAAACAAATATGAACAGTCTATATAATAAATTATCTTCTCCTTACTAGTACAAATTGTAAAAAATTTTAGTTGAATGGAAACTATGTTCTCTTGGTAAAATTTGAAAAACTAAATTGCCCATTCCCCATCAAAGTAAAGATTTTAAAATTATGAACATTCGTGAAAATTTGGAATATAGAATTATCTTTTGCACGTGAAAAGTGCATAATGATCCGTAGTATAATAACACAGTTTGTACACTAATTGTAAGCCATTTGTAAATGTAAGAAGCACATTATTTTCCTTGAGACGTAAAATATTCGCTCGCGTAACAAGACCGACGGCGTTACGGTACTCCATAACAGGAGTGCAGTCAACCATCCGGAGATCTAATTAAATCAGATCCTCGATTCTACCTCATTATTCCGAGTGAACGAGCTGATTTGTATATCATTATAATTACAAGCATGAATGCCAACCTTACAATCAGCAGAAGTTCACGTAACCGACATTGATTGCTCGTAACTCGATTACGGATCCGCGCATGCAGCTTTCGCTAGTTCGCGAACTACAAGAGTTCTCGACGGAAATTAGCGATTATGCTACCGTTCATGTGTTGCACGTGTAACATATTGAAACACAAGATAAACAGTAATGGACTTGAAACTTGAAATGAAATTTCACAAATTTGTTTTTGGTAATAATCAATAATTATCAATTTTAAGTCGTTTTTGGTGTAATACTTTCCGACGCAGAATTTGGTGCAGAAGGTGACCCTCCTATCTCGGGAAAAAAAGCAAAATAACAATAAAAAAATTACAGCACATTTTGTTCCCCTAAAGACCATGCAACATTCGTCTGAACAATTTTTTCGTACAACGAGTAACTCGCGAGTTATTCGAAGTCATGTTACGAGATTCTGCGAGACGTGCTCGGAGAAAAACTTTGAACAGAAGATTCGTTGCGCTTTCGAAGCCAAGACACGGTGCTTGACGAAAGCAGTAAATAATTTGATTAATAAAGCAATTGTGGGAGAAGTATATGGGTCTATCGTGGAGCGGACAAGAATATAAAAGGTCCCTTCGCACTACGGAATTATCGGCATTTGGCCTAGTTCGCGAAACTCGTGCCCGCTTTTTCCCTCATTCATACCGCACTTATGAACGCGGTTCTTCCCCCGCCGGAAGTTCTGCGAATGAATTTCGTTCTGCCGATGGAATTCTTTTTTCTTCGACGAACTAATTTCACGTCGAAATTACGGAAACAAGAGCTTTAAAATTTTAATCAATCCACGGATTGAACATTTTTTTTATACGAGGCTTCGCTTCCGAGAAAATCAACGTTGAAGTCGAATCAGTAGAATATGTTGTTCATGCACAGACTCGTCAGACGATTTTCAAACTCAATTTTCTCGAAACGTAGTTTTTCAGCATAACTGCTGGATCATATGCTGGGTACAATACTTTGAATAGAATATTCTCCATTTTTCTTTTCAAACAAACGACTGATTATACATTATTATTCTATATATTATTACAATTAATTTTTTATGTGGAATCGCTCCCTGGTGGCACTACATTAAACATAACAAAATGATTTTTCAGTATAACAGTGCTAGACCATTGGATATAATACTCTGAATAAAATATTCTCCATTTTTCTTTTCAAGCAAAAGACTAATATACGTTATAAAAGAGTAACAAATTTTATTCAAATATGTTTTGACCGATTTGCGAGGAGCTTTAAAATTATAATGAATCCACAGATTTTCTGATACAACACACGGTGGTGCAACCGAATAGGCCATGATTCTACATGCAAATACACGTCGAAAATGTAGAATAAAATTGTTTTGTACGAGGCTTTGCTTCCAAGAAAGTCGACGTTTGAAGTCGAATCATTAGAATAGGTTGTTCATGCACACAGACTCGTCAGACGACTTTCAAACTCAATTTTCTCGGAAACGTAGCCTCGCATGAAAAAACTGTTCTTCATTTCCTACTTATTTATAATGTAGAATCCCACCTGATTATAATACATTAAACATGACAAGCAATTTTTTAGCGTAACTGCTAGATCATATGCTGGGTACAATACTTTGAATAGAATATTCTCCATTTTTCTTTTCAAACAAACGACTGATTATACATTATTATTCTATATATTATTACAATTAATTTTTTATGTGGAATCGCTCCCTGGTGGCACTACATTAAACATAACAAAATGATTTTTCAGTATAGCAGTGCTAGACCATTGGATATAATACTCTGAATAAAATATTCTCCATTTTTCTTTTCAAACAAAGGACTACATACATTATTATATTATATATTATTATTAGACTGCGGATTTCATGCATTTATGACAAACATGGGTAGCTGCAATTTAAAACAGCGGACAGATTTAAAAAATTTAAGAACATCAATGTATTAGTTGCAGCTTGCCAACATTATTAAAGAATGAAAGAAATTATTACTTGGACCTTGTTTGTTGCAGTTGATGCAAACAATCTTTATTTTGCATATAAAGCTCCGCAGTCTAATTATTATAATTGTTTTTCATGTGGAATCGCTCCCTGGTGGTACTACATTAAACATGATAAAATGATTTTCAGTACAAGAGTGCTAGATCATTGAATAAAATATTCTCCATTTATCTTTTTAAATAAAAGATTAATATATATTATAAGAGAGTAGCAAATTTTATTCAAGTATATTTTGACCGATTTGCGATTACAACGTATTGGAAAAAATAATCAATAATCTGAGCGAAGGCACGAATTAATGTAACCTCTTAATATATGTAAAAAGTCTCTAGATCGTGCGACGCCCGCGAGAAAAAGCCGACGACCTAAAAATAAAACTATGGCGTGAGAAGCCATCCCGCTCTATTTATTATGTACGATATTGCGTGTCGGTGCTCGCCTCGTCGCTGCCTCGGAGATTCGTTCAAACGTCCGATGAATTTTTAATAACGTTCGTCGTTCAGCTCGAACGCACGACGGAAACTTGTCTTATAAGTCCCCCATCGACTGATGTGAACAAACCTAAGCACTCCGACACGGTGTATTAGTCTCTGGAAGTGGTGCGGTTATGTAATTGTCACGCGACCATTTTCGAAATTGCTTCCCGTTGCAAGTGAAATTAATGTACGACATTTGCTTTGGACTCGTACGACAGTAATCTGTGATCAGTAGGTGCAATTTAAAATAGATCATTGCGAATATTTAGGCGCATAAATGCATTATTTTAAAATCATTGAAGAAAGAAACCATTTTCTATGTGGTTTATTTTGCATGAAAATCAACGATTAAACAGGTTTAGAAATTTATTTTTATCATGTTATATTTGAATAAACAATTTTATTACAATTTTATTTCTTTTTATCCACTATAATAAATTTGAACTTTCTCCTTTCGATTTTATTAATTACATTATATTAGTATTTTATGGGATTTTTCTGCTACCAACAGAATTTTTGTCAACTTCTGAAATTACGATTTTACTAAATTCTGAAATTTCTGTATTACTTAAATTTCTGTATTTTTGAGTCGAGATGGTAATAATGTTCCAGATCGTAGCACAATGTTGCTATAGTGAATCCCCACCGTTGCTAGTGACATCGCCTATTTATCGAACACTGTGTCCGAACTGGGGCGCATTCATATTTTTCCCACCACCTTTGATTTTACACAGTTTGTTCCCGTTTACAGTCGGCCTTGTAACAATAAATGCGTTTAAGCAAAACCTACTGTCAGTATTTATACAATCGCCTAGTAAAGTATGTTAGCATGTCTTTAAAATGTAGTTTTTCACTTTGAAATCAAAAAAATCCAAGTCGAGAAAGAATGTTTGCAAAAACCACATATACAGTGAGTGATCAAACGATTTCTTTGCAATACAGAAATGTATAATTTTTCCGAATATGTACATTTGATACAGATCTACAAAATTTATTTTTAACCCATTGCACTCGGTTGTCCCCTCTGAGGCACCACTATAAATTAGTGTACCATTATTCAAGATATTGTTTACCTTACTAAATATATATCGGTATCTAATCTATTACTAAACATTTAGGTATTGTGCAAGGTGTTATATCAATTTCCTATATATAAAATTTCAAAAATCGTAGGGAATGGAAATATTCTGGATCAGAAGAAAAGTTTAATTTTCCCGTTAAAATGGCTGCGAGTGCAAAGGGTTAAATTCAACTTCAATGAAACTTTTAGTATTTTGTCTGTAGTTCCGACAAATTGCAATTTTTCTGAAAATTTGTTTTCCGCATCGCGTAGTAAACTAATTGTTCTGATTTCTCAAGAAAATCGAAGTGGTATGGTCTTTTAAAAAATGTACTAATATTATTTTGACTCACTGTAAGAGGACTCCATTAAAAAAGAAGTGATGGCAGCCTGGAAGCATCTCAGCGCCCGAGCAAGTGACACTTTTATTGACGCTGCGAGTAATTCCGAGACGACCCACGCGAAGACCGTGCGAAATGGAGCGTCCTGTATATCCGAAATTAATGACGCTTCACATTACTTGGCGTCCCAACACCTCGGCGCGTTTTTACACAGTGCCCCGTCTGTCCTCTGCTTTTGACTCGAATCCATTCAAACGTTTTATTGACATTTTCCTTTGATGCTTAATATACCCTACGCTGACAGCTCGTTGGCGTTTAATAACGCCGTCATAGTGATCCCGCCTATTCTTTATGCCCGCATAAAGTGTCCGTGTGATGGTTCCACCACTTGCATCCATCAGTCGTAGGGCCGTTGTTTGTGTCGCGATTAAGTAAAATAATGCATCATCCGATTTGGGGCAACGAAAAAATTCTGTCAGTACGGATGTGCAGCTTCCAATTTACAGCAGAACCTCCATCAACTTGTTAATCAGATTGTTACGTTTCGGATGTACGATTTTGGCAGGTAACGTTAACACAAGTTTCAACAACAATTTATTCTTGTAGTATTAATCTGTCAGTAATTAAATTTTTATTCATTTCTATCTTCCTTCCTGCCTGCCAATTAGAGTCCTGAAATTACTGACAGTTTATATTAGGTGAAGTAAAAAGTTCTGCGCGGTTTTCGCTTCATAAATAAAGCGAAAAACGCTCAGAACTTTTTACTTCACCTAATATATGTACATATAGCTAAATTGCCGTTGCGTCTTTTCCCACAACAACGTTCCCGTTTTGAAATGGTCCAGTTTGTAAGTCCTATCAAGGTTGAAAGTGTTGAAGACACTCTGAAAAGCCTCCGAGAAATAAAATACTTTTGAACAGTGTGTGGAACCGTGAGACAGTGCCAGTAAACAGAACAACTGAATTAGAATTGTAAATAGTGAACAGAACAAACTAGTACAAAAGAAAATAGTAAATAGTGAACAGAATAAACTACTACATAGTACAAAACAAAATTCAGTAGGACCTCGATTAACCGGCTTGATCGGGAGACAATCACAAGCCCGGATAAATTAAGGCCCGATGGATAACCAAGACTTGAGGGAATTAATTCAAATGTACATTGTATTCTAAAATTAATTTTTTATTTTCGAAAATGTATTTCCCGTCATACTACAATCATATTTAAACACATATTTGTTTCTAATCGAGATCCGGTTAATCGAGGTCCTACTGTAGTAAATAGTGAACAGAATAAACTAATAAAAAAGAAAATAGTAAAATTGCCCTGAGGACTTTTCTTTTACAAGAAAACTTTTGCCCTGAGACTTTTTTCTAAAGCTGTCCCCATGAAGGTTGAAAGTGTCGAAGACACTCGGAGAAGCCCCCAAAAAATAAAATACAGTGGATGTACAAAGTATTCGTACACTTTCTGTACACTAATAATTTTTTTATTATTGTATTCTGTTAAAGCATTGGATTACGAAATGATATGCTAAAAAGATTTTCCAAAAATTATAATTTACATGGTTACATGCAAAAATAAAAAAGTCATTTTTTAAAACTTTTTTACGTGGGTCCTTAATGTGAAAATTTAAAATATATGTTTTGTAGATCTATGTTATTTATACACATGCTGAAAATTGCATCAAAATCGATTGGCGCAGGAAAGCACGACACGCATCGAAAGATGTACGATTCTGCGGATGTTAAGCAGAACTAAAACTACGATTTTCACCATTTTTAACCGCATGTGTATAATATATATTATATATTAGGTTGTCCCAAAAGTTTCTTCCGGAATGTGTTTTCCTTCAATGTAGCTAAATAAATACGAACAATGCGATAATCTTTATCTTAATGTTTTAGTACTTCCTAACATGAATTTGCATCATGTGCATGAATCGAAAACCAACTTTTGGAACAACCTAATATTTATTTAGGAATATTAAAGGAACACATTCCGGAAGAAATTTTTGGGACAACCTAATAGATCTACATATACATACATAAATCTAAAAAATATGTATTGTAAATTTTCATTAAGGACCCAAATAACTTTTTAACTTTTTTTTGCATGTAACCTTGTAAATTATAATTTTTGGAAAATCTTTCTTCCATATCATTTCGTAAACCAATGCTTCTAATTGATTATAAAAAATCAGGTCGTTTGGTACAATCATAAAAAGGTTACAATATTAGTTTTTAAAAGGTGTACGAATACTTTGTACACCCTCTGTGCGTAAAGAGCTAAGATATGGCTTTCGTATAATTTGAAGCAGTATGTGGAAGCATAAGACAGTGCTAGTATTTCGGAAGCCGGATAAAGGGCGGGAAACGGGTGGCACGTAAAGGAAAAAAGGCAGCAATACTCGAAAATAGCAACGGTGGGCGTCGAGACTGTGTTTGTGGCCTAAGACAGCAGCGCAACATTCTCTTTATCAGCATTTATAACTCCCCGCGAGCAGTTCGTGCAGCTGCAGAGCGCGCCGGTTAAATAAACTGCGTGCAGCAACGGTCCGTGCCCTGCCACTGGTAAACGAATAAGACAATGGCGAGTGTATTGACGTCATCAACCGGGCCAATAAAAAACGAGGAACAACCGATAACGCTCGAGTCGCTGGACTTTTACGTGTCGTTAATGCTTTGAGATGAAATAGACCGCACGTACGTGCGCCCGCGTGTAACCTCACATGATTCTGCCGACTCGTCGTTAACTACTTGCTAGATGTAATGTCTAGTCTAGCTACACTATTTTTTAAAACAATTTAAATCGTCAGACTACGAAAAATTATACCCAACTTTATTCTTACGTGATAAATATATTCCTGAAAACACCACATTAAAAAAAAACTGTGAAACGAATACTGAAAAGTGGGTCCGAAAAATATTTGCACAAATCTGGTTCTAGAAAAATGGACGATATTTAACCACACTGAGAAAAAAATCCTGTCGAAACAAAAAAAATATATGTTGATTCAATAAGATGTACTATTGAATAGTGCCAATATCATATGAACTTATTTTAATATTTAATACCATTGAATTTCAATAGCAAAACTCACTTCCGCCAATCATATAAGCCAATAGCTTGACCATTAATGTTTTAAAAAAAATAAGATATGGCCTCGTACCAATTCCAGTATAAATCAATACATTTCTCAAATTTTTTTAACATATCTGATTGAAGAAAAAAAAGAAATATTACGAATAATAATATACGGTATTGAATCAAATACTATTTTCAATCATTTCATGATAGACAATTCAAATACATCACGATTTGCTTCTAAATTTCATACTATTGAAAAGAATACATTAATATTCATCGAAGTAAAAAAATTACAATAACACGCGTGTTATTGAAGTAACTACTTTTTTTTCTCAGTGCAGTTATAATTTCGTAAAAAATAATCGTATAGCGACATACTCGGACACATTTTACAGCTTGCAACATCTACTTTCGCACAGCATTGTTCATTTTCCTCGAAGATATTACCAGGTTTTTATTTTTACATGACGTAGCAGATGGGAAACTGAAGAACCATTTTTCCTGGAAAGTATTATAGATCGAAATCACTGTGGAAAAATGAAAAAATGTTTGAAGATGAAAGTCTCTTCATTACAAAGAGCCGATAAAAATTGATCTACGATTTTTTTCACTGCTTTCTGAAAGAGAAATGAGGACCAAGTTCGGTGGTGTTCGCTTCAATCTGAAAAAGGTTAATTTTGAAATGGCGTCTACTTAATTTTCGCTGTTTGAAAACTGCGCAGAGAAAGAGTTGAGTGTATTTGATCAGTGCTCGGTTCACGGTACAATATCTTGCTTCAAGGTGCGCATTCAGACATGCCCGCGAAAGAGGCAGAAAATTCAATTTCAGGAGAAACTTATTTCGCTTTCAAGAAGCTCCATATCCTCGACTGTCAATTACGGTAACTTTTTAATACCAGAAATCGCCCAATAGCCGGCCCCGAAGCTTTTATCCCGTTGCACAAAAGGGGAGCTCGATGGTTCGGCGGTGAATGGAGGATAATAAAAGCTTGCAAGTTTTCATAGGACGACGGGACCAAAGAATAATCGCGACATGAACGTGCAATACTCGTAGCGGAACGCCCATTGATTTATCGTGATCTACTATTACCGATGATGGATCGTCCCGGGATAGGCCCGGTGAGATTTCGCGAGCCTTACTGTCAAATATAACTGCAAAACACGAAGTATAGCCTTCCTAACTGTTCGCCAACGATGCTATTCTCGCGGCGAGGCGCCGAAAACAAGTCGAAATAGTTCGTTCGGAATAGAATTGCCGGCGGTGTCTGTGGTCCACGCATCGGTTTGTTTACCTGCGGCCGGATCCGCATTAACGAAAACAATGATTGATTGACAGAGCGGCCCGGCACCGCGATCATAACGATCGGCGATCGACGATCGAACGACCGCCACGAATCGCGAGATTATTTTTGGCAACGAATTTCTGGAAGTTTCGCAGTAGAAAAGTCCGCGCTGGTCAGACGACAACGAGACCGGGCCTCGGGATCGTTTTAGACAGGTCGACGAACCGGTGAAAGGTGGCAAAAATAAAAGTGGCAAAATGTAGCATCGCGGTCCTCTCGCTCCGACAGAATTTGCTCGGAGATTGGAAAATGTTAATATTTTAGAAATGATTCGTTATTTCATTAATATCAAGACTTACGCAAATTAAAAGACCGTAGACTGCGGATCATTATATTAGGTTGGCAACTAAGTTCGCGACCTCCACATTTTCTCAAACAAAGTCATCTATATAATGTATTTTTAATATTTTTAATAATAATATTTTCAAGCACGAGTATTTTATATCAAATTAATCGAAAAATTCAGAGCTTTCCAATGATATACAGTTCAAAAGGGATGGTCACTGAATGAGGTTATAATGATACAATAAAATAATTACGAAACACAAAGTCGCGAATTTAATTGCCAACTTAATACAAAATAAAAATGTTCATCATTTGCAAATTTTTTCTCTATTTCATGATTGTGATAAATCAAAAACAATATGCTCGAATTCTTAAATTCATTTAATTTGTATTATTTTAAATGTTTACAAAATGTAAACAGTATCTGCTCGTTGAAAAATTGCAATCAATGAAGAGGAACATATAGAAATCATTTCATATATTTCTCACGGGTTTTTCTCAAAACTTTGAAATACCCGAATAAATTAGCATATCCAACTGCATTTGATTTGGTGCATCTAGCGACCAGCAATAAATCTATTCGCGATCTGAAGTTAATTTCGAGTTGCGAAACGAATTTGGAATTTATGTATTCCAGAACGACGTAATCATTCCTTTACAGCTGTCATACTAAAACAAATTATCCGGCTAATTCTAGATCCCCGAGCGTAATCGTCTACGCAGACGATTTCATTCGTAACAAAAAGATTGTTCGATTTTCTTTGCGGAACCCCCTCCTTCGGCCACGGGTCTATTTTAAAGAAGTAATATTTTCATACTATTTCCGTCTTTAATAGCACCAGGCAGAGCAATGGTAGAAAATTTCATTTCTTAACGCAGATGCGTTTATTTATTCTTGCTGGATGTTCGAAAGATCGGGAAATACGGGACAGAGGATTTTATTTTCATCGGAAAGCTCTGCTCCGCGGAAATTAATACACTTCCGATGATACCTGTAGGTGCGACTTTTTGAATTCCAGCGGAGAGAGTAAATATTTATCAGCTAGCCGAAGCATCGGTATATCGTTGTTCAGTTTATAATTATATGCCGTACGGCGATTTCACGCGTGACGTCTTCGCCCGGGGGATTATTATTCTTTCCCCTAATTTTGGTTCGTATCAACAATCGTGTTTCTTGAACTCGCGCGATCTGCCTTTATTTATTGATCCCGAAAGTGTATGAAGTCGGTGGGGAACGATGTCAATGGAAAAAGCGTCGCCTCCAATCCTTAAGTCCTTTAAACAATTTATCAACATCAATCTTCATCAACAATACAACAGAGGCGAACGAGATTGCACAAAATCACGTCACGGTTTTACATTACAATTTTACTTCGATTTAAAAGAACAGTAACGAGATTAACTATACTAACATATATACTATCACATAAAAAACATACAGTCTTCTGAAACAAGATTACTTAAAAAATGCTCATAAACTCGATCATTGATTTTCAAGCCACCAATAATAGTTGATTTTCAAAATGTACCATTAAAATGACTTCTTAGTATTTTACTATTTTGTTCCCATTTGAAAGTGCTTTCAAAGAATATTCTACACCGAATTATTAATTTTCCACAGATTAATAATCAACCACAATTATTCGAAATGACTTCTTGGTGCAAAATTGCAATTGCAATACCATTCTAAGGATGCAAGAAAAATGCCTTGAAAGGCATCCGTTAATCGTTCTGTGAAAAATGAGTTCTCCAATTTAAATTCTCTAAACTCAATCATTGATTTTCATGCCACCAATATTAATTGATTTTCAAGCCACCAATATTAATTGATTTTCAAGCCACCAATATTAATTGATTTTTCAAGCCACCAATAATAATTGTTTTTCAAGCCACCAATAATAATCTATTTTCAAGCCACTAATAATAATTGATTTTCAAAAAACCATTAAAACGACTTCTTGGTATTTTACAATTATATTCTCATTTGAAAATGCTTTCAAAGAATATTCTACACTGAATTATTAACAACAATTATTCGAAATGACTTCTTAGTGCAAAATTGCAATTGCAATGTCATTAAAATTGTGCAAGAAAAAACTGAAGGCATCATTAATCGTTCTGTGAATAATGAATTTTCCAATTTAAAAATATTTTCATAAAATGTCCTGCAGCCGCTCGTTAATTTCCAACAGACCATTAATCGACCACAGGTGTGCAAAGATTCCACGCATAGCGCAGACATTTCTGCGCGTCAATGTGGTCGTAGTGGGATTTCCATTTCGAACAGGCGAAAATAAAGCCCGCGGACTCGTCTGGTCTGCTGACAGGTACGTTCGTCGATCTCGGCAAATCGATCCACGTAACTTTGTAAGTTGAGACGGCAGGGTTACGTTAATAGGCGATTGACACCGCGTTGAACGCCGACACGTGTCGGTGCAGATCGCGTGCGTAAAGCCGGCCCAACCCAAAACGACCGAGACTCGAAAGCTGCCTCTGCCAGCTAGTCTTCGGACAGAAATAGTTTCACGTCGACGCGTGTATTTTTAAAAAATTTTCTCGACGACCTACGACAATTGCACGATACGAAACGACACGTTCCCGCCGGTCAAACTCGCGCACCGCCTTATCGGCGTCTTATCGCTACCCTGACACACCTGATTACGATCCGGCACGAATCCGGCCTGATCGCTGTCAGCCGACCGAAACTGTCATATTTATGGCAGCGTGCGGAAACCGAGAGACTAGCCAATTTATTCGAAGCACGAAAATTGCTCACATCGTGTTGGAATTGAGGAAATCGCTTTGAAGAAGTATGCGGGAGATTTTAAATACATGGAAATTTTCTTATAATTTTTAGCTATTTTTTATGTATTATTTAAGCTTCAAAATTATTGATGTTTTCGTAGACTGTATTGTAGTTATGTTAGTTGTGGCAATATTTTAGGTATGACAATTTTATTTATTATTATATGTCATGTTTAAGCCATGTTACAATCATGTATAACACAGGAATGTGTGAACACAAGTTCGTGTTAAAATATATTGTAAGTAGAGACTGTGAATTTTTATGCATTTAGTGGAAACGGTATTTAATGGAATTTCATTGAAATTGGGATTTAATGTTATTTTTTGAAGCGACATTCGAGCTTGCAGAACAACCTGATTTATTGAAACTGCGCGTGAATTTCCCAATCTTGCATAAATTGTGTAAAAAGAGTATTAAATATAGTATTAAATATAGACGAATAGAAATATTGTTATAATCTTTGGTGATCTCTAAAATATTAAAAGTAGACAGTTTACGTAAAATAGGAATTTTAATGAAATTGAGATTAAATATTACCGATTAATAATATCGTGATGGTATAAAATAAATGCAGGAAGAAAATGGCATTTTCAAAAAGTCGGCACTTATATTTTATGAAATCCTCTTGGGTGGAGTTTAAACACGTACCCAGAAGACCCCCTTGGCCAACCCACTGTAATATTCCAATTATTGAAAATTATTAATTAGAGCTTAAAATTCCGAAACTTCCTTAACATTTATTTGAAACTTTAATACCCAGGCAAGATATAATATACGACCAAAAATCGTGATAAATGCACGCAAGCTATTCTTGTCAGGAAATGTAAAAACGATCTCAGGTTGCGATACGTTATTTGCTTGTTTAATTAATTTAATTAATTTACACACATCCACGGACGCGTGAAAAGTGAATTGACCGCTCACGTGTACGATCATGTCGAGCGTGGCTTCTGTATTAACACAATAATGTTGCCGTTTATTTGCATACCGGAGCTAACGTTCCGAGGGAAAGCACTGCCAGGCATTTCAATTATTATTTATCGTTGCATGAGCATCGCGGTCGCTGTAACATTTTAAGACCGACAATTACTAGAAAATTGCTAAAAACATTTTTACTACATGTCTGATGAAAATGGAAAATTGTAGAACTAGACTAGAAAATGGAAAATCGTAGAAAGTGACAGAAGACTAGAAAAATGTAAAATTGAAGAAAAATTAACAGTCTAATGACAGGAACTTGATGGTATTTTTTAAATATTTTATAAACGATTTTCTCGTGGTTCAGATACAAATTATTCGTAATTTAATCGGTCGCTGTTGCCCCAGTTGCGAGAGGAAATAAAAGCGAGACGTTCATCCGGCTCTTAACTTTTACCGTTTCACAGTTTTCCAACTTAATTTGTCCCTTGGCATCAAGTCGACGCACAATAGTAAAAACTCATTATCATGTTAAATAATTGGTTCTGTATAATTCTTCTTTGAAAATGGAAAAATTGTGAAGTGCGGTTAAATTAAGATTATGCTTGTGGGCAATATAATTTGTCCATTAGCATCAAGTCGACACACAATGGTAAAAAAATCATTACCATCATAAAGAATTAATTCTATAAAATTCTTCTTTGAAAATGGAAAATTGTGAGGTGAGTTTAAATTAAGATTATTCTTGTGGGCAATATAATTTGTCCATTGGCATCAAGTCGACACACAATGGTAAAAAATCATTACCATGATAAAGAATTAATTCTATAAAATTCTTCTTTGAAAATGGAAAAATTGTGAAGTGCGGTTAAATTAAGATTATGCTTGTGGGCAATATATTTGTCCATTAGCATCAAGTCGACACACAATGGTAAAAAATCATTACCATGATAAACAATTAGTTCTATAAAATTCTTCTTTGAAAATGGAAAATTGTGAGGTGAGTTTAAATTAAGATTATTCTTGTGGGCAATATAATTTGTCCATTGGCATCAAGTCGACACACAATGGTAAAAAATCATTACCATGATAAAAATTAATTCTATAAAATTCTTCTTTGTAAATGGAAAAATTGTGAAGTGCGGTTACATTAAGATTATGCTTGTGGGCAATATAATTTGTCCATTAGCATCAAGTCGACACACAATGGTAAAAAAATCATTACCATCATAAAGAATTAATTCTATAAAATTCTTCTTTGAAAATGGCAAAATTGTGAAGTGCGGTTAAATTAAGATTATACTTGTGGGCAATATAATTTGTCCATTAGCATCAAGTCGACACATAATGGTAAAAAATCATTACCATGATAAACAATTAGTTCTATAATATTCTTCTTTGAAAATGGAAAATTGTGAGGTGAGTTTAAATTAAGATTAGTCTTGTGGACAATATAATTTGTCCATTGGCATCAAGTCGACACACAATGGTAAAAAATCATTACCATGATAAAGAATTAATTCTATAAAATTCTTCTTTGAAAATGGAAAAATTGTGGGGTGAATTTAAATTAAGATTATTCTTGTGCACAACTTAATTTGTCCATTGGCTTCAAGTCGACACACAATGGTAAAAAATCATTACCATGATAAAGAATCAATTCTATAAAATTCTTCTTCGAAAATGGAAAAATGATTGAGGGTGAGTTTAAACTGAGATTTTTCGTGCGGACAATGTTAACAAAAGAAGATGACACGAGAGACGAGGGTTGATAAACCCTGCACTGTCTGAAGGTCCAAAAGAGTCAAACAAACTTTGTCAACGCTCCCCATAAACCTGTGCACCTTCAAGGACTCATTAATTCTTGGAACAGCGTGGAAATTGAGCAACGGAAGCCTCACCAAACAATGTTCGTCTCTCATCGGCCGCGGTAATTGCACGGCGGAATTGTCCGCGATTTCTCGGATATTAGTCAGACCGTTCATAATCCACCGCGGGCTTGTACTCTCTTCTTTCCGAAACCGGCTGATATATGCAGTGCGTCTGTTTTGGTTGGACGGTATAAATACAATAGCCCAAAAGCCAGGAGCTCTCCTCGAATAAACACAGGCGTTTCCCAGCTCCGTTCGCTGGCACGAGAACTCGTGAGAAAATTCCGCCGCAAGAATCCGAATCGATCACAGTGACGCTGAACGTGCACTCCAAGTGTGAGCATGGTGGTCTACCATGTCGTTCCAGCAGTTCAACAGTCTTAGTTGTACATTAGACTTCCGCATGACGTCATTGAAAAATTATTTCCAAAGACTCTTTACAACAGAAACTTTTTAAAGTTTGAAATTATAAATATTGGTTTACAATAAAGATTTTTCAATGAAGCTTTGCACATCTATACAATTTACTTAGACTCACAAAAAGTAGATTTTGAAATTTTCTTTACAGGCAGAGGTGAAAAACTTGAAAATCGTGGCGTGTACTTTTTCCTTGGCAAGTTCGACCAATTTTTACGTGATTGTTTAGTAAACTAATCCCTTGTGACATCTCAAAAATATTCAAACTGTTTCGTCGAATTTCGTCTGCAGACTTGTGTCGCCAGTCTACTCTGGCTGTCCAAATATTTTTGGACTGGAATAGTGCTATAATGATGCATTAAAATTTTGGAGCAATAAATTTTATTTTTATTACCATAAATTATTTGCAGCAGAATGAATTTGATTCACGAAAGAGTGAATTTCATTAGCAAAAGGGTGAACGTGGTGTGCAAAACTCGTATAATAAATTATATTTTCACCTAAAATTCACTTTTTCGAGCACAGTCTCGGACAATCCTCATCCGCAGACTACCCAGTGTACATATGGATCCAGGGAGGAGTACTCGCGGGCATAAACAATGGATTACGCACATAACTTTGAACGTTTGACGTTCGACAGAGAAATCAATTCCGTTCTGTTGTACGGATGTCGCATACAGAGAACAATAACAAACGGAATTGCCAGAGCAGCCCGTTAACAGAACCCTTTCGCCTAAAGGCTGATCCTGCTGCTGGCTGATATTGCCCCGATATTCCCGAGGTCAAGGATCACCGAAGTACTCACCCCCAGTGGAGTTTATAAAAACCGGTAAATGAATAATTTATGATTCGCACGAGAAAGATCAAACGAGGGGAATGCATAGAATTGCCGCCTGTGGTGCACTTGCATTTCGGTCAAAGGAATAGGGGTACAACATGTGCCAGAACTCGTTACCGGGCGACGACAAAAATATATTTAAACAAATGATTCATGAAATTAATAAAACCCCCTCTCGCCCTCCCCGGCGACGTCTCGTAACCGGCTTCGAAATACGCCTCGGAAAATTGCCCGGACGGCAAATTAAAACCTGATCGCTGATTAATGAACATTGCAAGCGTAGGAGTAATAACTATTCCTTTGAACGATTGCCAAATTTCGCGGAACTCTGTTTACTTGGATCGAAGACGCGCGGATGTAAAATATTCTGTTTTATCTGTCGGCTGGAAAACAATCTTTTTCAACGTTCGCGAAAAGTTTCGCCTGGGGAAATGAATGATCATTTGATGAAAACAAGATGATGCCTCGAATTTATCAAACTGCTGTTACCCCAGACGACTTCTTCTTTATCTGGATTTTTGTTTATTTATCGACGAGGTGCAGAGTTTCGCGTTTAATTGATTGGCCGGTGCTCGCTGTTATTTATGAGCGAGTTGTGGAATTTTATGCGAAATACACATTTTTAACGCAATGGTAAGATAGATGGGATTCGTAATGTATTTTTTTTCTGAGAATTTTAATTGTGGAATGATTATTCACACACACACACACACACACAGACAGAATTTTCAACTGCTTTTTATACTGCATTTATTCAGTTTTGGCGTGAATGTTACAAGACGATAATTATGCGACGTATTTTATGCATTTATGGCAAATATTAATAAATAGACTGCGGATCTTTATGCAAAATAAAAATTGCTTGCATCGATTATAAGAAAGGGAAACCGAATTGGATGTTATTTCTTCCCTTAATAATTTTAATAGAGGAAAAACCATATATTGACGCCTTCAATTTTCCAACAATTTTGAATTTTATCTATTCAATTTTTCTATAAATGCATCAAGATCCGCAGTCTATTAATAAGTGAGATACAATACAATGTAAGAGGACTAGAAGAATTTAAATACAGTGCTTTATCATTTCCAAACGTATACGAATATTTTGCTGTTGACGCAGAAAATACTTATTCTGCATAAATATTAAATATACTGTCTATCAATAATATTGTTTTACTACTAATAGAACACTACATTGTCTGTTTTTATCAAATTGACGAAGTAAATCTCTATTTTGCACAACCAATAACAACGTTCATTTCTGAGTCCAATCTACGAGGGAAGATGGGCCTTATTAAATTTTAAGGCGGCTTAGTTCTATATTTCGTAGCGCTGCTTGCTCATTATTTTTTAGCAATATCTAGGTTGGCCTAATGACGACATAAAGTCTCTACGATTCCTCGAAGCAGATGAAGCTTGCCATGGTTCAAAGCGCGACGTAAAAATGCTGCGAGCTGTCGCCATTGTAAGGAGATGTAATAGCGGATTTACGGTTGCTCTTTGGCATCCTCCTCTATGCATGCACATCAAATTTCGAATGGAATATATATGCAAAATTAGCGAGCGCCTGTGCCACGAAACTGTGCTGAACATTTTGCGACCGGTGTTATATGTTGTACATAATTTATGATAATCTGTCTAGAACGTTCCACCGTTTCCCATATAACTTTATAATTTTATGATTCGCAGTCTTCTACGATTTTATATCATTTTGAGAAATATAATTTTACAATTCGTATAACAATATATCAATGTATCCATAATTTCTTTAAAATATCGACTTAATACGCATCCTATCTCACAATGTTTATACTACCGGTGCACCGTTGCATCATTATCCACATTGAGGACCAATTAAAAGTTTCAACTACCCATTGAATTCTACAAACAGTGAACTGTGAAGGAGTATAACGATATCCCGTGATCATTAGGTACTTTTCCTGTTTATTAACGTTCACCATTCAAAACTTGCGATGGTTAAATAATACACGGTCGAACAAATCCACCAAACTGTGTAAAACATTTCAATCTCTCCTGTTCATCTTCTATGATTTCTTCGAAACATCACACGACAGATGAAGCATAATTTGCAGCTTCAAACTGCACTGGCAAAATTATGACGATTCGTAGACTGCGGATTTTATGCATTTAACACAAAAATGGGTACGCACAATTTAAAACAGTGGAAATGTTAAAAATATTTAAGGACATCGATGTATTAGTTTCAGCTTAATGTAATAATCAAAAAAAGAATACAATTTTTATTTGGCTTCTGTGCCCAGCAATCGATGAAAATATTTTTTATTTTTAAAAATTTATAAAATTAATTTGACCGAATTAAGCGTAATAAATAGACTGCTGACCTTTATGCAAAATAAAAAGTATTCGCATTGATTGCAGGACACAAGAGCCACATAAAATTGTATTCTTCTTTTGAGTATCCTATTAAGCTGAAAGTAATATTTTTAACATGTCCACTGCTTTAAATTGTCTAGTGATAAATCAGAAATAAATACGGATAGTAATATTTTTAATTTTCGATCATTGTCAAAGATGCATCCGTGAGGAATTATTCAAGAAATTTATTTTTCAGTATAATAAAAGAAAAAAATACTTCGAAATAATATAAAATAGTCACTTCAGAAAATAGACGAAACATTGTCGTAGGATCTCGTATTCCACCATTTCCGGAAATAAGGGTACTAAATTCTGAATAAGTGAAGCATAATTTGTCGATATAAGATAATTAATTCCAAGCAATGTATGAGGGCTAATTTCTGGCTCCAATAAAATTGATTCGAATCAATTAAGCATTTTCCACCGAAAGCAACATGAGCTCATAATAGCGGCATACTTCAGGGTGTCATGTAACCGGTGACATGGCCCAGGTGATTATAATGTATGACAATAATGTTTCCAATAATTATGCTCGTGATGGAACCCGGCCTAGGTACGCGAACAGATCAATATCTGGAAATCTTTCGGGGGTATTCTACGAGAGGAAATCTTCTTCGAAGTAATCCTGGCAAATCGAACAGGCGACAAGATTCGCGAAATGCATCGGGGAAAATTACTTTCAGGGCGGGAACAGGGGGTAGCCCTCGAGTATTGAACCCACAGAGCCGCCGCACGAGGGTGAAATTTCCAGACCCACCCGGTGATCAATTAACAAGTTCGAAGGCAAACGGCGACATGCGAAACTGCTGTTTGTCATGTGATAAGGGCGTTAATTATCGCAGGGGATTCCGCCGACGGGAGTCGCAACCATTAACCGGTTGCCACTGGCAAAAACGTGACCGCAGAGGCTTCCGCTAAATCCATTATTCGCGTATCCGTCTGGATTAGCTGGGAAAATTATTAGCTCGCGGATTTCGTGCGTTCGCGAGATAATCGTGTAAGTGAAATTCAAAACACGATATAAAAAAAATACCGTTTTCTTATTTTAAACTCGTTAAAATTATCCAGAAAATTAATTAACGTCTATATGTAGTTCGTGGATGCTGAATTTTTATTTTGTATAAAAATCTGCAAATATAGGATTTTATCTGTGATTCTACTAATTGTTTTCACTTTGGAACATCCAATTAGTTGTCTAATATAGTTGCATTTTCAAAAAATTCATGATAACGAGCCTGAATACATAAAAAAAGAAAATAACTTTTAACCGAAGAAAATTGTGCAGCGAATAATAATAAAATGAAAAAATTAAAACTTTGAAAGAATACTATCTTTGAAACCATTGAACAATTTTTTTTCGTGAACAAATCTTCCGTGGATTTGATGATTGATTGACGCGAAAAAGCTTGATGTATTCGGAATTAAATAATTGTTCGTGCTGTTCGTTTGAAAAGAAGGACAATGGTTTCATTAAAATTATGATTTCACGCGGATATCCTGTTGAGGATAAGTTAATTATATAGCGTTTACGTTGCGGCTTCAATTAGTTAAAAGCCTCGGCCGGGTGCGGACGTATTTATTATTATACCCGAAACTCCGAAAACGTAACGCCCTGATAATCTTCCGAGCAGGATATTTTCAGCCGTCGTGTATTAAACTACAGTGTAACGTCATTATTATATTAAAGTGAACATCTATTTTCGTTGGATCGAATATCGGAGACGTATATTGATGATTACACTGAAGTTCAATAGATCCCTGAAGTTCCTCGAACGACAGTTCAGGGAAATCGACGACTAGGCAATTGACTTGAATTCTATTGAATCGAATAACTCGAATCGAATTGTCGTTGTTGACAAAAGGATCCGAATTAGCTGAGTTTAATTAAAACATGCTTCAGGCGGACTGTAGTGAATAGATCGCTAACAATACATGCATTGTATTATGTAGTTACTACATTATTTCTCAGATATAAATAATTAAGATTATATACGCTGCGAACTCGAGCAACAGCGCTGGCACATGTTGTAACGATGCAACATTATTAATTGGATGTACTAATGAGTAGATCCAATTTTTCACCAAAACTACAATTTTTTCAGTTGAAATATTCCCTGTTGCTTTCTTTAATTTTAGACAATCGTTAAAGTAGTGAATTTAATTAAAATCAAGTAAATATACACAATAAATATTTGATTATACATTTAGCAATGAATAATTGCTCAAAAATTTATTGAATTCCAATACAGAATTTATTAAACACAAAAGTTCATTTATCACCTAATCCAGACTGTGTGTGTATGTGTTGTGTGGAGAATTTATTAATGTTCAATATTTATTTAACGCGGGGTATCGTGTAACAGTTAAAAATTATTGGCTACCTGAACAAGAATGCAAGATTTAATGCTAATTAATTAATTGTTTGAACGGTACATTACACATAAGCAGGTTGCAGAAATGAAATCCGAATGTATGCAGAATGCATTGCCAACAGAAGAACAACTAATTTCCCTGGAGAATTCGTCACATGGTTTATAATGAGATTCTACATTTTAACCAGCAGCAATGCCAATTTCTTTCCGACGAACGGAACGCCATTTTTGATCCAAGAGAAAAATGGAGATTCTAACATTAATCCCTCACCGTGTGATATCGCAGTAGACTCGAGAACTTTGAATGAAACGGAATTAATATGAATATCCTTCAGGGAGCGAGAGATACATGTATGTTTTACGCTTATGAATATTTAATTTTTACAGTTAGCATCCGCCTACGGTGAATATAGAATTCGCGTAGCTCGTAAAGATTCTCAAAACAGAGTAAACAGACTAAAACGGAGTTGCATTCCTTTTTCCACGTCGTTTTGTAAACTGTAGCAGAGTGTGCTACAACTGTTGAAAGTGAGGATAAAATGTTATTCAAACGCAATGTTTGTTTTCGCTGGGAGCATAACAAATTTTTCCGTTGCTTCCGCGATTTCAGACCATTTTTAAACGACTCAAGGCAACGGATTCTACCTCTCTCAGCCCCGATCGAAATTACATTTTCAACTGCACTATATGAACTACTAAAAGTTCACTACAACAATGTTTATTTACAGAATTGAGATTTTTTATGAAATGTGCTTTTTAATCAACTGACATTCATTTCTCGACTGTGATAAAAATGTAGATTTTCAATTACTACAAATTTTTCTGCGAGAACAGAATTTTATGCAGAAATCCTCTATCCACAACCATCCCAGACAACTCACACTAGTTCCAAAACTTCTTACTCATTCCTGCAGCCACCAATTTACCAATTTACCAATTTCTACCCAAGCGACTAAATCCCCCAAAACTCCCACGCCATTTCTCGGCGACTTGTCACAGAACAATCCTAAAACCAAGGGGTTGAATTTAAGAGAACCGTCTAGGGGTGACTAACGGAGACAGTTCACCCCTTATCTCTCCCTCCAGACTTACCCGCTTGATAAAACGCAGCACGTAACGGGCCAAGAACGAGGTTTACGACGACGCACGTGAACGAGATTCGAGGTTCGACGAGTGGTCGTCGCCGGGACCAGGGACATCAAAAATAAAGTCTGAGCGTCGTCTGTCGACGACGCAAAAACCGGCGATTACGAGCCGCGTAGGAACCATGGACCGCTGAGATCGTAGAACAAAGCGGGATAAACCGGGACAAAGTGGGACAAAGTAAAACAAAGTGACAAAAAAGTGAAACAAAGCAGCTATAACCACGAAAAGGAACAAAAGTACAGAGGGAACCCGAAGACAGGTGAATAAGAGAACGGGGACGCAAGAAAAGTAGACGTGTCGATCCGCTCCGTTGGCCACGATTTTATAGAAGAATTGTTCAAAGCTGCGTTGTGCTAAAATGGGTGGTTTCAACGGTGGTGGAGCGCTGTCCTTTATTATTTTCCTAGGAGATTTCAAGGTCATTAGCGACATGCCTCCTAAGATTTTAAAGAAATACTTTAACTGGAGTAACAAATGCTGTATTCCTATTTTTCGAGAACTAAAGAGTATTCTATGTTGTGCAGAAATAAAAACTTTGAAATAGTTTTCTATAATTAAAAAAATCCTCGTCCGCAAAGGGTTAGATGAAGTGTTTAGTTGCTGTCCAAGAAGATGGACACGTTCCACTGCGGGTCGGGAACAGGGAGGACACGAAGACAGATGATGACGATGAGAAATCGAGCAAGAGAACACAGTGAAAACGAAGTGAAGAGGAAGAGCGGGGACAGGAGAACAGAGGAAACGCGAGAACGGGTGAAGAGCGAGGACAAGTGAATAGAGGACAAATGAAGTGAGGAAGATGACGAGAACAGAGGACAAATGAAGTGAAGAAGAGTTCAAGGACAGATGATAACCGAAGTGGAAAGAAGAGGAGGACAGGTGAAGAGAGTGGCGGGAGCGCGTGGGTATGAGTTGAACAGCAGCGGACACGTGCTCGGCGACTAAAATTTGGTTCACTCACCTCGGTGTACCGAGGGTTTTTGTCCGGTGATATTGTCTTTAGAACAGGCCGGAATCACATTCGACGACCAGTGTCGCGGTTATCCAATTCAGTCTCTCGTGCAACTCGTTCGAAATAAACCATGAGTCCCACTACGTCGTAGCTCTCTCCACACCACCTACAACGCTGCCGGTCGGCCCGACACTGAGCCACCGACTGCTACTTGGTTCGCGGCTTCGCAGCGGGAGCAGAAACTCTCCCAGTGGGGGTAGCCGCAGGAAATGGACAGGGGGGAAACTGACGAACCAAGGGCTTTTCACAGGGAAAACTATGCGGACGAACCTGTGGGATCCAAATAGGAAAAACCGGAGACATTAATCTGGGTACATCTTCGAACGGGTCCGTGCTGATACGATGCGTCGAAGGGTTTTGTGACGTTTCGGGAAAAATGGCACTTTCGATTTCCGATGGATGGGCAATTCGATATCGCGTGGAGCTTTTCCATCTGGTGTATTCAAATCGTTATTCAACGCTACACCTACCCAGCCTTTAAAGCAACTGGTACATGTTTCCTTATAAAAATGGCAAGATGGATTTTATTTAGACTTTTAACACGTACTCTCCTAAAGATATCTTTAGAATCATTTCTTGCGAAATCATTTTTATTATTTCAATAGTTGAAAAATAAAAAATCTGTGATGGTAGGTTCAACGTGGAAAAGAATATGGTACCTCAACCAATTGGAGTAGATGTCTTAGGATCTGAAGATGAAAAGTCCAAGGAAGCATATTATTTTAGGACAATTATTAAGAAAGGTTTGACAATTTTCGAGCTGTGTGAATTTTATTTCGATCAGGTAAATATTCTTTTTGGTTTTAGTTCTATTATATCTGAAACATAAATCTCTGATTGTAGTATAAAGAATTGTCTCTGGAGTCCGTGAAGACCAGCGATATTTATCTTGCGATTAAAGTTGCAATCTCTCCCCTTCGCAGATACAATCGGTACCCTCATAAGTTGATACCCTCTCGTAGCTACAGTGACTCTAGAAAGTATTCTCACGCTATAGATTTCTGACTTTCGAAAAAATGGTCGACACTCGGACTGTTATAACTTTGTAAAATAGGATCGTACAAAAAATGTATAAATAAATTGTTTTAAGGCTTGAAGCCTCTCGTGCAACCCACCGTTCATTTTCTCTTACGGTTTGCAACTCGATGAATGTTCTTGAGATTTTTAATTCCTTTTCCTGAGACCTTTTCGAGATTTTATTGTGAACCTATAACAGTTTGAATATCGACAATTTTCTTCAAATCGGGAATCTAGTGTGCCAATACTTTTTGGAGCCACTGTACATGGGAGAATCGAGTGTCTGTGACGCAAACGGGAAATAGCGAACCGCAGCGGCAGTGTTTGTTTTACGCTTTGTTTAATCCTGTTAACATTGAGTAGCAGGGATCTATTAAGAATCTACACTCCATTAGATTTCTAGAGATCTACATTTTCGTACGTCGAGGAGTTACAACCCGAAAAAATGTCTGTAATTAAGAACAGATTGATCTTGTGTTGCCAGGGCCCGGGTCCATTTTTACCCAGAATGTCACATTCAGTTCCTGATGAACAATTTCAATTGGAAGCTCTTTAATTACGTGCAATTAAAAAATCAACGAGTCTAGATAACGTGTTGTTGCTGCCAGTGATTTATTCGTTCAAGAGTTTCAGCATCGATTTTCGGGACACTCGTGTAACCGCCAGTAGGTAAACTGTTAATAACGATTCTGGGATCACACTGACCCCCTTGTTCTCTCTATCTATAGTTATAGCACTACACAGGTGATCATAGAGATCAGTGAACATGATTCTGCGGTCGGTTTATTGGCTGACATCTTGCTTCTGTGTCGTTCACTATCGCTCGATCATCGACTACATTGTTACTGCCTCTCTACGTCGGTCGTTCCAGTGATACGATGATTACGGAGAGCTCGATGAAGATAATAGGGAGAAAATATTCTCTACAAAGCACTCACATAATTAAAATTTTTAAATCACAATTTAATCAAAAACATTGCAGAAAGGAGTACATGAGAAATCTCACTACTATTTTATTAATAAATCGTATTTCGTGAAACTATAAAACAAAATAAGAGCTGAGAATTGTGCTCATTCAATTTCAACTTTGTTAACTCATTTTATTTGCACAGACAACTCTCGCCATGTTACAATGAGGTCATGCTGAGAATAAGTTGGCATTTCAGAACGAGTTGAAACCCAGGATCATTAAGTTCCATGAACCTAATATTAGATTATTACAATACGTATAAATAAACGTTTGTTCAGAGAAAGTGTAACCTGGTGCACATTATAATGAATATACCTTAGGTTCCCGAGTATTCAAAATGTTTCTAAATATACACAATATTTATTTCAAATGGCTCGTCGTCGATGTTTTCGATGTTTAACAAAAAGCTGCAGATTACAATGTTCGTATTTCAACATGCTACAATGTTTATAAGAATAGAACAGATTCGTGTAAACAGAATTTCCTTGCAATTTGTAGCAACTGCACAAATGTGCATGCAAACTCGTAGACGTTTATAAACAATCTCATGACGGAAATGGCTTTTCAGGTGTATCTTTTTGTGACAGATACAAAATCAATTTTAAAAATTTTAGATGTTTTTATTTGCCGAGGTCAATCTCAAAACTGAATCAAAATTTATATTTTGCTCTTTTAGCATTCCTTTTAATATTTAAAATTGCAGCTTACAAAAAGTTCGAATAATGTAATTTTTCTGTCCGCTGAATGACTGTCTTTTGTTCTATCGTAAAGTATAATAATTGTTTTTTATCTCTGCACCATTCAATAATTTATGAGTCACGTGGGAACAGAGCAAGCACAACGTGGGAATCGAATCATCGAAGGGAATGCGGCTCGTTAGCGAAATCACAGCGTAGATTCGTACACATAACATTGTCAACGACCTCTTATTTGCGCTGAATGAACTCTTGGAGAATAAATTGCACGTCCAAAGGTTTCTCCGGCTAGAAAACTTCTTGAAGTAATTGATTTGTGGGTGTCAAGTATTTTCAATGACTCATTTCCTGCACTGCCAGAAATAACGCTGATTGTATCAATGTAGCCTTCATGGGATAATTCCTTGGCTCAACCATGGATGGTCAGAAAAATCGAAATTATCACATCACATTATTGTTCAAACAATTATACGTATACACTTTTTCCAAATTATTAAATCACCCATGAGTCATGTAATTTTTTTAACGATCTTCTACTGAACAGCTTTAGATGTAAACTATTAAATTCTTGGCCCTTCAAATTGTAACTTTGGTAAATATTGCCAAAAGTTTTGCATACAATTACTCGAATTAATATTCGTACGCTCTAAAAAAGACGACAACTCTTTTAATATTGTACTAAATGACTTAACTTTGAACTTTTAATGATTTAACTTGAACTTTTTTGAGAAGCTAGAGCAATTAGTTTACTACAGGATGTGAAAAAGATTTTTTCAAAAATACCAATTGATCGGAATTGTAGGAAAAATATTAAAAGTTACATTTTACAATTTTTTTATGTGGGCCTATATTTTTCAGAAATACGTTTTGTAGATCTGTGTGAATTAGACATATCCTGAAGATTTCGTCAAAATCAGTCAACGTTGCAATGAGCTACAAACGTTTAAAAATGGTAAAAATTGCAAATTTTAAGAATTCTTACATCTTTCAATGTCTGTCGTTTTTCCCGCATCAACCGATTACGATGAAACTTTCGCCGTGCATATATAATTGACACAAACCTACAAATCGTACTTTTTAAATGTTCAATATAGGCCCACATAAGAAAGTTGTAAAATGCAACTTTTAGTATTTTTTCTACAATTCCGATCAATTGCTATTTTTGAAAAAATCTTTTTCACATCCTGTAGTGAACTAATTGTTCCAGCATGCCAAGAAAGTTCAAATCGTATAGTACAATATTAAAAAAGTTATCGTCTATTTTATAGCGTCCGAATATTAATTCGATTAACTGTATATCCGTCGCTAAAAATAAATCACAAATATTTTAATAACTTTTTTAACTGTATTTAACAACCCCTGTGAGGACTATAACTTTATTAAATAGAAAAAATAATAAATAAATCACGGCCGATTATACACAGTATCTCAAAAATTGAGGTACTTCCTACCCCTATTAAGGGGTGGTTCCTGAGTTCATTTGAAGTAACATGTTCCTTTAATAAGAAGAAAGAATTGTATATAATTTTTTTAGCATATTCTTCTTGAACCCATCAAAACGTAGCTCGGTTAAATTGCTTAACTGCAAAAATTGTATGATTGGATTCAATGCTCCCAAAAGTCAAATTTGCATAGAACCAACTACTAATTACACGGTAAATGATCCCCAATTTGCTGATGCTTGTTTTATCGATTGCATCATTAATATTCTGCATAATGCTCGCATGCTGGTTCCAGCAGCATAATGTCGTCCAATTAAATACTTCATTACAAGTTCGCCAATGTCAATAGACTCTGTTCTTTAACGTGTATTTGATCGCAAATTGATAATTCCTACGTATTTAAATCAGAGTTCGCATAAGCGCCACATAATATTACCCGGTTTTACAATTCGCTGTTACCTCCTGCTCATCTTTTAATTATCTTGAACATTCTCTCTGTTTATCTCGTGCATCTGGAAGCAAAATGTTGGTCGTTAATTGAGACACATTTGACCGGCACGCGATGAATCAGAAATTAGTTTAACCAGCGTCGAAGGATTCATTTATTAACAATTTTTCACCTGGAAATCGCGTGCAGGCGGAGCGTTCAATTGATTCTAATTGGCAGTGTCTTCAATTTATCTGTAATTTGCACATTTAATGCAAATTTCATTGGCTGTAGCCCACAATCTTGCTGGTGATCCTTGACGATGCATTACGCTGGCAATTATGATAATTTTATTGAGTGCAATGATTCCATATCGACGCGCAGCTTCCATGACATTTAATTGAACTCATTAACGCTCCTAATTTTAATTGCGCGAAAGTGGGTCAAGAACGTGCTCGCAAAATTACATTTAATTTCCATAGTTACAATTGTGTCTTTTCATTCGAAAAATTAATTTACAATGCAACTTGCGTTAGAATCATTTATAAATCCTGTTACGTTACGTCTGGTCAATTTTATTAACACTATTGTAATGACGAATGATTATATATAGAAATCGTTAGAAATTGTAATAAATATATTCTTGCGCTATGAAATGAATAATAGTCGCTTTTAGTGCTCCGTAGATCCAGTGTTAAATAAAAAGTATAATTTAATTTAAAAGTAATTTTTTTTTAGGATAGTAAGTACGCCATATGTGTTTCATAGTACTTTATTCGAGAATTAAATGCCACGTAATACATACATACAACACATGAACAGAAAAGAAAAATAGATGCCCCATTTTCGAGGGCGTCACGTTTATTAAGCGTACAGAAAAATACGTATTCCGTAGTTGCAAGTATAATATAGTATAGTTAGGCGTTTTCGGACAATTTTAAAAACACAAAAGCGGCGACGGTGTGCAGTAGCAATAGTGCACTGCTTATTATAGTTGTGCAACTACCATGACTCGGACGGACGTTCTCGAAGTAGATGAATGGCATAAATACTATACAACTTACTCTCGAGTACATATATAGTCGTGAGATATAAACAAATGGGGAATGATCGTAGACAACGATAAATGCGTGTATAAATTACCGAATACGGGTAAACTTTACCTTACCGGACTCAAAATTAGTACCTTTCTCCTACGAAATATGATATAGTTGGTATGTAATCTAGTAAATTTGTACCTAGCGCGGATGCAGATCGAAGTTTCGATCCTCTAGGGTCAATAGTTGAGGAGATATGGTCGCTTAAAGTTGAGCATTTTCGACAGGTAAGTGCGCCGCCATGTTGGTTTGTAGTGACGACCGCGAGCCGCTTACCTTGCCGCCCTTCCCCCTCGTCCTAATCCTCACCAACTCAGTAAGCGGCGTGCGTCACTACAATCTAATATGGCGGCTCCCTTACCTGTCAAGAAACTGGAAATGTGCTCAACTTTAAACGACCATAGCTTCTCAACTATTGATCCTAGAGGTTCGAAACTTCGCCTGCATCCGCGTCGGGTACAAATCTACTGGATTACATGCCAAATACATTATAATTCGTAGGTGACAAATTTTGAGACCGGTAAAGTAAAGAGCAGCCCCGAATACGGATCGGAGTATAGGATAGGACCATAAAAATATTAAATATACATTTTTGGCGTATCGAAAGCACAGCGGAACAATCGCGAGGCGTCAGATGCTTTATTTTTCATCGTCAAAAATGATTCTTCTCTTAACTCGATTAACACGTTCACCACCACCGTCACAAATATAATCTCGCCGTGACAATCCCGTATTTTCCTTAACAATAGTCAAATTTAATTTTGTACACTTTGTTACTTAAATTCGTAGTGCACATACATATATGTGTATGTGAAGTTCCCAGTCTCGCAGTTTACTTAACAATAGTCAAATTAATTTCACTCGCTTACTGTTTAAATTTATAGTATTAGGTGAAGTAAAACGCTCAGAACTTTTTACTTCACCTAATGTAATATCGGGAGAATCCATGACTAAGTTGTTTTAATTGGACTACGGATCTCCGTGCGAAATAGAAATTTTGTGCATCGATTGCAAGGAACAGGAACTGCATCGACACTCACTCCTCCTCTTAGTAATTATGATAAGTTGTTAGTGATAAAATCGCACTTTAAAAATCATCAGATATTTTGTGTTTTAAACGCTGCTAATCGAACATTCGAACAGTGAAAGAAAATGGTGGTAGCGAGCGTGTCAGCGTTATTGCTCGCAAGAAAGCGAACGAACCGAATGCACTTAATTGTATGTGTGTGTGCTTTTATTTAATTATCTATTTTCTAACGAAGACTAGAGAGAAGCACGAAAATAGGATTAGGATAATGTTCGGCACGTAGGAGGCCACGCCGTTTCCGTTCCAACAGACATTCAGGTTGTTCTTATTAATAATGGGATTGAATCTCTGTTTGAAGTATTCCCAGTCGCACAGGCCTACGTCACATCCGTCAAGCATGACTAGCTTCTCCGCCAAATAAAACATGACCTTGTTTGGCTGACTATCGCCGTCGCATCTGCGAACAGAAATAGATGACGCTTGTTGTGACCAACTGTTGTCTATTTCGCCCAGGCGGTCGCGAATTTTAAACAATTCCCGCCGACCGTTTCGAGCCACTGACTCATTCGTCGTTTTATTGTCCCGGTTTCGCAAGAGAACACCGCCAACGATCACTATGCCTGTACACTGTACACCGTACAGCCCACTGCCGACAGCGCCATTTTGTATGCTGCGGACGGCTGTCGTGATCGTTCGCATAGTTTGAAACGCCTGTTTTTTTAATTAACATTAATTCAGCCTTTTCTATGATATTCGAACTCAAATAATCTTTTTCTTTTTATACGATGTGCTTCTAGAAACATTTTTATACGAAATGTATAAAACAGGTTCATCAATCAATGAACGAATTAAATATTATATTTTAAACATGAATGAAGTAGAAAGTATGAAGTCGTGCTATATAGCAAGCAGCTGTTTCCTAAGATTGCAGAGAAAAGCATTTTCACATGAACTTTTCGAACATTGATTTTAGTTAAAAGATTAGCTCACTTGTAGAACACTGCGACGAGATTGGCGGCGAAGGGCGAGATAAACGACGTTCGCCATTGACGTTTCGCCATATTGTCGTAATTATAAGCTGTCAGTCTCGATGAGTCTTTGTTGATGTTCAACGTGGCCACTAGATTTTGAAGGCTAATGATGTCGCTGAAGTAGAACACTCCATTAGGTTCGGCTGAGTCTTTGTCTTGCTCCACTTTCCTGGAAATAAACCGCAAAGCATTGTTAACAAACTAAAGACAAAAGACTATTCTCTTGACTAGGGATCATTACCCAAACATATTTGATCAAAATTACGCAAGGATCGTAACTTCGTTCGTTTAAAGGGCATGTAGAAGACAAACGAAATTACCAAAAGTGATTCATCATGTCTTGCAAAAGCGTACATCCTAAGTGTGCATTGATTTCACGTCCATATCCGGCTTGGTAATAGTAGTAGAGATCCTCGTGATATTCTAGCACGCGGAGCTCCTCTTTGTTGAAAACAGCACACCAGGGAGAAAGTTTCGTCACTGTCCAAGACTTTTCGTAACGGCACACGTCGTACATCGTTAGGATCGATCCTGGAAACTCGTACGGATATTAGAAAACCGGCACAGCTGATATACGCGTTGAACGTTCCGTACACGGTATCGCAAACTCATTGAATCACTCTTGAAACACGGTACGATTTTTATCAATAGCCTGCGGATTTCCATGCAAATTGAAACCCGTGTGCATTCATTGCAATACACGGGAACTGTGTACACATTCGTTTCTTTTCTTAATCATTTTAATCAGTTGAAAATGCTTAAGTATGTTCGTCTTCTTTAATGTGCTTCTTTTTGCCATTTACATGAATTTTTTTAGGTCAGAATAAAAATGTGTATTTCACGAAGAAAAATGATTCAGGGCTTCCCAATGAACAAAATTTGAGACTACTATCTAAAAAAGAGAACCATTAAGCTTCTTCAAAAAATCCCTCTTAACTGACTCGTCAATTTTCGTCTAAATCCCATGAGAAAAATTTTCGTAGAGTCTAACCCGAGATTTTTATAAATGTCTGCAGCGTTCTATGGGAGTCGTCTTATGGGACTCACGTTTCGGAATAGGGTAGAGGAATCCCAGCCGTCGGCTGACGTTCTGTATGAGACTCTGAAACTGCGGTTCCTCTTGGAATTTGCTGACCTCCACCATGGAAACATTGTCGGACTCGACGTACCATATGTTGCAAGTTTTATAAGCCTGGGAAAAAAAAGTAAGTGGGCATTTCTCCGCGTTCAGTCATAACGATCGTCGTCGGTCGTTCCACCGGGAATTAGCAGATGTATTTGTCGTTCTAACGACCTCAATTACTTACGGACAGCAGTGTGTCATTCACGGAAACTTCTTCGCCTAACATAGCATGGGTGTCTCCGAACAGCCCTTTAATGAATTGGTCCATGCTTGCGCGACCTTCAGCGGTTTTGAACTTCAACAGAAAGCGATAGCGATTAGAATATAGACAGATATCATTGGTCCTGCAATTGCGATAGGTACCACAAAATTGTCCAGCGTTATATTTCCCGCACTCAGTTGCAAAAGGTGAGGGAAGTTGCTTTGCAATCGTCTCGCGAGCAATTTCATATCCTCCACGCCTTGCGGTGTCAAAACTTCCGCCCTCTCTGGCACAAGGTAATCGTCCGGCTTCCATCTTTTCAAGTTTTCTAAGTCCCTGTCACACAAGTGACCGTCTGCGAAGCAAAATCGCGATTAGCGCGCGTCATCAGTTGCGAAAGACGCGTTAGGCGAATGCAATTATCATGACGAGCTTTGGTATAACTGAACTGTGTATTTTGTTAAAAATTTTGTTGTAGATTGCATCGTCTCGGCAGAAAGAACTTTTTTCGATAGATTACAAAGGCGCCGATTCGTTTTGGTAGCAGCTAGATCCCTTTTGGCATCAGCCAACGACCATCTCAAATTTTCTAAGCAATATAGCTTATTTGTGATAGTCAATCTTAATCCCAAATATTAACACGTTATTTACGCTACTAAAAACATATAAAATCTCTACCCACGTTCTGGAAGATTAATTTTCAACATCTGATGTTCTATACTCTATGAGAACCCCACACAAAAATGGTAACAGTGAATGATCATCAATTTTCTCTCAAAGCTTATTCGTGATAATCTTGATCCCCAATACTAACAAGTTATTTACGCTATTTAAAAAACATATTAAAAACTCAGCCCAAGTTCTGGAGAATTAATTATCAACTCCAATGATCAATATATCAATGATCATCAGTTTTCTCCCAAAGTATATTGGTGATAGCTTTGGTTCTCTACACCAACAAGTTATCTGGGTTGCTGAAAACATATACTGCGGAAACAAACGTGTCAACCATTCCCAGAAAACAGCGGCGCCAATTAGGTACCATGGAAACTCGTGCGCACTAGTTGAAAATGTCTAACCAACGAGGATAGTGTGACACTAGAACGCGCGTTCCAATTTAAACACGTAAGTTCACGGAATCAATAAATCTAAGGTACGCTACGGTGAATGCGAGTATATTGATCAACACGTGAAACGACGCGCATAGAAAGATCGATACGAAAAAGTGTCAATGACCTGAATTAACTGCGGTCTGGTTTGCCGGCTCCGCCGCGCCGTCCGGCGGGGTTCAACTTGTCTCCTTTGTTTATTCTATTAACCCTTTGACGGACGAAGAAGTCTTTGCAAGTGTTCGCAATTGAAAAGTTGATTAAAAGGCTAACAACAAATATTCCCAGCAACATCTCTACTACCATTTTATTGACACATTTGTCTTGAATTCGAAAAGAGTGCGAAAATTCATCGTTAAGCGACTTGATAATTTAATGCATTGGGTGCAAGATTGATCATAATTTTGACCGGGTTAGAAAAATATATGTTTGTCAAGAAATATTCGAGCACACTAAACTCTATCAGGAGTTGTAGCATCTACTGTAGTTTCATCGGTTCAGTTCAGTTTATAATGAAATTACATTGAAGCTAAAGGATGTTTTACTGTGATTGGGCAGTCACTGTGTTAAATAATAAATGGCGGCTTTGGTCACATCAAATTTCATTTAACTCGTCCGTCAAAGAGTGAATAGAATTGCTTTGCGAGATCGTGATTTGTCTTCATTTGGAATAAGTCTATCAGTGCAACCTGGTTTCAACCGGGTTGCTTCGGACGTCAGCAGAGGTTCTTCCGCCCCTGCAGTCTTTTAGACCCGCGGTTATTCAGACGTGGAAATTTACTTACTGCCTCGGGACTCGTGGTTGTTGATTATTTGGCTCTGCACTTCCGTTAACGAAACCATCTCGGTGATCTCCATTCTCGATGCGCACTGTGTGCCGTACGTTGCGAGCATCCAAACTTGCTCGGCTCTGCAGTCTGCGGACGCAATCGGAGAACAATGTAAGCTCACTCTGACGAATCATGAAATATTCGGACACCATATCAATTCGATCTTTCGATTCGGTGTCCCTCGGACTCTGGTTCCAATGTACTCGTAACTATTTTCGGCACTTCCTATTTGTTTACTTACTCGGTACGTCTTGGAACCGTGTTTTGCCGGCATGGACGAAATGGTAGGCAGTCTTCGTGGCCATGTACAAGTACGGATCACTCTCGTCCGCGAAACAGTAGTCAGAATCGCGAGTGTACGCGAGATTCGCCAGGACGAGCAGCAGCAACAGGGACACGTTCATTTTGAGCGCCATCTTTGTCTCCGGAAAGCTGCAAGTCAACAAAGTACATGTTTTTCAACATTTTATCTATTTAAGAACTATTGAGAAGTTCTTGAATGTTCAACATCGCCATTGGGATTCACAAAATTAATAAAATAGATTGTAGACAGTGAATAAAACATCTTAAAAAATGAAGAATTTGTTTAAAAGATATTAGAAATGTGTAGTTAGGAAAATTGTCTAAAAAATTGGCTGAATCCGGTGTTTAATTATATTGGAATTTAATTATATTGTTATATTATTTTCGGTTTATTGGAGCTACGAAAAGACCAAACACATATTTACTCCTCCTGTTTGTTACAGTCGACACAGAAAACTTTTATTTTGCACAAAGATCCGCAGTATAATTATGATTTAGTACTCTGCGAACGAGGAGCAACGGCGACACATTTATTTCGAGCGACCTCTTCGTCCCTGAGACGCTGCGCTCGAAAAAATTGATTTATAGAAAAATCGAACGGAACGTTTTTCTATTCGAAGATCGGAATCTCTCTTTCTGGGAGAATGATCCGGTTTCACTGGCTGTTTCTGAAGAAATTCCCTCGCGTTCGTACTTTACGATCGCATTAAACCGCGCTACCATGCCGCTTCGTCTGAAACCCAACTATAGCAAGCAAACCTACATTTTCCTGTGCTGATGTCAGATGTTCCTTCCCCGGCGTGGCGGCGTTGTAAATTGTGATCGCTAAACGCGAAGTTGTTCTTATGTAACCCGCGAAAGGATATTTATCCATTTAGAATACCGATAGCAAAAAAAAACAGAAGGAAGAAGAATAAAGAGCAAATTATCCTTGCGTCCCTCAGACTTATATAATCAATACATCAACATATATGTCTACCGTATGATGTCACGTCCTCCAGGCAACATCACTCCCGATGCACATCCGAGTAGCAATTTACCAATCAAATTATTAATAATCATTCCTGGCGTATAATTCGCGACAGTGATCCCGGGAATTTTTATGCAATATATATCATATCAACTATGAAGAATGCGAGAATCTTTGATTTTATATTAAATGAATTTCTTCATTCGAGCACACATTATTATTGCGGGAAATCTAAATAAATTCAGCCTTCTAACGTTTGTAAAATACCGCATGCGTTGAATCCTTTTTACTGCTTGGAATTGCACCTACTCGTCCTTGTCATAAACGCATAAAACCGGCAGACCAGCGATCTCAGAGGAGCAGGGTCCGAGAACTGCGTGCTACAGTTTACGGCGCACCAAGGTTAAGGATAGAGACGCGAAATATGCAAGTGAACGTGAAAGTTAAGATGTGCGCGCGAATTACGCACACATGCGAGAGCGACTTGCATAATTCCCGGAGAGAGAGAAACAGGTTCCCGAGGAAGAGGCTAGACACCTTGCGACGTGATTAGCAACTTTGCTGCCGACCCGAATGTCCGACGTTCTCCTCGCACTTATCGGATTTGGACCGGTTCGAAAACGAACCGATCTGCTAATCGTTTACGCGACTTCTGAGACGGCCAAAGTTAACGGCTCAGCACTAAAAGCAGCTGCTACGTGATGCTTAAGTAAACAACGTGTAACTTGTCTAAACTGTCTTGTCGTAAAAATGATAAGATAGAATTTAGTTGGACTTTTGCGTTTGTAGAAGCACGCTTGGTCAGTCGCTTTCTGTCAAAACTTGTAATTTTAATAATTGTAAGGGGTTGTGTTACATTAGGTTGTCCCAAAAGTTTCTTCCGGAATGTGTTCCTTTAATGTCGCTAAATAAATACAAACAATACGATAATCTTTATGTTAATATTTTAGTACTTCTTAATATGAATTTGCATTATATGCACGCATCGAAAACCAACTTTTGGGACAACCTAATATTTATTTAGCAATATTAAAGGATCACATTCCGAAAGAAACTTTTGGGACAACCTAATATATATATATATATATATATATATATATATATATATAAAATGTTGCTTAATGCAAGTCTGAGCAGTTATTGTTAATCGTTTGTACCGACTGTTTTTTATATGAAATTAATTTCTTAACATTTTATCCATTGAAATTTAGTGAAATAAAATACCTGGGCTGTGAACTATAAATTTTTATTTTACCAATTTCTGAACGAGGAGTTTTTTAAAACGATTCAGAAATGTGTTTCTAGTAAAACTTAATTTTCAAGACAAATGTTATCTTGCATAACGATGTTTAATTGTAACCCTAAATTGTTGAAACAAACACTGCTAGCGTGTCTCAAATATATTGATCAGCCTCTATCAAAATTTTTCAAATGGAGTTTTCACAAAAGCATGAGAAATGCAAAGATTAAATAGTCTTCTGTAAATAACGCGTCAATTGCACGTCAATAATAAGATGTATACCGTCGACAGAAAAATTCGCGAGAGGTCACTTCAGCGTGCGGGCGGAATGCGGTTGGCAAAGACAATCCGTGAGTAAGTATCGCCGAGGATAGCGTAATGGACAGTGGCTCGATTAGCAAAACCTTCTTCGAGTCTAATAAGTCTACTTGGCCTACTTATTGTTAATGCCCCGTGTCCGCAAGTGACGACTGCCATGTAAACTTAGTAGTGATCTGATTTTACCGTAAACGCTCGATCATTTTACGCTTCGCGCTTCCATCGATCATTAAAAAGAATGTATATATGTATTTACTACCAGCTTCTTCATGCGTGATTGTGACGAATGAAAAATCGATTTCTGCAATTTTTAGTCCAAAAGTTTATCGCGACGATAACCCTCGCGATCATCTTCTCGCCAATATTACATCATTACCTAAATTACAATCAATCAATCACAGAGATGCATCCTCTGAAATGATGTAAATTTTTAAAAACGTAATTTTGATTTTACAACTTTTTTATCCGAGTCTGTATCGAAAATATAAAAAACAAGTATTTTAAAGTGTTATCAAGTCACAAGGTCCACTTTTGAAAGATTTACAATATTTGAAAGGGCGTTTGGAGTCTTTTGTGGCCGACTGTGCCTGTTACCGATGTCATTCGATTTTCTTAAGAGATTCGCACAGTTTGCGCATCGATCGAATGTATTTCGAGCGACCGAGTTCGAACGGAGGCGGGTTCTTCGCCTTCGCCATCAATTTAATGGGACTCTGTTTCTGTTTACCCAATGCCCGTAATGAATCATCTACCGCGTCACGAAGAAGAACAGAACAATCTACTATCACGCAGTAAAAGAACGGCGAACAGTAATGTGTACTTGATAATTGAGAACACAAGTAGGACGTCGACGTCACGCTCGGCGAACCTTGCCGCCAGCATTCAACGATTTAATTATTCGCAGGCCGGGTTTATTTATTCAAATGAAATTCCTCCCGAATGCGTAAACGGAATTTCATCAAAAGCTGAATGAAATGACTTTTATTACAACAATGCGCCACCTTTCACCCGGAATTGACCGCTCTTCCGACCTGCCTCAAATTGTTCTATCCCGTTACCGAACTGTTCGTTAACATTGTTTCTTGTCCATTGAAATTCCAACTTTACGAAGTCGATGCTCAGAAAGTTCGCTGATACTTTGTTAAACTCGAATCTCGGCTCGCGTGACCAACGTATAGATCATGACAGTTCTGAATAAAATATTAACGTGTCACGGTTATAGAGCGACGTGTGTGATTAACCTGGCCGCCATTTTGGAACCAGCGAAATGGCATTATGAAATAATTAGGGGCTATGATGCTGAATTAGATTCCCCAGACAAGGTTAAAAATTAGTCAGTCATTATTAATTCAAACTATTAAGATTATTGAGAAAAAAAAGAACTTTTTGTTTGGCTAATATTTCTTGAAACTGATACAGAAAATTTTCAATAAACACCTTGTGTCTAATGCTTTACTTCACAATTTTATTTTGTACTTTGAGAGGGTGTTGCTCTGGTATAAATAAAATTTAACACTAGATCTACCGAGCACAGACCGCAACTGATACGTACAGCTGTATTATGACGACAGGATTGAGTTTCTTCAGACTTTCTACAATCTTTATAATAGCGCGTGCTTAAATAAAATTTGGCTTTCCATCAGATAAAACATAGTTTCGTTAATGACTTTATCAAAACGAATTAATTGTTCAAGCTTCAACGGTGGCGGTCATATATTTCGCACAAAGTAGCAGCGTGTGAACATTCGGCTTCTAGAAACGCGCGATTAATATCCGGAAAGAGGCCTGGCAGAGTATCAAAGGCGCGTTGATTGGCGAGATCGCGGTTCGCAGCGGCGACTGGAAAAATTTGTTTTCATTGAGAAATTACCACAATTACGCTGCCCGGTATTTATCTTCACGCCCTGTTTCTTGTTGCGTTGTATCGAGCGTCGAAAAAGGCCTGGAAAGAGAGAGTGCGACCGGCAACGAGATCTTGTTTCTTGCGATTGGATCTGCGAGGATCTTCGGAACGTTTCACGGGCACTCGATCACGATCGGCGGTCGAATATAAAATGAACCAGCGATTTGATGAGTTACATTATTAGAAGAAAATCTATGTGCTTGTGCAGGGACCGCCGATATTTCGGATTTTGTCAGCAGGTGATCCAACTTTTTCGCGTGTTCGAGAGTTCACTGTCCTGTAAACAGGTGGGTCCAGGTGAGAGCGGTATTGTAGAAACACTCGCGGATTCCCGGTGGGAAATGTTGTAGAAGTGAACCGTGAAAATAACGCGAATACTATACTCTCGTCTGTATGCCGATCGCGACCACCTTTCGAGGCGGCAGCTTGTGTGGCACTGCCGTAAGGTCGACGAGCTTCGCTGGTTCGCAGCGTATACTGTGTGGAAAAGTCATATAGTCCCCGGCGATATAGTCCCCCCGTGAATAGTGTAGTACGGATTGTGGCCTTTGATCCTGTCCTGGTAAAGCATAGTATTTCGTGAGTTCCATAAAAATTGTGAAGGTTCGTTACCTAGAGCACGCACGATCGATAATGGGTTAGGTTGGTGGAAACAGGACCCCCTCGTTGCGTTCGAATCGGTCGTTAGAACACCTCTTCTTTCGACCAACTACGAAAAACACGCGACTGCCATCAAGAACAATGCTCCGGCTACACGCGAAATATTTGGCGACCTGTTTCAATATTTGCACACTTTCTAACCCTTATTTCAATGCCTCGGCTACACTCAACCATTTTTTCTCTCTCTCTACACAATTTTTAAATATCACATGAACTTTTTAAGGTGACATTACAAAAGGGGAGGCTTCGAAGTGTTCATTCACTTCGAAAAAAATTTTCAATGCAGTGGAACTTTAAAAAATTGTTTTGAAAATTTAGATGTGTGACTGGATCAGTATAATAACTATTTTATAATTTCTATAATAAACATAGTAGTATCAATTCAATTAGCAGATTCAAATGACCATATCCTTCTCTGCAGTGTTACCGAATCAATTATTGAAGACCGCGCTAAGAAGTCCCGTTAAATCCAGCGACTCGTTACACTGTGATTTTTGTTCTATGACGTAAGCAGTTGCAATCAGCCATCCTCTATTGCTATGCTCCTCTTGTTATGGAATTCTTCCACACCTTCTGAAGCTTTCATATAATATGCCTTCCGATTGTTATATAACACAGAGCTATTTTTTCGTAAACGTGCCGAATGATTATTTTTAAAAAATAAATCAAATGTGACTTTATTGACATTATACATCTACACGAGTTCCACAGTGATTACCAACATTTATATTAATGACGTACTAAATCAGTAGATGGTGGAGTTTTATGCATTTAGAGTAAAAAATTATATGCATAAATATAATTTACGCATTTATAGTGTAAAATTACGCATATAATTTGTATATTTAGAGTACAAAATTATGCATGTAGAGCGTAGATAATGTCTAAAATGAAAAAATATTGTTCACAATCGACTGCTCCGGAAATCGTCAATGAAAATGTAAATCAGTATTTTACATCGCAGCCTACGTATAATGTGCTAATTGCATTAATGTTGTAATAAAATCCCAGGCGCTGTACTATCATTTACTGCAACATTTGTGAGCGCAAATCTCTGATCGCAACAACGATTTGTCACGGAAGTTCAGGTGGCACTGACATAAGGTCGTCAAGCTCCGTTGCGTCGCACCTGAACATTCTATGCAATCGGTGCCCTGTTAAGACTATAATGTGACTGTTCCCTGCAATTGATGAGCCTACTGCAATGTATCATATATTTCGCAAACCAACAATTTTAACGCTATCCCAACAAGACTAACTCGAGCTATACTAATACGACAAATTCACGATAAATGAACGACTCTTCCCTCTGACCATACAAACAATTAATAACTATTAAAATCACCTGACAAGCATGTATAAACACTATGTTTTTACAATATAGTTTATAATAAATATTAAGACGTTTACATCTCGATCGCGCGCGCGAATGACCAATTGATTCCGGAAGAACGTGTCAACAGCAATAAATTAGGGCCATGGGATGATATCTACATATTAACTAGCATATCAATCTCACGTAACGTCGTTAAATTGTAATATGTTAGGCGTATAGAGATCATCGTTTATCACGCCAGCTTATGTGACAGTAATATAAGGTCGTCGCGAGTGGCTGGCATCAAACACGTGCACACATGAATCAGACATTTTATGACACCTTAATTTCTTCAACACAATCACTGACAAAAGCACACTTGACGTGCCCGGTAATCACTTTAAGGTAACCGGTTTTGTTGTCACCTAGCTGGAACTCTGTATGTAATTGGCATTCGAAATGTTTTAAGTGGACTCGTTCCCGGTTTGACCGTGAAAACGATCATTCTCCGTGAAATAGTTTCCTCTTCTCTACAGATACGTACACTTTATTTGCGAAATATTATCTAAACATAAACAAAAACAGAGAAATACAATAATTTCAACAGCTAGAGGAATTAATTTCACTCAAACTTCGCAGAACTTTATATCGCAGTGAAATCCAGGGATCTCCAACTTCTGCTTCAAATACTTCCAATCGCAAACTCCCATCTCGCACCCTTCCAACTCCAAAGGTTTCTCATTTAAATATAATCTTACTTTATCCGCGGAATCGCATCTGAAAGCAACAAATCGGATAAATCCTGCATTAAAACAATTCAGTACGAAATTGCATATCGTACGAACCTGTAGAAGACAGCAGCGAAATTCGCAGCGAACGGAGCGAGATAGGAAGTCCGCCATTTTCTGGATCTTTGGGCTTCGTAGTTTGAAGCTGTCAAACGCGTCGAGTCCTTCGCGGCTCCGATAGTTGTCAGGAATAATTGCAGCATCGAGCTGTGGGTGAAGTAGAATATTCCTTGCGGCTCATCCTTTGCGTCTCCTTTTTCCAATTTCCTGGAACGTTCAATAGTTGCACGTCGTTCGAAACAAATCTTTAACGATTCCAAATTGCATGCGTTTCCAAGACAATGGAAACGCGATTCTAATTGCAGGAACTCACGTGAAGTGCTTGAACATGTCTTGCAACGGTTGACATCCGACCCTGGTGCTCAGCTGCTGTCCATAACTGCCATGAGTGTAATAGTGAAGATCCTCCTCGTACTCGAAAACTTTCAGGGACTCCTCTGCGAAAGCTGCGCACCAAGGAGACAGTTTGTCGACGACCCATGCTCTTTCGAACACGCACGCAGTATACATCACCAGAACGGATTCTGTAAGACACGAATTGATTAATCTATTTTAACTAATGGATGTTAATATCTTTTTAGACAGAAAACACACTGAAAGGAAGATCTTCGTCGAAGCCAAGTCGCCGGCTAACTTGGTGAACTATATTCTTGAACTCGGGTCCGTCGATGAAGGCGTTCACTTCAGCATTCGTTGATGCATTATTCATTAAATTCACCCAAGGCTTGCAAATTTTGTAAAGCTGCGAACAAAATAGACTTTCGTAAATCATATTGAAACATTTAATTACATATAAGGTCTCGATATATGCGAAAGGAACGTCCAGGACAATATTAATAAAAACATCTTGTTTTTAATTATTCCCCCCTTTGTGAAACTTTCAGCGACATATTTTTTGATATTTTTCCGATCAGAATGAGACCATATAATTTTGATCATATTTGCTTGTCTAATTCACGAAAACATATCCAAACTGTATCGTGTTTGGAATCATTTTAAACAGTAAAATGTGACGGATACGTTGATAAAATGTTTTATGAAAAAATAATTAAAAACACTGTACAGAATATAATGATCATCCGACCTAGGGCTGAATCTACACCTCTGGATCGGTGGACATTTGTAAAAGAAACTTGCCGCAAAATTGTTTATAACGAAGAAAATTGTGTTGAAGTTTGTTTTTACATCCTAACTTTCTACTCATCGAGAAGAGAAAACGTTTGAAAGGAAACATATGTGACAAACAAATACCAAGTCATCGCCTCCCTGCCCATTCAGATCATAAGAAATTGCAAAATATGAAAGAAAACCTTAAAAATTAGCGTTAAAATATCATCCTGATAGAAATCCTGGCAATCAAGAAGCAGAGGAAAAATTTAAAGAAGTAATAGCTGTATATGAAGTTCTATCTGTCTCTCTGTGTCCATTGTTATACGTAAGAATACTAATCATACATTATAAAAATGCTACCATACCTCACCGTCCCTTCACCGGATTATAGCAGGCAAAAAATACATGCGAATCAGCTGCGAACTGGCCGATTATAATTTTACAACCACCGCGCTTCGGTAACTTCAACCCCGACAAAAGAACAACACGTGCAACAGACCCATCCGAGCGACGAGGAGACATACCCTCATAAATCACGCCATTTACGACCGAAGACAATACAAAAAGGTTTTTCTTTGACAGTTTCCCACTCCTCAATCGAAAGTCCTTCCGACGCATCCGCGTCCAATTAACAAACGCAACATTTCCCCGCCTAAATCCACCCTTAACCATTCATGAAAAAACCGAGGTGACAATCGCAGTACTATTTTGATCGTGGTCGGAGTAACGTCGTCTCGTTCGCTGTCACAATTTCGGAAAGCGTGTCGCGTAGTGTTCAGTGATTGTGTAGAAGTGTGGTGTTTTGTGCTTCACTATTATTAAGACGTATTCGCGCAAATGCCAGTGTCCTGTGGATTCGACGGAGGAACAAAAGATTCTGAAAAATTTGTAAGTACATATACTTTACATTAGTATCTTATAATTAGACTGCGAATCTTTATGCATTTATGAAGAAATTGTTTGGGTGGAATATAAAACAGTAAAGGATTTAAAAAGTTCAAGAATGTTAAATTGTAATGTTGCTTTTAATGTAACAAAGTCGTTAAGGGACGAAATCAATTTTTATGTTATTCCTGCTTCTCACAATCAATGCAAAACATTTCTATTTTGCATAAAGATTCGGAGTCTACTCGTAATGCAGGATTAATATTCTTATGTATAACAATGGATAAGAGGTTCTCTTTCATATTTTGCAATTTCAAATTTATGATCCGTATGGGCAGACACGGACACGATTGATTATGTTTTATACACCCTGTACATGCCTTTACAATCATAGAGTTCGAACCCGAAATTTTCGCGTGTACCGAGACATACGTATTTCATTTCTTTGTTATCAAACCTTCAGTAGAGTATCTTGTTCCACTGGCACAACTTCCGTTTTGTTGAGAGACACATTACCAAAGAGACCATTAATGAAGTAGTCCATGCTAGCCACGGTCCGTTGCGTATCTGTTGATCTGAACTGCATGAAAATGAGAGAGATAATGTGAATAAATTTTTTTGAGAAATTATAAGTAGATCTGTAACTGTGGGTGTGTGCTATGAATAATTGACTGTAAATAATCGCGTGCCTTGTATTTGTCTGCTGGTAAATCGTTGGAATCCAAATGCAGAAGCTGCGGGAAATATTGTTTGAACCGGGCTCCGAGCGTTTTCAAATCCAATTCGCCTTGCTTCGTCAAATATTTCGGCTTGTCTTCGCTGACATTCGGATCTAATTCCCACGCTTTCAAACCCTCGAGATCTTCTTTGCATAAATGGCCGCCTACGAGCGAGCGGAAAAACAATTAAGAGCACGGAAATACTGAGAACCAGTAAAAAAAGTAATCTGCTTTACAATTCCAATCTGAAGTGGCATAACAACCCATTAACTTCAATGCTGTCTGAGCTCCACTTACGTCCATGTTTCTCGTGATTTTTTTTGATTTTCTTCTTAAGCTTCGGCAACAAGTTCATCATATTTTTGATCTCGCTTTTCCCCGAGTACCGCGTTCCGTGTCTTGTCAGCATCCAAATTTGCACTGGTTCGCAATCTAAAAAGATCCATAAAAATTGAGTTAAACGTTATTCAATAACTGTGAATTACGAAAGTGTTTACGCTTACTTGGCACAGAAGTATTAGTTATGAAATGGTCTCCAATCGAGTAAGCCGTTTTGGTACCACCATATAAATACGGATATTTATCAACGGAATAGCAATAATGGTCTTTCGCATCGCTTACAATGAATTGGCCCTCGAGAGATACGAAGGCAATCACTATTGTGAAGATTCTTATATCTAACATTTTTTCTGACAATAAATGTTATCTTCTTCTTCGAAGTCCCCGTGCCTGCAATGAAAATTGCAATACTTCGTGTCAGAAAAAAAGAAACAAATCACGTGAAATGCGGCGCGACAAACACTTCACTATGGCTCAGCGCGGCTGTCAATGAATCATACAGATTTTCTTCATACCTTGACGTTTGCTGGTCACGACAAGAAAGCAAATTTCATGTAAATTTCGAATAAAAATCATTGCTTTTTAAATATTACGTACACTCGGTAAAATAAGTCTCCGTACACCCTTTAAAACAGAATAACTTTTTTTTATAATTATACCAAACGATCTGATTTTTTATAATCAATTAAAAGTATTGGTTTATGAAATGATGGGCAAAAATGATTTTCTAGAAATGATAATTTACAAGGTTACATGCAAAAATAAAGAAGGTATTTTTTAAAACTTTTTTATTTGGATTCCTAATGAAAATTTAGAATATATGTTTTGTAGATCTATGTTAGTTATACACATGCTCACAATTTCATCGAAATCGGTTGACGCAGAAAAAAACGACAAGCATCGAAAGATGTACGATTCTGTGGATTTTAAGCAGGAACTGATCAAAAATTTTTAACCGCTTGTAGCTCGTGTGTATGTCAAACGATTTCGATGAAATTTTCAGCAGGTGTGTAACAACTATAAATCTACAAAACACATATATATTAAGAGCCCAAATAAAAAAGTTTTAATAAGTTCCTTTTTTATTTTTGCACGCAACCTTGTAAATTATAATTTTTAGAAAATATTTTTCGCACATCATTCAGTAAACCAATGCTTGTAATTGCATACAAAACATCTGGTCATTTGGTATAATTATAAAAAAGTTATTCTGTTTTAAAGGTTGTACGGAGACTTATTTTACCGAGTGTATCACACGTGCGGCAGATCTATTAATTTTTAAAGGCATGCGACAATTCGAAAATATCGGATCAGGTCGGGAATTTTTTTCGGGATCGGACGAGTCCCGAATGTGTTTCGGAATTAGCTTTGACCGCTACTAAGTCGCATCGTTTCTTATGTGATACGTTCCCACTCTACGAATAAAAACTCTGTTTTTTTGAAAAAGCGTTTTCATGTCAATCACCTTCAATTCCATTATTTTATACTGACGAATTTGAAAATCTTCCAAAAACTAAAAATTTGAAGCCATAGTCATTTTTAAGAACCTGGTCTAATATAATATGTACCTAGTCCCGTTTTCGGATCCAGCCCGGTTCCCCACAAATTTCAAATTTACAAAGGAACTCGTAATTAGACTACGGATCTTTATGCATTTATGAAGAAATTGGTTGGGTGAAATATAAAATAGTAAGAAATTAAAAAATTAAAGAATGTTGTAATGTTGTTTTTAATGTAACAAAGTCGTTAAGGGATGAAATCCATTTTTATCTTATTTCTGCTTCCCACACACACAATCAATGCAAAACATTTTTATTTTGCACAAAGATCCGCAGTCTACACATAATTTTCGCACGTTTTCAAGTTTGACTTAAAGTATCTTACATGTATTTCAATATGGCACCGTTAAAAATGATTTAATTTTAAATATTCCGTGTCACACACGTGGTAGATGTGTTAATTGTGATTCGCATAAGAAGTTCATAATTTTTTAAAATTATTTTATGTAAAAAGCTACGAACAGAAAACAATACAGGTGTGACTTATGAGCGATCGTGGAGTCGACTGATCAGACGCTGGTTGCTTACCTGTCTAGTGTCCCCTTCGATATAAAGATACAAATGCCAATAACTGCTCAGGTTTTCTCCTTTATAGTACCAAACTCATGATCACGAAACTACATACACTTGTGTACTCGTATTCGTGTAGCGTCACGCTGTCAGCGTCAATACGTATTACAATCGGGTGAAATATTTTCGAACATACATTAGAATTTTTAACGAGCTAACAGTAACGGCCGCGTCTGTATCGGCATTTATTAACTCTGAAATCACGAGCATAGAATATTTTCCGTTAACCGGTACTCCGCTTAGTAATACGTAGGAAAATGACTAGAATTAGAGTTATATAATAGTACACAGACATATGAACCATCGTGTCCACAATATTATTCTATTACTACCTACAAAACAATTCTTAAACAGATTACCTGTCACAGTATTTTCAACTCATTAAATTATTATTAGATTCCCAGTACTTCGCATCAAAATTCGCACTCTATTAATAATAATTAAAAACTGTTTCCGAGTAAAAATACAATTTGTCTTTAGAAACAAAAATTTTGTTTTCGTATATGTCAGTTAAAATTAATATTAGTTGAATGGTAGTTGAATTTTTCTGTGTTATTTTAAATATGATAATTTATATTCTACGAATAAAAAATTACTTGAAATAAGATACAATCTAGTATCTTTAAATGTTTTAATGATTTCTCGTTTGTACGTGTCATAGCATTACTTTGTCAGCATTTAAAATTTCCATACACGCACGTTCCCCAAGCAGAAATTTTGACAGTGCGTCAATCAATCAAAGCATTTCGACGATCAATTACACTTTACACAGTTGGAACGACATAAAAATCAGAATAAACAAGTAACCAAGCGTACAGTCCACAGAAAAAGTTATCTGAGTGTAGTGGAATAATTCATGTCTTATTAAAAGCACAATGCACACCTGTTGAATGTTACTAGTTACTACATATGTATGCACATGTAAGATGTTGCCGTTCTATATTGTTCGCTGATATCAGGGACACATCGAAAGCACGGAATTTGCGTGAAATCGGGACGTCGCTATCAACAATCTATCTTTTTTATTATTGTGCAAATAATATAAACGTTACAAGCAAACCACAGATCTTTATGCAAACTTTTATTGACTGAAATTATCGCACAACGATTAAAATAAAGGAAAGATTTGTAGTAAAAATGGGATAACAATTAATATAGTATCAATCTTTATGAATTAAATGCCAACACATTGTCTTGCATTTTGAATAACAGATTGCTATTGCAATACTGCCGTGTTCATTCTAATGGGCGTATCGAAATAAATTGGCTTTTCGATGAAATTTTCAGCATATGTATAACTAACATAGATCTACAAAACATCTCTTTTAAATTTTCATTAAGGGCCCCCTAATAAAAAAGTTTCAAAAAATGCCTTTTTTATTTTTGCATGTAACTTTGTAAATTATAATTTTTTGGAAAATCTTTTTTGCATATCATTTCATGAACCAGTGCTTCTAATTGATTATAAAAAATCTGGTCGTTTGTTACAATTATAAAAAAGTTATTCTGTTTTAAAGGGCGTTCGAATACTTTCGTGAGCCACTGTATATTAGACATAAACTATTTTAGTGCCACTAGTCAGCAGCAACTTGATTTTAGCGAAAGTTGTAGACACGCCCTTTCGAATTAACACGGCAGAATTAACGAATTGAAATTTATTCATGATAAATGCCAAATACACAACAGTAGGCATGAAATGTTCGAGCTTCGTAAGTGAACGTGGAATAATTGTCCTTCTCAGGGTCCCAGATAAATCCAAGAGAACTTTGAATGGATTGTCCTGATTTTTCTATAATAGTCACTGTCACTACGATCTTGTACCTAAAACTAAATAATATTACATTCAATGAACTCGATAAAATTTTTAATACAAAAAGATTCGACGCTTTTTACAGTATTGAATACCTGTCGAAATTCAAGTTCTTAATTTTACTTCGAATGGCTGCGGCAATTAATTCGCAAACTTTCAAGCACATTGTTGGATCATACGAGATGTCTTCGAGCTTATTAATCATTGTAGTCTGCACGATTTTATCCACTGGATCTACTTTAAAAGGATTATAAGCTTCCAGACGATAAGTGTTCTGATATTTCAGTGTCTACAGTAATCCAGAAATTAAATAAATTAATCGTATTTAAGCTAAATAGCACAGTAAATAAAACAAATATATGTGCTCTTACCTCCCTTTCATTATCCTTACTTTTGTCAGTCACTTCTAATTCATTGGGCATATCGATAAATAAATATAATCTGTCCTCGCAATTAACAATTGAGTACTGCTACGCATGCATTAAACATACTTGTGTTACTGGCTAGGAAGACTAACCAAGTGTCACTTGGTTACCGAAATAAACAAATTTGATTGATCAATAATTGTTGAAAGAATTAAAATCGATGGAATATTTCCGAGTATTTAAATCCAGTACTCAAATTATTAATGAAACGTTTTCTTTAATCCGCGTCGTATATTTTTAATGTATTTTCAACTGTTTTGTCTGTACCAGTTCTACATAACCATTTTCACTATTAATTTCAAATAATTGTCTACCTTTTTCTATATACTTTTTGAAATATTTGCACCGTTTGAATTTTTGAATTTTCTAATGCGCGCGCGGCTTATATCGAGTTCGAAGAATTATCGAACCAATTCCGATTATCGAACGGTGATCGCACTGATCGCAGTTTTGAACAGTTTTGAATTCGCGGCTTTTTGTAATGCAGCATTTGAAGTTCTCGGGAGCGTAGAAATTGTTTAAACAATGCCAGTTGAGGGAAACGTAATTTGTCAACTTCAAATCGGAGATAATTAAACAGTGTAAATTAAATGAAAAGGTTGCTTGCATCGCTGCCGAAATAAGAAATAGAGTACGTGTGAAGTTGGCGTCGTACAGAGGTTAGTTGAATTTATTATAATATTGATTATATTGCAGTAAATTTATTTAGCGTGAAGTCAAACAAAATTGCACGTGTATAACAGTCAAACAAAAGTTTATACTCGTAAGAAGCTGTAATCAACGATAGCAAATCAATAAACATAAGCTTCCGTTTTCTATCTCGTAGAAACGTTCTTCTACTTCCATTTAAACGAACCCATTAATCATTTGTTTACCACCAGCGTAAAATAATATTTATGCATTACAATTATTAATAATGTTGTAATTATCACTGTTCATATTTAGCTGCAAATTTTTTTGATGCAAATTTCCTCATCAGTGTATAAAATTATGTACACAAGGTATTAAATAACACTTAAATATTTATATATTTTCGTTTCTTATAATAACATACTTAAACATTTATATTAATCTGATTAATTAAATAAAGTGAATTGTATATATGATACAATGACAATTCTGCCTGCATTGTTTTACATTATAGAAATTATACATATAATCCTGAGATTATTGATAGTTATCTCCATGTGTAACAATAATATTTCAAACTTTTCATCTTGTTCAAGTTAGCTATAAATTCGGTAATACCTTTGTTACAAATGTTATACATATGTAACATCCATTGAAAGCAACAACCAAGATTCAGATGTAAACGTGTAAGTAAATTCATTTACATATTGTCTATGCAAAGCACGAGATTCAATATTTAAAATAGATTTATGTTTAATGAAAATATATATAAGAGTTAGTAATGGTACAAAGAATGATAACATTTAAACGTATCTTCAACAAAATGATAAATACAAGGAAATATACATTCATGCCTGAGATGTAGCATTAAGAGGAAACACGGAGCTTCTTAGTTGACTTCATATTACAAATTTTTGTTGCATTTCTCACTAGAGATAAAATGATTTGGACAATTTCAATGCTAAATGTAAGACATGAATGTATCTCGTTTCGTCTAATAATGCTATGCATTCTTAATACTTCGACATAAATCACTTTAAATACTAATGCTCAAAATATACATTTGTGCTACTTTAGTCTACAAAAAAAACAATTACCTACAGACACAGTAAAACAGTTCTGTGTCAATTGGAACCTTAGCTTCCCTTATAATTAAATAATGAATACATTTGATCACCAAATTTATAAAGATACATTTCCCAATACAGAAAATTCAATAATTTTCCTAAGATAACAATTCAACCTCAGCTTGTATGTTTTGGCGGGCTTGCTCTTCGTATTTTTCGCGAAATTCCTTCGAGGCAAAAATATTTGGTATTTGCACAAAATTCTGCAGCACCTATGTTTTAATAAGCACATATACAAAAGTAAAAGAGTTTAGCTCTTCCTTCGAGAGTCAAGTGATCAATTTATATTACCTTCAAACGTAAAGCGGTGTACATTGGCTCGCTCAGAAAAGAATACTCTCCACGGATCTTCTCCCTGTATTCTGCATAGCTTTCTGGAGAAGAACCCAACACAGCCATATCCAAATCTAAAAAGTAATGAGCATCTTCACCACCAAAGGCACCTCCGATTTTATGAGCATCTGTACTATGCGTTGTAGCTACTTTCAGAAGCTCGCTAGCTTCCTCCTTTAGTTCTGCCTCCTATAGAAATACAATATATTAAATTCCTATCCTTGTGTCAGTGTTGTTAAACATGGAAAAGAAACAGTGTAACAATAGTTACAGCAGCAATTCCAGCTTCATCTGCAAATGTAGTAAAATGCTCCAAATTCTTGTTGTCACCATCTAAAGCTTTGGGATCATACTCGAAGCTGTAACACAATCAATATGTGCTTTGTGTCAGTTGTTAACTTTACTTTTTTGGAACTACTCACTTTTGAAAGAATAAGGCAAGAAGCACAGCTTGGGGGTTCTTTAAATTATCTTTGATCTCATAGTAACAGTTCAACTTCTCACGAAGAGAGTCTAGATTATGATAGGTACGCTTTTCTTCGGAATAAGCCTCCTGTAATTTTGTGAACCATGTATCACAGACTTCACTATCTAAAGATTCAGTCGCCTCTTTCCAACTTTCTTCTATTGATGCCATTTCTTCCTACAAATTAAATATTCAAATTGAACAAATACCATTTCCCGAATTTTTTCTATCAGGTTCTATTTTACAAGCAGTATATATTTAAAGTTTGATAAGGGAACAATAACATTTACGCTTTTAATCGAAGGAAATGGTAATTACCGTTAAAAACGAAAAAAATTCACGACATATGAGGAAAAATTATTATCCCGAATTTAAATGTACTCACGATATATTAAATGAGCCAAACAATGCGGTGGTTTAACTTAGAGGTGAAAAGCAAGAAACTGTGCTTCGTAGAAAATTCTGATTACCGATACATAATGTATCGTTGCGGGTGTCCACTGACTGAATGAATTCTACTCGATAAAATAAAGTCTGTGCTTCCACTTATTGATCGGATTGTGTTCGCGTTTTATCAGCGAAATACAGCGCGTCTTCTAATTAGCTACGCGGTATTTCTTTTACGGAAGAATGGTTTCGAATCTTTCGAAAAAATCGTTTATAACATTACGAGCCTATTTAAATTTCATTAGAGAAAGAAATTAAATTTTTTCTTCGTAGAAAATCGCTTATAACGATTTGCATTAAATTCGCGCCTGGTTGGTAACCCTTGTAAGACGGGGTGGGCTTCCCCGCGACTATGGGACTATGGGTTCACAGGTGACAAGTGGCAGGTGGTTCACAGAGCAATATATTACGAATTAAATAATCTGTGTGATTCCTTCTGCCATTTTATAAATAAAAATCATATTTTTATGTACAATTAGGAGGATCATTCGACTTAGCATGGAACATTTTTTATCTCCAGCTTCCTTATAAGTACTTCAGATTGTTCCGCCTGCGCGGAAGCGAAAGACTACATACATATATCTACTGATACTGTTTATCATGTCTGTAAGATACACAAATCATATTTCATATAGGACGAAGTGTTTTACAAATTTTCTCGTGGTTCAACACAGAATAACATTGCAAAAATATAAATTAGAACGTTTTAGGTACTGATGGAAATGCGTATCGACAGTATCATCATTCGCAAGTTGATATTTTTTCGATATATCTATAGTTTAACCTCAAAGTTAGATTAAGTAATCCAAAAATGAAAGGTGCAGTAGTGTTTTTTGTACTATTATAATTTTGTACTTAAATAATATTTATAGGTAAATATTTTCGTTGTATTAATTGCAGATAAAGAAATAGATAAAAGCATTATTACATTATTGTATATTCTTATTATTGGATTTCTGTCTATTGCATTATTTCTGTATGGATTTTTTCCATTAGTAAATTATGATAACACCATAGCAACTGAAAAAGATATACCAAAATTTGTAGAAAATGTGAGGTAAGATAAAAGCATATATATAAAAATGTACGTATAATAGAGAAAATAAATTTTATTGAACGATCATCTTTACAACATCAAATAAACCTTTTAGAGTAAAAGTAGATGAACTGTATCAGCCAATGGTAAAAAGACTGGTCATAATGGTAATAGATGCCTTGAGATGGGATTTTATAACAGGGTCAATTGGAAAAGTTGCTATGCCTATAACAAGCAGTCTCATAGCAAATTCCTCAGCATGTTTGTTCCAAGTTAAAGTACATTCACCAACTGTTACAATGCCACGAATAAAGGTGCTATATCTTAAATAAAATCTCTCTTTGTTTGAAATATTTTCAAGACTTGGACACTCTTATTTTCTAATATGTAGGCGTTCACAACTGGTACAGTTCCTAGTTTCAGTGAATTGGCTTCAAACTTTGGAAGTAAACCTGTTGCTGGTGATAGTGTATTGCTTCAAGCAAAAAACTATGGCTATGAGTCAATATTTTATGGGGATGAGACTTGGCTCACATTGTTTCCCTCAATGTTCAAACGTTATGAGGGTACCACATCGTTCGTTGTAACAGATTTTATAGAGGTACTGTGAACCAACAATTTCATCCTATATGGATATATGATATAATTCAATGGAAGATTATAAATTTAGGTTGATAGCAATGTAACTAGACATTTACGTAAAGAACTGCACAGTAAGACTGACTGGTCAATAATGATTCTTCATTACCTGGGCCTTGATCATATTGGCCATGTTCATGGCCCATCTAGTCCACTGATTAAAACAAAACTTAAGGAAATGGATACAGTAATTGCAAAAATTCAAGCGAAGGTTAGAGAATTGGTATGTGTAGCAATTCTTATGCAATGATTTTTTAAATGCAAATTAGAGCAAGTAGAATTAAAAAGAGGAAATAAATGGAGGTGTGCGGAAACCCAAAAACGTTGGGTCGGGATGGTTTCTCGAATAGTCTCGAGAATCCCAAAAATTTTTAGAATCCTCACTATCATGTACCTGACATTTTTGGGTTCTCGTACGTCTTTAGAAATAAGATGTAATCTATTTTCCATATTTATAAAAATAGTGTAAACTTATTATCTTCAGAATCAAAATAATGATTCTTCTCTGTTTATTATCTGTGGGGATCATGGAATGAAAGATTCTGGAGGTCATGGTGGCTCTACGATATCAGAAACAACTGTACCTTTCATTACGATCGGTAACAAATGCATGCAACACCGTAATCATTTCACAGAAATAGAACAAGTAGACATTGCATCTACATTGTCCAGTGTTTTGGGTGTTCCAATACCACACCCTAATTTAGGAAGTGTGTTTTTGGATTCTTTGTATGATTTGCCTGTAGCAAAGAAATTATATGTACTCCATTATAATGCAAAACAGGTGTTCGATCATTTTCAACAATTGACAGACTACAAATCTGAATGTAAGTCAGTGACTTACGTCTACATTATAATTTTTTAAATAATATACAGGATACTTTATATCCACACAGATGCATATCAAAAATATAAAGAGGCTTTGAAACTTCATACCGCATGGTTAAATACTAAGGATCATCCAAATGACATGACAGACGACATTATACTTTCCTACAAGTATGCACTTAAAGGGATGAAAGAACTTCTCATAAACAGTATGATAAAATACGATTTTCATGTGATAATGGTGGCCATGTTTTTCTTGAGTCATGTAAGGATTAAAACTTTTAATCGTTTCATAATTGAATTACACATGTGTAAGTAATTCATAATTTTTTCAGATGATCTGTATTTTACTCAAAAAGAACATTTATACATTAGGTACTTTGAGAAATACGAATTTACTGGTTGTGTTAAATATAAGTCTTTGGATAATAATAAATTATTTTTGGAACTTCGATGTCATATCAATACTCCACTTAAAGAATTTGACCAGTATTGTGATAGTATTATTTGTAATAATTGTTTTAATCGTCAATTGTTGTTTACTCGCCGGTGGTAATTATACCAACTTTTTTATGCTCAAGGTAAGAAGATTAAAGCCCAAAAATTCTACGTATGATTGCGTCAATTTGTAAAGGTTTCATTGAACATTAGAATACAGAAAATATTCTGGGAAAATGGTTGCTGTCTCTCGGTACATTTGTGCACGCGATAAGTCTCAGTGGCAGTAGTTTTGTGGAAGAAGAACATCAAACTTGGTATTTCCACTGGGTCACACTTCTTACACTGTTACTTTACAATTTTACTGGAAAATTTTATGCGCATCTACAATTGTAAGCCAATTTTACTAGCATACTAAACCTTTTATCTTATAATCTTTACAAGAGAATTATATTTTTATCACTGTTTTAATACAATATTGTAAGACAAGAAGTTAAGTATTATTCTCTGTTATTTTACTTCACAGCCTCATGGCTACGAAATGGACTTTCTTAACTATTACAATTCTATTTTAACTATTTATACTACACTCTCATTCATCACTCGTACTCATACTCATTTTTCTACTATCTACTTCTGCATTGCTTCTGTTATCTTATATTTATCGTTACGTATGCCTATGTTGCTTTTGTACATCCATCTATTTCTTTTCTATTTCGCAAGGAGTTAAGCATTTAATTATAAAACGCTTTGTTGTGCAAGGTGTAAATAATAAACTTCAATTTGCAGTTACAGCAATTACAAACGATATATGTATGCACAGACATGCATAAAACTTTTATTGCTACTGATAGGGCACAGAATCCTCAGAAAATTGAATAGTACAGGGGATAAGTATGCTAATCTACCAGACATAGCAGGATTCTTGGTAGAACAAGAGAGTATGTTAGGCATGACAATTGTACTTATGACTGGTAATTAAATAATAATATACTAATGCACATCCACCTGATTACAAATACTTTTTTTAAGTATTAAAATTATTTTTACAGCCATTGTACTTTTAATATGGCTCGATTTTATGCACGAAGACGAAAATTACAAAGTACAATCGCTAATAATTCACTCGATTATGGGGGTATGCATTTATTTACGTCACATGAACAATAATAGTGTCATCAAGTTGCCATTGTATCCTCAATCTAGGTAAATTTAATTTTTAACGCCTAGAATCTGTGCAATTAATTCTTAAAGTTATAATACTTTCTTCTTTTACAGAGGAATATACGAAGTACAAATTTTGTGGATATTATTGTCAATTAATGTATTTAATTACATCTATCGTATAGGATTAACGATCCAATGCAAGCAGGCGATATTTTTAAGAATCGCGTTATTTTCTATTGTCCGAATATGGGTCATGGTCACAGCAATTATACACCAACCATACAACGTGATTCTTTTGCCATTGCAAATCATTTTCAGTGGCGTAATTCGCGCGATAATTCAAGACAATAGCACGCAACAGATAAATACGCTCGTGTATACGTGGATCGGCAATGTGTTTTATTTCTATCAGGTAAAATCAAAGATGAAAATCTCGGCGAGAGTAACGTAATTGAAAATGAATAAAATAAAATCTTCTTCAGGGAAACTCGAATAGTTTGGCAACCGTTGACGTAGCCGCTGGCTACGTTGGTATACAATCCTACAAGCCAATCATTAACGCATCGTTGTTAATAATTAATACTTACACTGCGCCTGGTTTGGCGTGTCTTTTACTCATTTATCAGGCAGTCCTGCAATACTCCTATAAGTAAGCAAATAGCGAAATTTTAAAAGGATCCTCTGGTCAACATTTTGCAAAGAATCTTTTAAGATTTTATTAATACATTCTTTGAGATAATATTACTTTGACAAATATTACAAATATCTGGAAAAAATCGACGTTTTAACCGAAGGATCCGCTCGACTACTAAAATTTGATGCAACAATACATTATGCTATGGCCATTTTTTTCTAGCACACGTGAGACTGTTATGAAAATAAGTAAAACATATGTTACATGGAGATTGGTGCCACTGACTGCATATACAATTATAATCAGTATTCAACGGCATCATTTGTTCGTATGGTCGGTATTTTCGCCGAAATTGATATACGAAACTACGTATTTCGTTGTCATTTTCATTATAACACTAGTTATATTAATTTTAAGTACGCTGCAAAAGGCGATGAAAAATGATGTGCCATGATGCAACATTCTTTTACACTTTTGCACGGAAGTTTCACACTTCAAATAGAATAAATACAGAACTGGAGGAAAAAGTAAAGAATTAATATCAAGGACAATTTTATTTTGAACTTCCAAATTACTTTACAATCATTTACGCTTATTTACCCCATCACGTCTATAAAAATCGAACGTAAAAATAATTAGTAATACACGTAAAACAGTAACTTCGCAGAAATACTTTTCTTTTACAATCGAAATGATTTGATTTCCTAATTAAGCTCAGATTGTAGCTGGTCTGCATACGTTTATACTTTTAACTATATATGACTGTATAATGAACAACGTACACAGTAAAATTAAGAGTACATCGTTTATATGAAAACGTTTTTGTATAATTGTACACAAACAGAATGCAATTCGAATAAAATCGGAGATAAAATTCTATCACAAATCGTATGGTTAATAAAATACGCCGAAATGTTTTGCGTTATTTTCTCTTCTCTATAATAGACTATTTAAAAATCTAATTCATCTCTCATTTACATTATCATTATAATTCACAGCAGCTCGCGAAGCCACTTTGGAGAAAAATACAAATGTAAAATAGCGATTACTAGTCACGCAACGTAATATCCAAAAAATATCCCTAAAAACTTTGTTAAAGCACAGAATGCTAGTTTAGTGTCTAAAATTAAATTATTAACTATAGGAACACGAAAAAACGACAAAAGTAGCAATATACTCGTTCGCATTCGCATGTAAAATAATATGAAATCGATTAACAGTAATTGTCAGCAGTGTTGAGATGCTTTGTGTTCTCTTACATTTACAAGTGTTGCTACTTTCTGCAATAAATATTAAATAAAAATTATCGAAATACAAATGTGTAACATATATCTTCGTCCTTAAATAAAGTAATCAATTTCGCGCGCTCTAAAATAGAAAACTCGTTTCTTTTTTAATAAATAATTTCTCAAAGGATTTTAAAAGAAGTTTTCCTAGAAAATTTTTGACAAATTGAATAGCACCAACTTAAAACTATAATCGATCTAAAATCATACTAAATACTGCACACCGTTCGCGCGCAATACTTATAATGAAAAAGTTAGTACATGACAGCTTGTAAGCTCGAAACAGTACATGCTAATGCTTTTCAGCACGACTCTTAAAATATAAAATATTCGTATTCGTATTATACAAAAATAGAAATACTTTGATATTCATTTATCGAATCACGAAAAACAATTCTACCGTGTTTTAATATAGTTAATCCCGTAACGAGGGTTAATACAGTTGGTTTTGCAAGGCTGTAAAGTTACCCGCAATTTAATCAGTTTCTCTCAAATCGAAGATTTTTTTCATGCACTTACCCAGTGACAAACTAGTTTGCAGTTATCCGAATCAATACCAGACATTTCGCTGTCGCTGTCTGAAGGAAATCCACGTTCTCCCGCGAAATGGTTAACTCTCGGAGCATGTGTATTTGTGACAAATGTAAAATAAATTAATTACTGCTCAGTTCGCTACTACACAGCGCTGGTGTAAATTCGAATAAACCTCCGTTCGTCTCTTTTAATCGAGACATTTCAGTTTCAGTAATTAGTTAAAATTTTCTAAAATGGCGAATTCATACCGAGCTTTGTACCAAATTCTAGCCGAGCTCTCTTCTGATACCTCACGTTTACTCTGGAAATAATAGGCGTTTTTAAAAACTATCTTTTTTATAATACTTATTTTAAAGGGTTTCATGCATCTAATTTAAACGATTTAATTGCATTAAAAATAATTTCTGTTTTAGTTTCTATCGAATTCACAATCAAAAACATTTTTCGTGTCCTAGACGTATGATACCCTTAACAGAGAAATATACTTACTTAATTTCCTGCCATTTAATTAACTCATTAACAGCAAAAATAAGCGGCAGGGAACTTAAGAAGAATAGAGGGAGATGAACCGGGAAGTCTTCGATCTTTTCACCCTCCTCTTTCCAAAATGAACAGAACACAACCCCTGAGAATGCTGCTTGTGCGCATAATCTGAAAAAAATTTTTTTTTAATGTATTCATTATAGTACTGATAAAGGAGGGACTACTGCGAAGAAAATTATAATTATTCTTACGTTATAAATGCACTTAAGAACCACACGAAATTGCTGAAAGGTTGTTTCCTCCAAATAGAATACTCTCTATGTACAAAGCCTATGGATATGGTTACTGCAACCAAGGAGACTCATTAATTAATCGAATAATAATTTTTATATTGATCTACAATGAAACTTACCTAAATGTAAAACTAGCAATGACAAAGCGAAATGCTGTACCACTAAAACGACGTTTGGTTTGGCACCCCAACCCCCCCATAGGACCCCTTCTCTTAATTCAGGGTACACGTAAAGACATTTGGAGTCCATTGACGCGTAAATGGGGCACAAAGTTAGAAACGAAATACACTGCGATAGAACTATGGTTATAATTGTTGGTAGAAACTTGCTACCGTAACACCACAAGACGAACAACGCAATCTGCAAAAGAAAAGAAGAGATACATAGTACATAAATCCTCTAGACGAGAAAGTAAAAATACATTTTTATCTCACACTTGACTCCTGCGATTGATACAGAAACTTTGGAGATTCGGGGTTTACTTGTTGCATTTACTCACTTGTCCGTTTATGGTGCAATGATTCTTTCCCGTGGCACGTTGCATTATGGTGGTGTCTTTCGGCGTGGCGATCATGGATATCGATAACATTGGAATGATTAAGCAACTCAACCATAACACTTGATCGACAGAGAACAGCGGCGGCAACAACAAGAAGCTGGACAGTGCTTGCGTGAAGGAGAGTGTGACCGTGCAACAGACCCAGAATTGCACGCAATTCCAAAGGCACTTCATATAATGACGAGCCTGAACGATAAATTTTAAGGCATCAAATTCATTTCGAGTCATCAGGCTGATTCTTATCGTTACTTCTAAGGGGGCCAATTCTACATCTAAAAATTTAACTTCTTTTCAAAGTTATATTTCTAAATAAAATTCTATGAAAATTACCTGATGGTTATGGAGAATAAAGTACGTAAGATGAACTATATGATTTATGAGATTTACCTCCATAATCAAATGGAAAATGGCGATCGGATCCTCGCGTTTCACGCTCAACGAGCACGCAACTGAGTTCAACGCTCTGCTTATGTCAACTGGAGATGGACCTTGGTCTTCTCTCGTTTGTGTTAGTACAGGAATTCTCTGGCAAACTTGTGGGTACAATGGTTCTACTGCCACTCTAAAATCGTATCGTCAATTAACACAATTCTGAACACAGCGCAAAGTAATAGAACAACAGCAAACGCTGATAACTTCTCCACCAATATTCTGACACCTGATTTTTTGTGTAAAATATTTATAAAAATGGTACAGGTTTCCGAAGTTCCCTGCCGTGGTACAGGGAACCTAAATAAACCACAAGACTCCATATTTGGAGATGAGAATTTACTGTACCTGCAACCAGCTACGAGGCGACCAATAACATACAACAGACCTTACAGAAAACCAACCATAAAGATCGGATCGGACACAACGTACAACCTATCTTACTTAAAATTCGATCAAGTTCCTAGACGAAGATTCAATTACGGAGATCATGAGAACTTAGGGTACAAAACCGTCGAGAAAATGGCCACCGACACCGTCTACAAACTATCCTATGAAGCTTTAAAGGGAAAAATCCCACAACCTTTTCTCCCAAGGCCACGTTTATTCCTCGAAGGATCTCGGGACATGACGACTACTCAGATGATGTCCTATATGAACCCTGGACGAGTGCAAGTTAAACGTTACAAACCTTACCGAGGAAAACATGTCCCCTCTGTTCCAATGGAAAGCGAGACAATCACAAAGGGGTCTTATCGAAATTTTGCTACCCCTATTGTTATTAAAAGAGCAAGGAGAGCCACGTTCTGGCAGACAAAAGTGAAATCAGACTACCACACTACAAGTCAGCTGTCTTATCAATTCCCAGGACTTGTTCCTGGGAGGATCAGGATCAAGCCTAAACGAGCGGAGATCACTGCTCGAATGGAGGATGACACTATCTTCAGAACTAGTTACAAGATTCCAGGCCGTCTTGTCAGAAAGGAGAACGTTTGCGAATAATATTTGATCTTGTATGCTTTATATTTGATAATTCAGTCTTGTTTTAATAAACGTCTATTGATAGTAATGAAAGGATTCGTTACCCTGCGTCTGCTTGCATAAAGATTGGCATGTTTTCTGCATTGGCAGAGGAGCCCAAGACGCAAACTACTTCTCCGTAATCTTGCATAATGTGCAGCATCTCTCTCGTGACTGTAGTGTTGCAGTCGGTGAACAAAGATACTAGTAGAGGAACGTTGTCTATTAGTTCCAAGTGTGGTCGGATTTTGTCGATTCCTCTTGGCAGCTTTGCCTGTAATTGGAACAGAACATTGAGACAATTATTCATGTTTTTGAGACAATTATTTAGGATTGGGAGACTTACTCTGTTGGATAAGTCGAAATTAACAGGAGCACTCTGTTCTGTACTATCCGTGAGACAGCTCAGGGACCGCCATGCTTCCTGACCTGATCCTAAATCTACACTTTGCACCAGCACACTGTCCTCGCTTCTTACTGTATCCTGTTCCCTATTGAATATCGTGTTACTCTTGGACATTGTTCTTTCGTTTCTATTCGGAAATATTTCAAACGATAAGAGAGAAGACAGAGAGAACACAATAAAGAGAGAGAGTTTAAGATAGTTGCGGATCAGTCCATGCTAATCGGTCAGTTTCTGCCATCGAAATGGTCGATTATGCTTCAAGTAAAATGCATATAAATGTCTGACTTAATCCCCCTTTATTATTAATCCCACATTATTATAAATCATTGGCATGGGTGACGAGAAATGATCGATTCGTTTCGGAGTGATCCAGGAGAGGAGATCTACTATGAAAAGAAAAGGGAAACAGAAAATAATTACGAAAAGTGTGACGATCCAGTTCTCGTGATCCTTTGTACTAGGTGATTTAGACTGGCATGCAAAATCAACCGAACATTATAACATTCGTTATCAAAAGAATTACAGCTGTTTAGCATTACATGGAACGAACCTATGGCTCATAGCACTCTTGACTTGGGACAATCCCGTGTCGTTCCACTCGGTGGTCTCATCATCGAATTTCACGGTGGCGAAGTCGGTGTTTATGGCACTCGGTGCTGACATGCTCATGGCACGGCTAGTGTCCAGATTGGTGCTATAATATAAAATAAATCGTACAATAAAGAAAACGGTTGCTCCGTATTTCATTCATGCAGGGATAACCTTTTAGAACACAAACACATCAATGCAGCATATGTATGCAGCAGAAATGTATGATTGCATGCTCTTTTAGGTATCAGCGTACGTTCTTATTTGATCTAATGTAATCGTATCGAGAAGCAAAAGCACGGTTCTCAATCTCGTATAGTAAGTATAGTAAAACGTTTATCAAAAGTAAATAATGACATGTTTCATTTAGTGTTTTATGTGTGATAAAGAGAGGGTAATATGTAACATACCGAGGAGAGACACGATTAAGCAAGTGGCTGGCCTCATCCATGCAGGAGTAATTATGCTGATGAGATTGGGCCGAGGGAGTGGGTGAGGACATGGCTGCTGCCTGGCTCACCCACCAACCCACTGGACTCTCGGACCTAATATCGGTGTGTTAGTTATATACGTTTTATTCGTGTATTTAATGTAATGTCGATGAATATAATAATGAGATATTAACACATGTGCAATGGTACAACTGGAAATAATGAACAAATGTTTTTGTTCGAGATGTATCTGCTAATGAAGAAGCCATTAAGTCTCTATCAGAAACTAAAAACGAAACCAGTGGTTGCCAGTAACTATACCGGCGTAAAAATCAGTCGGAACTTAACGCTCTAAATAGAAACATAACAAAGTAACAAACTTAAGAAAGTAAATTCGTAATAGAACGAATATAATCGAAAATCCACTAAAGAATACAGAGTATCGATCAGAAAGATTAGAAAGGGAGGATCAAAAATCTTATCATCATCGCATTCAAAGAACTGGTAAACTTTCTATGGATAGAAAATAATATTCACAATAAAAAAAAAGATATTAATTAATACAGAGCGTAACGAATAAACATGCAAATTAGTAACAGTAATGAAAGAAAGAGGTATAGACAAACATATACGATGGGGTCATGTGTGGATATCTCTCCAGCCATTGCTGTCTCCTGTAATGTACATGCATATCTTACATTCACATTCATAGTTATAGACAAAATTAGCTAGTAGTTAAACAAGTTCATATCAGATAGCACCATTTATTTTTAGAGACTTACAACAGATTAGATTAAACGACATTGAAAAAATGACAAATACTTTTTAATTGACGAATAAGAAAAAGAAAAAACGAACGACCACGGAATAATCGTAAACACCAGCAACATATACAATTAGTGTGAAATACTCAGTGTTGAATATGTTTTCATGTATAACAGATTTTTACACATATAGAAATATAGCATATTTATACTCTCCAATGTGAGGACATGCCCCAAACTTTTCAATATTAATCCAAAAGCAAAAGAAAGCAAAGCAAAGTAGTTTGTAGAGTTATCGATTATCAATAGTAGAATGGCGTATAGTACCTAGCTCTCTCACTGAGCAACGATATATGACAATTCCATCCGCTTTCCAGGCCCATCTTCTCCGAGAACACCCGAGATCGTAGTTCATTCTCTTTGCTGAAGTGAACAAAACGTATACATGCTCTATCTAGTTGCTCAATCAACTGTACCTGTGAGACAAACCACACATTGACGATTAATCATAAATCCTAAAAAACATTTGTTAGACAGTATGTTATAGTGAAATGTTTTACCATATCTATTTGTGCTTGATATTGCATCGTAACCATTCCAATGAAGACTTGATTGCATTGAATTTCGAAGCAACTTTCCACATCACTTATATTGTCGTCCTTATTTTCATTGCACAATAAGGAATCTATAAACATTTGCATGAAAACGCTGTACTTATAATTTTACAAATGATGTAAATTTGTAGAACTTACCAGTTGAGTGAAATTGTCCGAGAATACCTTTCACTCTAGGATCAAGAACGTTCCTGAAGTCCCAGGGTAATGGGGTGGGACTTCTATGGGGTGTGTACAAATGTTTACTGTCTGCAGGAAGCTCTAAATATATTTTAGACATTTTATTGCTAATACCACGCGTTAGTGGTCTATATGCAAATGCAGTGCAGTATGACGTTAAGCTTGTCCTTTGATAGAAATCTTGCACTTTTTTTCTGAAACGCGTATGGAAGAATTATTTTAATTGAATAGTTTAAATGTGTACATATTCCAAGGGTTTACTGTTTTTACAATTGCTCGCGAATTTATATTTATTATACCTATCGGATGCAGAAAGTGGACAGAGATCATGACCATCCCAAAACTCGATACACGAATCCAAAATTATGTCTGCTGTACCCTGTGTTAGTAATTGTAGACCACCTCCACTGCGTTCCTTAACTACTACAGCAACCATATGCGGAAAGGGGAATTTCAGCTTCGTTGCAATGCTTAAGGACCTTGCGAATTTGATGTCACGGCGTACCATTTCCGGTTGCTAAAATATGGTATGTAAAAAATTTGAATTCTTTCGTCCAGAAATAATTAAGGGAGGATTCTCGTACAAACGGGAAAAAAGAATCCAATTTTTGATTCGGAAATAGATTTCGAATAAACATTCCTTGAAAATTCGCTCCTTTTTTACCGTTTACACGAGAATCCCCCCTTAAGTGAATGTACAACTGGAATATCACACAATATGCTTACAACATGCCTAAACGTGGACAACTGTTGCTCCAATTGGAATATATTTTGTGCCTGCTCTTGGAAACCTATCTGCTTCGCTAACTCACACAGGCACCTACATTTATCACACATGAAATTTTAGTAAATGGTAATTTACTCTAACGAAAGAAAGAACAGTATAGAAGTGTGAGAGAATGTCCCATGATTAGCATTCATATGATTATATGTACAAAATGATTGGAGTTCCATACACCAATACAGATTAACTATAAATATGGAGGATACATAAAATAACTATGGTTGGACTGACCACATCTGTCCAAGGCTCCCTGATTCGTCCACTAAATACACTTGTCTTGAACTTTGTATTGTATCTTTTGCCTGATACCCACTCTTATCTTCTATACTGTGATCCTGGTAGCTGACAAATGTGTATGATCAACGTTACTGGTAACTGGAAGTGTTACCTTTGGACTGTCTTAGGAATTATGGGTATGATAAACTGGACGTAATTAGCTTGATAATTGGAAGAATTAGTTTGAATTATGTATACAAACAAAGGGAGAAAAATGCAGTGCAATAAAGCGTTTTAATGAAACACGATCATCCAAACGGACAATAGACATACCGTCTGTTCGTAACCGGTACGAGATTCTCATTGTACAGTGCCTCGCAAGTCACATGGCAACAGAACTGCATATAATGCTCTTGCGTTTGCATGTTACATGTGTTGAGTAGAATCGCCAGACCTAGCGGTTTCAATGAGTTCAGATGCTGCCTCCAAGCATGATCATCAAACTGTAGACGGAACGGCAGCGCATGATCATGGGTAAGATCCAAAACCTCTGCTGTTGAATGAGACATGTCTGGAAACACATTTCCATTTAATATGAAATAGACTAGATAATATTTTTTATTTTGTACGTTACCATGTTGAACATAAGACGTTTTGTTTGAGTACTGTTTAGAATCGTCGGTTTGTGTTTGGCATTGGTGTTCAGAAGTTTTGTCTAAGCTACCAGTGCTGTAAAATAAGTAATTCATTAATATATTTGGTGGTTGCACATGAAATGTTCGATTTCAAGAAATGTTATTGCAGTCTACAGGTTTATTATATAAAACTTTGAGAAATGATGATTTACCTTGAAGATGGGGACAAAGTATTGGCATTGCGTAGGAAGAATACCTTCTCTGCTGTTGGGTTAGGCCACGAAAGGATTCCTTTTTTATCCACGCAGCATAGTGCCTGAAAATGTTTCATTACACTTCTTTTAATTCTATTACTTGTTATATTTGGCTGAAAGTGTATTCGCTTGTACGATATTTAAAGTACCGTGACTGATCCTAAAACGTGTAAGATACTCGCAGACCTGGACATCATGTGCTCCTTACCGAGAAGAATATTGAAAAAATATTCTTTTAGTTCCATCCAGTTGTAGACTACCTCTGGATAACTTGGACCAGAAATGTCCGTATCCTCGAACGGATCGACAAACTAAAATCATGATCAAAATATATACGAGATGAAGCGTCACGCGGCCATCCAAATTTCACTGTTTCGAAGGCATATTAACCTGGAGCTTCTTTGAAGACTGATAAAGTTTAAATAAAGCTTTAAACCGCGCCATTCCAAAACCGTTTAGAAAAATCCAACAAATCGGAAATACTAACGGAAGTAGAGGAATACCAATGGCGATTGGTTGCAGCAGGAACATTTCGTTCCAGTGACCAATACCAAAGTATTCATACAAATATAAATACCGGAATAAATTTACAATTAACACAATAACTAAAAGAACTGGATAGGTAAGCTGTTCGATACAACATATCATTAAAAGGTGACGCTTGCGATTGTGATATGTGACTGGTCTGTCGAGAGCCTGATCAAGAGCCATTCTAAGATTCATCAAATATGGAGTTTCTTGAAGCTTGTAAATTTTGTTCTTCAATGGTGCTCGTGCCTGGGGTGTTGAAAAAATTTCATTCGCACTATGGACTTGGGGACTGTACACCTCTCTTACATGTAACACCGGTGCTTCTGTATCCTGTAATTATTACACTCTCATTATTTATACAGAAAGTAGAAACATTTACTCTACTTACATCATAAGGAACACAGTATCCAGGTGCTTGCTGGCCAGGTTTTATTACAATTATGTCTCCGGCAACCAATAAAGCCCATGGCAAGTTCACTATATGACCGTCACGGTATGTCCATTGTAAAGTTAAACAGGGGGACAATGGACTGCACAAATGTGGATAATTTTCGGATTCCCATTGGCAAGAATGTTTTGCAACTGAAATGGTCAAAATACAATTATACAAACAAAGTTTCAAATACAAAAGAATACAAACTGTGCGAATAAAAATTTACCTTCTAATTGGTCAAGAAGTATTCGTACTCTATGAGGAATTTCTTTGTGTCGTAATTTGTTATCTGATACAACTAAAATAAAATTTAAAACTACTAAACAACAGACTGTCAGTCCTTCATAAGGCAGTGTAAGGTACCTGTAACCATGTAAAGATGGTTTTTACAGTCTGTTTAAGTCACAGTTCATATAATTTCTGTAGTTATTATTAACAATTCTATATATTCTTAGTCTGTCTTTACATTATAAGGAATACAACTAAAAAAATGTAGCCATCAGTTATTATTATACACACATACTATTTTAGAAGCATGATTATGGTGTCGAGATATATTGCATTCTAATATTATGTTAAACTGTGGAGATCACATACCATGTCTCGTTGACTGTGAAGAATTCAATGACAAGGATAATGGCATTGATCAAAAGTGCAATTGCTGAAGTCCAGCACAAAGTTGTGTACTGACTACGATGATGTAAAGTGTCCTTTAGCCAAGCTTTATATTTTCTGCACATAATATATACATTATATATATACACAATATCGAGTATGAAATTTTCCTCCGATGGATACGAAAATGAGAAGTGACTAGAGACATTACTTGTTCCTTTTACACTCTTCTTCATACTCTTGCAAAACCCTCTTAATGTCACGTTGCAGCGTCTCAAGAGCAACTGTGGTTGTCAATCCTAATGATTCTGTGAATTTATTGTTTGCTTTTTCGCTTGTTCTAGAGCTGTGGTCCTTTGCCTGATCCCCAACCATTTTCTATACCATAAAGTTATTAAACTCTTTTTATGATTTATCGCAAACTGTACATGGGAAATTGCATTCAATGCTTATTGTGCTCATAGCTGTGGCACTCATTCTATTTGTTTTCTTTAACATTCTTCGTGAGCGTAATCGAAGAGAGACATTTGTTGCAGAAGAATTACTTGTTAGCTAACTAACACTATTTTATCACTTTGTAGTGCATCTGTAGCTGTAAGGCAAAGTAGCATAAATTACATGATTCTACTTTGGAGATATTTACATTTAAATTTTTAAACATTTATTTGTTATTGTTGCAGAGAGGAATATAGTACAAGTAATGCACAACAACGATTTTGTTGCATTAGAACTATGGGATACAAACATTTTTGTCAACTTTTTCACATAATACATCCATTAATGTGAACTGTTTAGATTTATCTTTTATTTGTTTTATGTGCACGAAGTAGATTTTAGTTCTGTTGTATTACATTGTTATTTCGATAAGGAAACATTGATTTTTTCTCTGAAAAACACAAGTACTGCCCTTCCTTAGTCGAGGTGTAAACAAAAATTTCTAAAAAAAATACGATTTATTTTGTTCTGCCTTACAATCACAGATCCATTGAAAAGAACGATTAAAACATGCAAAGTAAACAAAAACTATAGATAAACAGGATGATCTTGAAAAATTGATTCATTCTGTGTTTAATTTATGTGCGGACATGCATTTTCACTGATGTATTTGATCTTCGAAATTGCAGAGATACAACAGCAATGTGTATTGCACACACAGCATGACTCATAATCGGAAGAAAATAAGTAACCAAAAAACTGAATCAACAGAAAGAAAGCAATATTTCGAACGTTTTGTATGGCACAAAACTAGGTGGAGGAAACTGAAATAAATAAGGAGAAAACGATGCAAATACAATTTATTAATACAGCCATGTGTGTTTTAAGGGACAGAAGCAGGAAATGCTCTCCAAAACAAACGGAGCTAGGTTAAAAATGCATTAACACTTGCATAAGTTAATGAATGGGTTTATGGTGTACCGCTTATGTCCGTCACGCTTCGAAAGTGCACTTCGATTCTTTAATAGAGGTTCGTGTATTGAATAATTAAAAATAATGGGAGAAGACTCATAATTGCAAATGACCTGAATTAGAACGAAGAATGCATATTCGACTAAGCTCACATCACGTATTGTCAGTGTCTCATAACGTGGTACTCTGAAGGAATGCGAAAGAAATTCGCAAAGAGGCCGTCTGATTGGTCAAGCGCCACAGTTGATTCGTACGCGTTCTTACTATTGGCTGAGGAGGTTATCACTACTACTTCAATTGTATCGCATCGCGTAACGGTGAACACTGCCCCTCTTACCCCCGTGCCGTCCAGAGTACCATGCTTATGAGAAACCGCCAGTACATTTTATCATTTTATCACATGACGCAGTGCTGACGACTGTGATGTGCGCGTAGTCTGTTATGGTTTTCCCGGTATCATTTTATTACATGATTCATTATTATTTGAGTCTTTCACACAAAATTCTTGTGCATCACGATGCACGAGTACAATAAACGAGTAATGTTCTAGTGCACGCACTTGTGTTCATAGTATTTTCTTTAATTGTAACATAACCTCGCAACCATGGATTTACAATACATTATAAATAGAAAAGTGACATCGAAACCTTTTATAAACCAAGAAAGGTATGTTGCATTCATTATTAACTTATTTTTATTAGTTACTAACGATAATGTCTTTTCATGTATTCCTCCAATTATTATTAATACAGTATTTATAATGCATGATAGTTTCTATCAAGTTAAATATATGTATATTTATATACATCAACAAATAATTTCAATTTCGTCAATTTTACAGTGTCCACTTCCTCAGAACACGTCCGTAAAGGGGCAGCTTGGGTCTATATCCTAATTTTTTTTGAAATTTTTTAATATTCCTCTGCATTTGTTTAAAACAATTACAAAATAAATGGTGGAAAACACATTTTTTTCAACTGACATCATTTTTATTAGATACTAAAATATTTTCAATGTAAGCTCCTAGAAATTGATTTTCATTGTTTGACACATTTTATACGTCTGTAACATCAACAATTTAAAAAATTTCAACATATTTGAATTTGAACAAAATCTGAAACACTACACGACCCTCATACATAAACATTCTCTGAGCGATGTTTCTAAAATTTTATCATTGTTTCATAGTACTCTAATTTTTAGCCTGTATGAAGGACAATCCTTATGCTCGTTATCTAGTCGAAATATAGCAGCGTTTACTACAACCACCGAATTAGACGATAATAGCGGAAAAACATGGGGATCGCATGTTTATGTTTGCGATTTAAATATGCCTTGGCATACTCACAAGTATGATACATTTTTTTAATTACCTATTCAATTATTTTAAAATCATGCATTCATTTTAATTAAAACTGTTCCGCATATTTAGGCTATTATCAAACAAGAATACTATTACTGCATTAGAATGGGATTTATCAGGTGATAAACTAGTTGTTGCCGATGCTACTGGGAACGTACAACTGTGGATGTTCAAGGATCATGTCCTCAATGATTGGGTATTAATCGGTTCCACGTGTTTTGTTGGAGAACATATATTAGGTGCAGCTTGGTTTCATAATGGGAAAAAGGTATTAGAAGTTAATATACAAGCAACCTTACTAATATTAATCTGGCATATGGAATTTACAGAAAATTTTAATTTCAGACAGGACTTGTCACTGAGAAAAAAGATAGTATTCACTACAGTGAGAAATTTAATCATTTACCCTTTGCTCCTTCTGTCAGGCAATTTGGTGGTAGAGCAGCAGAAGGAGTATTAGTCGTATCGACAACAGGCATGGTCGGTGCACTGATGATTACAAAAGATTTTCAAAATCCTATCTGTTTCTCAACAGAAAGCTTAGGCAGTATGCGGCATAGGATAACCGCGGTTGACTTGTGTTATGGCAAAAGTACATATACGCAAATATATTTTAGAAATATAATCATTTCCATAACAATCAGCGAACTAAAATGAAATCTGATGAATTTTCAGATGGCCATATTTTGGTAGCTGTAAGCAGTGGGAATATCTGTTTGCCAATTAGATGTTACAGGGTATTAGTTCGCAAAAATGATGACAAGTGCTCTATTACGTCGCAAGCACTGCCAAGTTTTTTTTTGCAGGACGGAGCACCCAAAGACAATACATGTAACCTTAAATTCTTCATATAATACTGTTCATGTTTGTACAACTTAAGCTTACAAAATTCTTTCCTTAGACACAAGTGTGACCCACTTGAAGTTTGTAGTTCGGGAAGATGCAGACTCCTTAGTTGTTGCTGTTAACAGTGATAGCGGAGGTATTGTAGAAGTATGGGAGTTGCGAGAAAAATCGCAACCAGTTCATAAGTTATTTCAGCCTAAAACATTAGAACCATTTAAAACTGTTGTGGTATGTATTTAAAACACAAATATGAGGTTTATTTATGATCATCTATTTTTCTATGTATACATTATTATAGGTATGGCAACATCAATCACAATATCGTTGCCAATCTCCAATAACAGCAATAGCGACTACAAAGTTATCAATAGTTACCACGTTGCCACCTCCGAGTTACGTTGTAGTAGCTTTGGCGGATTCATCGGTGCATTGTTTGAGCCGTGATTGTCTGAAAGAAATTTCTCTGTCATCTTTGAACATGGCTTGGCGGCCAGATGAACCAAATAATAAATATTTCAAAAATACTATCTCTATAGCGAGCATAGATTTATCATGGCTGGGTTGCGTTCTCTTGGCTTGTGATACACGAGGAAATTTATATTTATACAAACTCCTCCCTGATGGAGGTAAGTGTAAAAAATAAAATTTTCTAGAACATGGAATTGAAATTGAAATTTGTTGATCATCTTCAACTTTACAGGGTCATCGATAACATTAACATACGCTTGTACACTCTTAGAATACTGTCTTGTAACTGGACTAGACTGGTTAGATATATTATTGTGTTTAAGATCATCGATGATCGAACCGTTATGCGAAAGGTTGGATGTTTCTTTCAATAGACAGTTACAGCCTATACAGCAGTATCATTACATACAATTCCTTTGTATCAAGACGTCGTTATATAGGTATTATATCATTTCGAAATTGCTTAGACATAATTTTAGTGGATTATAATTATAGAAAATGTGTGTGTACTTTAAGGATGTTAGTATCCGGACAAAGCAAAGCAGCAGACTTATCGTCGTTGCTTATGATTCATTCGGTAGCAACAGCTTTTAAATCGTTGCTACGACCGTCTGATTTGATTCCTCATGATAAGGGACCAGCGGAGAGTTTAGCAGCAGTCATTAACGATGCAATTACGGATGTAGATAAGGTATAAACGAAGCCTATCTTTTTCAACTGTGGTAACGTCAACATACATATTATATTATAACTATGTAATTGACAGGTACTTTTGCACCTTGATCCCAAGGAATTTACTGTAGAGCCTAGTACGCTTCAATCGTTGCAACAATTAATTCAATGGGTAGCAGATCTGGCTTTGAATCTTTTAGCTCGCCTTCCGGAGCAACGGTTGCAAATGAAATCCGGTGGTGTTAGTAGTATTATACCAATTATGAAATAATATCACTAACTTCGAACTGCTCTGTTTTATAATAATTTGAATATATTTTACACCATAGTACGAGCTTCTGAAGGACCATAAAGCGTTAAATACATTAAGGGAGCTACTAGTGATTATACGTATATGGGGTTTATTGCGTCCTTCGTGTCTGCCAGTATTTCTTCGCAGCGCCGATAATCTCGACGTGTTGGCATTGTTGTTCCGTTTATTGTCAAAGTTGGTGCAACCGAACGGAGATACTCAATCCCAACAAGTAGATGATGGACTAATAGGTAAGTGCTTCACCATAATTTCTAAAGAATATTCATGTGATTGCGTCAAAAGCGAGATTAGTCGTTTGTAACGCTCATGAAAAGTTGCACGGTCTTTATCAGAATGCGACGACTAATAGGAAGTAAGATAAAATACCACTTCCTTGTGTGTCAAGGGAAATCCTGATTCTTTCATTCAGTATTATTAGACATAGGCTCGGGTGTCTACATCAAATGTTGCTTCGTTTTCTTTATTTAAAAAGTAAAGTGTTTTGTGTAATAATCGTCCAAAATGAGTAAAGCTCTTTCTGCGAAACACAAGAACTCGTTGGTTTTAACAGAGCAGAAGTTACTTCAAGAGAAAAATGGGAAAAGACGTTGTTGTCAATGTGCAGAACCATATAAACTAACTGTATTTTGCATAGTAATGCTATGCGTGTTTGTACTTTATTGGTTTATACTGGGTCCACTTTTAATCCATGCAATTCACAATGACAACAAAAAGGACAAGTACTCGAAATTTTTATTCATTGCCTATTGGATCGCAGCATTTTTCATTTGGGTCTTTGTTACACTGTGCATAACTATAGTGTGGAAATGCATTGAAGCTAAGCAAGATGAGAAAGTTAAATTGCAAACATATGGCACAAGCAATGCAATGACACTGGGGCCAATGACCAGTGAAAAAGGCGGTCCTACGCATAATGTAAAGTTTGTAGAAACAAAAGAAGACAAGACTACAGGTGCAACGATTTCTGATAAGGAAAAAATGAAAAATGCACCCGATGAGACAGATAAAAACAATTCTCTTGAAATGCGACGGAATAGAAGTGGGAAGCACAAAGATCTTCCACCTCTTGTGATACATCGTCGTAATTCGGGCAATAATATTGAAAACACCGGCGATGTAAATCTGAAAAGTGATTCTGATGAAAATGGAGAAGACAGTGATGCATTGAAATCGGGAAACATCATCCCTAAAATTCAGAGGCAATCGATGCAAGACTATTTGAAATTGGTGACGGTTACACCGGATGACGGCACGGATACTCCAAAATCTCCAAAAGGACCACTGTCACCAAGAGAATTATTTTTTATTGATCTCATCAAAGCAGCTGAGCAAGCTGATCAAAATAAAGAAAATGGCAGTGCTAAAGTACCAGATCAAAAACATTTTTTTCCTAATGATTTCTCACCGAACGAAAAGGGCGTTGTCACTGATGCACCAAATGAGAAAAAATCGACGAAAAATCCGTCACCGAACAGCGATCCCGAGCCAACTTATTTTATCGCAAATGTAGAAAGTCCAATGAGCGAGAAGACGGAAGTATACATAGATGTTAATCCAGAAAATACAAAAGAAATCGTTGCACCTCATTCGATCAGTTTAATAATCAAAGACTCGGTGGTCACGATAGAACAAGAGACAAAAGATAATGAAAGTGAAAAGCCTAAAGAAAAAGTTGTTATATTTGAAGTGTAATTAGAGACTCGTTCCCGATTAAATATTTAAAATTATAATTCCGTAATTCACCCATAATATAATTTAATTATCACATTAGACAGATAAATTATTTAAACTTAGATGTATCGCTATAGATGAAGATAAAGACCGAAGTTCTGCGTGTATAAAGTAATAAGTTAATTAAGTAAGTGCTACGACAATCGCTTTCTTCCAGATGACTGTTGTCTGCTACCGAATCAGATCATGATACCCCAGTTACATCAGGGTAATAGCATAACAGCTATAGCTACCCCTATTCTATTTTATCAAAATTTTCCCTTACAGGTAAAGAATTCATAAGCATTATTACATTGATTTATGAATACCATTTTGATTGTGGTAATAATTCAATTTTATCGCAGTTGGAGTATGGCGTGGAATCTGAACAGTTATTATTTGTACCTGAGCTTAATTCAGTTGAAGGCTGTATGCATAGTGGACAAATTGTAGACGGTATTAGACATTTATATCTTGGGAAGCAACCACTTCTTGTTAAACAATGTACAAGGTATTAAATGTGAAAAAATGTTTCTCTTCCATTTTGATGAAATGATTAAACAAGTTATTTCAGAAATTATGTCGTAAAATAAAATTTCAGATGTGGTGGGAAAGCTCAAGTTCAAAATATGACGAGAACAGCTGCGATTAGAGCGTGGGATCAAAGATGGGCCAGAGCTTGTCGTTGTGGTGGCATTTGGCGAATTCATAAAACCTGTCCGTAAATACTAAACTGGAAGTAGTGCATTCATAAATTTTGTATACAATGATTTATACTTACAATTTTGTACATTCTGTAGTTAATAATCTTAAGTAATAATATTAAGCATTTTTATTTAAAATAAAAACCGTATTCTTATTTCGCGTTCCTCGTACATGAGAATAAGTAAACAGCTTAAGATGTATAAATTTTATTGAATTCGTTTAGTTCTGTATTACAGGTACAATAAATTTTTATTATTTCTTAACATTGCATGTATTAAAATTTTTTAATGAGCAAATCCATATGTTGATATTAGAGTTTCTAATCAATGAACAATTCTAGTTAGTCAAATAAATACTAAAAATGACATTTTTATAGGCTAGTATTGCTTGTATTGTATCTAATTATCCAGGATCGCTTGCAATAAAGAATAACGCGTAAATCTCGTTAATTACTCATTGTTTCTCGAAATTTTCATAAATTTATAAATGACATATATGTATAATAAATATCATATGTTCTTTATTAATGCAGATCTCAAATGCACAATATATAATGTTCACATAGCCTGTAAACGAAACATAATGGACAAATTTTTATTTTAATATTACTTTTGCAGTGTAATGGCTGTGGAAAGTATATTTAAAATAATCATTTCTTTTACAATTCATTGTGTAGGAAATACTGGCTGTTAGTGACTCTCTCCTTTTTTACCAATTACTCTCTTAAAGTCGCCCATGTTCGTAGTAGAGATTGGCGAACCTATAACAGCCAAATGATCGATCCTCGTTGTTTCACTACCACTTTGATTATCTTTTACAAAGATCTGGAGATTTTGTACGTTCTGGAACTTGACAAAACGCAAACCGACTGGAGTGCCGTCTTCGAGAACGCTCGGCGTTAAGCTACACATTTTAATAACATACATAACAAGTTATTAAAATGAATTGTCATCTCATGAAAACTAATAGAATACATTAGGAGATCTTACGTCAAATCCTGGATGCTTGTATTGCACTCCGCCACGTCGAAATCAATTGTTCTAGGCTGGTTAATAAATAATTTAATATTTTTTGGTCCCTTATCCTTAGGAGCTTTGATCTTCAAAGAATGAATCTTGACTGCTTGTGAAAATGCAATAGACAATATCAATTGCTCGTCGCAGTCGCTCTCAAGGTATCCGTCTTCCGAAGTCAAACATTGTACAAAATTATGATCATCAGACTCATTTAAACACTCGCATTCTTTCTTGGTAATAAATGTAGCTAGGTCCATCTGAAAAAGTGTATTATATGTCATAGTTTCTATTAAATTTAGAATAAACAGTAACTGTAAATCTTTTTAAATATATACAAAAAGTTGGGTAAAACTATGCAGAGGACAAAATTTACATAGATACAAATTTTAATTTAACACGTTCGAGACAGTGTCAGACCCTGGGGACTGACACTGAACTTTCTGTTAGGTTGGCATCAGGATCTGAGGACTGACACACCTCATTATTTTCTATATCGAATCTGATAAATAAGATATATATATATATATAACATAGGAAGTACACTTACAAAACTGTAATTTATATAACATAAAGAGTACACTTACAAAACTGTAATTTATTTATCTCTTTCGTGATTCTGCCTAAACTAATCTTCTCTTATTGTTAGCCAACATCTATCTCTCGATTTCCATCCACTTATTGAATGTGATAGTGAATCTTTCCATAATCTAAACATAAAGTGAAATAGAATCTCTATCTCGTCGTGGGCGTGTTATTTTCTGTTTATACTCATAAAAATTGACTCTGTCTCGAACGTGTTAAAATAAAATAAATACAAACTCTTACATTTTGCCATGTAGATACATTATAATTAAGAAAAAATATTACAAAGACTATAATATTACAAATACATGTACTACACGGAATATATTTGATGACTTGCGTATATCGATATCTTTCGAAAGAGAGTAATTATAACTTTTTTTATTGCTGCTTATCCCAGTAATACAAAATTGCAATAAATAATATCCCAAATATATAAAAATAGGCATTATTATCACTAGTTCGTACATGTCCAGACACAGGACTTTCAGTTTCTTCTGCCTCTCCACCACCATAAAATTGTTGAATTTTTGATTCTAATTCGACTGCGTCGGCTCCTTGACACAAGCCCAATTTCGTTTGGTTACGATAGAATATGAACGTAGGCATCGCACTGACACCTTGTACGACAGCAACTTCGGTGCAATTATCTACATCAACTTTAAGAAATACTGCGTTTGGGTATTTAACTGATAATTGTTCAAATACTGGTGCAATTCTCTGGCAAGGACCACACCTGTAGATCAGAGAAATATCAATGTATAAAACTTGTATAAAACAAATTCATGTTAATAAAAGACATTTAGGAAGAATATATTGGTCAGTTCATAAAAACATATACATTAAATCAAATAAATTGAATGTGATATTAAAATGAGTAAACTACATGTCTTTATAACAACATTATTTATATCATTGGAGGAAAAAATTCTACAAATCGATGAAGTAACGAGTTGAATTTATACATTTAGAAACAAACACATAAGAACTGTAAGTAGGAATCATTTTCATCTTCGAATCGAATATAACCTCAAAAGAAACTTACCATGTTGCTGTGAAATCAACTACAACCAATTTCGTACCCGCTCGCATCATTTCGCCATAAAACTGGCCGTCGTTGTTGATCACGCGTACTGCACCCATTGTTTATTATGGTGTATCTAGTATGATACTAATGAATGAACTACAGTATCGAAATATTGAATGACTGGCACTTTGACCGCACCAACTAACCGGACTGACCCGGTAAGATTCGAACAGATTCGAATGCATACACTGCGCACAAACTTCGACAATCAAAAACAAAATAGTTACCTAACCAGTGATGCCATACCACAGACACCACTGGACACCACACAGACACCTAAGAAAACAATGGCTATTAACACCGGATGTAGATGGCGGTAGCATTAGGCTAATTACACTTACACAGTGGTTGTTCTCATATTCAATGACACATGGCGTTTTTGAATCTTTTGGTAAAGTATTTTATATGTACTCCAATACACGCACCGTGCTCCAATGTAAATAATAAGTAACAGCGTATCTAAGTATGGTATATTTTCGTAATAACCAAATGGAAAGCTTTTGTCTCTGAAACCCGATAATTGTTGTGAAGTGCAACAAAATGTGGTATTTGACAACTTCAACAGGTAAATATTTGTTGTGATTCAAGCAATAATTGAGGTTAGAGAATGATACCGAATGTTCATTTATTTATATTCAGGAAACCGGCTGTATTTGAAGCCAAATAAAGAAGTGACATTTGGCAGAAAGAAGAGTGACATTCTTCTGCAGAATGACGAGTCTATCAGTAGATTGCACGCTTCTATATACGTCAAACCCAAAGAAGAAGTAAAGGTATCTGAAAAAGTTCATATTGGTGTTTGAAATGTTTACTGAAATGCTTTTTATCACTTCAGCCTGGTGAACCCATATCTACATGTGAAGTGAAAGATACTAATTCTAAGTATGGTACATACATTATTTTGAGCGATGAAGAAAAAATAGAAGTTACTAATACAGGGACTATATTGAAAGACGGAGATAAAATACGCTTCGGTTTACAGCAACATGTCTTTAAGTAAAATTTCAAATTTTGATTATTATTAGTATTATATATTGATTATTATTAGACTGCGGAACTTTATGCAAAATAAAAATCGTTTGCGTAAACTGCAACAAACAAGAGCCAAGTAATAAACTTCATAACTGCATAAAATCCGTAGTCTAATTATTAGTCGTAAAACTAACACGAATTCACATGAATTCACTTATCATTGACTAAATTTATATTTTAGAGTAGTATACGTACCTTTAATAACCATTGTGTCTTCCTTCCAAAATACTGAGAAAGAGAAGCTACAAGGTATATTGGATGAAATTGATGGAATGATGATTAACAATTGGACAAGTGCTTGTACTCATCTAACAGTGTTGAAAGCATCCTTAACTGAAAAGGTTTTCGCTCAAAGATATTTGTATATTTGTCTATCATCTTCCGATAGTTAACAAATAGTTAACTGAACTCTGGTTTAGGTTACATGGGCTATGGCTTCTGCAGTGCCGATAGTAACTCTGAATTTCTGGGAGGCTGTAAAACATGCTATTGATAATGGTGACGAGCTTCCGCAACCGGAGAAATTTATTCCACCGATTTCTGAGTTGTTAATCAACAGGAGCTGCGTCTCTCTCTGTGTAAATGAGAAAAGGAAGACACTCTTTCGAAACTTCATATTTGTGCACTTCACCGTACGCCAGTATAAAATGTATGGAAGAATGATTAACATGGCAGGTAAGAAGCAAATGATTGAATATTCACAATTTTGTTTTTGTTATTTCTTATAACTTGTATATACACATACATGTTTAAGGTGGTAAGCCAATGTTATATTCGAGAAGACCTCTGACCACTAAGGAGGTTTGTGCACCTAATGTTATTGTGCTACAATACTCTGACAGTGACACAACGCAATCGACACAGGACACAGTGCCCGAATATGAAACAATATGTAAGCAATCTTTACATAGTTCCATAGGTTTATATCTGTAGAGTGAACTACCTAAAACCAGGCCACATGAATAACTATGCTGCTATTCGCGATAGAAAGAGAATGCAGTGTGTTTTCTTGCAAATAATAAATATAGAAAAATGGAAGACACCCTGTATGTCAGAAAATAGTTTACTTTAGAGTTACTCTGATGGCCTGTTTGAGGTGGTTTCTGTGTACCTTGTCTATGATTAATGGTTTACAGACAACGCATTGCGGGAGAGCAAACGTAAAATGATATCGGAGACTGATATTCCACTTGCAATTCTGCATTGTTCTACTGAAAAGTACTGCAATCCAACATATAGGTTTGAGGAACTGTTAAAACGACCACAGTCGAAACCTGACTCTTCCGAACTTCTAGTTATTGATACACAGGACCTAACAGATGATGCGAAAGTATTACCGAAAATAATTTCTAACGTTCCGGTACAAACGAACTTTAAACTAAACAATTTGCCACAGAACGTTTTTATTCCCGAATCATGCAGTTCGGCCGCATCGGATAGCGTTGCGTCTCAATCAAAAGATATAATGATAATTAGTATATCAAAAACGAGTCCGGATAGAAAGAACACCGTTAATAGTGAGATTTCAATTGAAAGCAGATCTGCGCCAAAGATTGAAGAAGTTCAAAAAACTATGAAATATATTCCAGAAACAAAAGATTCATATGATACACAAGATTTATTAGAAACTGGTACGCTAAAAGCGAGTCAGGATAGAAAGAACACTATTAATACTGAGGTTTCAGTTGGAAGGGGTCCTGCGCCAAAGATTAAAGAAGTACAAAACACTATGAAATATATTCCAGAAACAAAGGATTCATATGATACACAAGATCTATTAAAAACTGGTACGCTAAAAGCGAGTCAGGATAGAAAGAACACTGTTAATACTGAGGTTTCAGTTGGAAGCAAATCTGCGCGAAAGATTGAAGAAGTACAAAAAGCTGAGAAATATATTCCAGAAACAAAGGATTCATATGATACACAAGATTTATTAAAAACTGGTACGCTAAAAGCGAGTCAGGATAGAAAGAACACTGTTAATACTGAGGTTTCAGTTGGAAGCAAATCTGCGCGAAAGATTGAAGAAGTACAAAAAAGCTGAGAAATATATTCCAGAAACAAAGGATTCATATGATACACAAGATTTATTCAAAACTGGTACAGGAAAAGCGAGTCAGGGTGCAAAGAGTACACCTAATAGTGAGATTTCAGTTGAAAGAAGGGGGCCTGTGCAAAGGATTAAAGAAACGAATGATTCAACCCAAACACAAGATATACTAAGAGCTGGTACGTCTAAATTGAGTCAGAATGTAAGGGATGCTGTTAATAATGATATTTCAATTAAACGAATATCTATACAAAGAATACAAGAAGTATGTTCACGAAAGACTGTGAAATATATTTCAGAATCAAGTGAATCGTCTCAATCAGAAGAAACGCTACGAGTCAACGCACTAAACACGAGTCAGATTATAAAGAGCACTTCTGAGAGTGATGTTTTAATTGATAAGAAATCCACGCAAAAGGTAAAAGAAGTTAATTCACAGAGAACTCCGAAACGTGCTCTAGAAACGCATGACTCATCAGATGATACAGAGAAAGGTGCACAACATTCTTTTCAAAGATCACGGTGGGTGAAAAATAACTTATTTTGTAGTTCCTTGCAAGGAATTAGTTCCAAGACACCATTTTCGGAGACAATGATAGCAAATAAAGGAACTCCTGCAAACGACGTAATTGACCTATTAGATGATGAAGATGATGATGAAGAAGAAGAAAATAAATTGGAAGAGATACTGATGAATAGAGAGAGAAGCAATATACACTCCAATAGTATTCTCAGTCCAGAGAAATTGTCCAAATTACTTCACGATCGTAGTGTTAAAAGTCCAGAAGTGAATAGGCATTGCACACCTTTATCTAGAGCAGATAATATTCATTCGGCAAAAACGGTGTCACAGATAGAGAACGAGTCTATTACAAAATCGAAAAAAAGAAAAGAAACTTTTGACGAGTTTGATGAAAGAGATGAAGATGTCCTGACACTTATTATTGGTAAAAAATCTTGCTCTGACAATTCAGTCACGGCAGTTCCTGTGACGTCGCCGAATACTGTAAAGCCATCACAAGCTGTAAGATTAGCAATTCAAATCTTTAAAAAAAAATGTAAATGCAAGTGAACAATTGTTTATTTCAATGTTTTAGGAAAACCACAATAATCTGTTAAGGAATAATACCTCGTCCTTTCGTGCTAGTATTAATTTCAAGAAATTTAAGAAGGTATTATGTGATAGATTGAATAACCTTAGCACCCGGCCTACTTTACCAAGTTTTAATAATTTTTTTAACAGGTTTATTATAAAATACCCCAGCAAAGGATAACTCTGAACGACATGTATAGTTCATATGGAACATGTTCAATGTACAAAATCTCTAACACAGCATCTATACAATAATGGTTCAAAGTATTTGTACTTGACTGTTACATTCAACATTTTATACGTATTCTTGTGTAATATAAATTACTTTATTAGTGAACAGAGACTATCTAATAGCTATATTTATATGGCGTACGAAATTATATCTGAAAGATGCATTCATGTCTATAATTTTTGTTTTTTTTAACATCGACACGATAACTACGATTAGCATTATTAACAGAAAGCGTATGTCATATTTATTCATATTTAAATATTATATCACTTGTTTAAGCGAAAATGCGTAATACAGCAGGCCTTTGAGACTTCGAATTTAGTATTTATATTACCATGAACAATCTTTCTTTTCGGTATCTGTTGCAGAAACGTACTTTAAAACATTTGTAAATTGATAATTATAATAAAAAGAATACCTTCTGACAAAGAATACATTCACGCGTAAATATTGTTAAATTATTTTACTATTATTCATCAAGTGGGAGCACGAGGAGGAACGCACTCCACGTGAACAATGTAATTAAGTACAGATCGCTGTTATTAATTATGAGCACGATCGGTCACGTTATCGACGTGTCAGCCTTATTAGCGACAACACACTGCGCTAGATCGGTGCGGTGTATTTTTTTTCTAGTATCACAAACCAATCAATAATTACTCATAAAGTTTCAATCAAACATATCTGTCGCGCGATAAGAATCTCTCAACTGGTAATCTTTGCTGGATCTGTGTTAGCAGCGATTTCATAAGAAATCGTTGCCACTTTCGTGAAATTTCCAATCGCTACTTATCATTGATGAGGATGATGATGAACTGGCGATCGTCTCAGTCGTTGGGAATTTTTTTTTTTGGGGGGGGGGGGGGGGGGATATAGAAAAACGTAAATAAAATGCGCACAATAATGGACGTATAGATACGAGTCGATATATAAGAAATTGAGGAGACGATGAGTCGGATTAGTTCCGAGTGATCATCGCCGTCTCATCATGCGTATTCTGCTGATCGCTGCCTGTGTTGCGGCTGTCTTTGCCGCTAATGAGGAGGTTTTGCCACCCTTAGAGGGGTACGTCTCATTTTGTAGCCATTCTCACTATAATTATCCAAATTCCGTTTCTCCAACTTGGCTTTAGGTAGGAGAAAGAAATTGTTTTAAAGATAATATCGTTGCGAATGATAAGAAAATTATTTTATTGGTACGAAAATTAATTTTCCTATTTTTTGATTTTATATTTATTTATATTTTTAAAAGTTGTAGCCTTTGGAAAAGATGTTTGTATAATTAAATTAGCCATTATTAGCCGGCTCATTATGTTCCAGTAATTATAAAATCTTGATATGTAAACAATGGTTAGACATGTTTAATTTGGAAAACAAGTTTCTCTCTTCTACGAGCAACAGTCACGATCTACCTATTGATCAGCAATGGCTCTGGATGAAAATTTAATCTACCGAAATTGACAGGATGCAAAGCCTCTCCATTTCCGTGAGCACGCCGGAGCAGCTTATGTTATTGAAAAATTTCGTGGATGTTTTTGGTTTCGATTTTCTCCGAACGACCGAGAGCGTTGTCGATGTGATGGTGACCGCTGACAAAGTAGACGGTTTTAAAGGTCTTCTGGATGAAAATGGCATGACCTACACGGTCCTGGTCCATAATGTTCGGGAAGCAGTCACTGAGGAATACATCAATCAACAAATTGAGCGAAGACTGCAGTCGCTTCTTCCGGAAACGCGAGCAGCTCCTGCAGGAAAATTGTCTTTCACTTACTACCCTAATAACAACGAAGTACGTAACAACTTACTTGCGTAACGGGGTGGCTTAATTTCTCTCGAGAATAGAACTTTCAATTTATTTCTCATTTATACATCGTTTACAAAAATGATGTTCCTTTAAACTAACGAGATATCCATGTTCGAAACTATTAGGAAATTTAATGTAGAATATTTAATAATTTAATATTTGCTATTCTATTTGACTATTTTTATTATTATGATCGGTTCAATCTCGTTAAATCATTTTTGTTCCTTAAAATGCAGCATAAATGAAATTTTAATATTTGTTACATCGTCTATTTTTTAATTTTACATGGAGTGTATGCTTTGTTGGGGGATGCTATTGTGCTCGGAGAAGCGATTGAACTTTCTAGTTAATATAAAAATGATAGCGCAGAAAATAACGGGATAATAATGGGATGTTCGTTAGGTGGATCAGTATTTGAACTACATAGTACAAAGCCACCCTGACGTGGCTTCGTTAATCAACATAGGAGTCTCCTATGAGGGACGGCAAATGAAAGTTCTAAGGCTGTCAACTGGTGGTAATAATAAACGTGCCATTTTTATCGATGCTGGTATTCATGCTAGAGAATGGATCGCTCCAGTGACGTCGCTCTACATAGTAGATCAGTTGGTGGCGAATAAAAATCTTCTGAAAGATGTCGATTGGTACATTCTTCCGGTACTGAACCCTGACGGCTATGCATTCACGCATAGTTCTACCGCGGTAATTGTATTTCATTTATTTCAATTTACCATTGCCATAGAAACTTTTAATCACCATTAAAATGTTTCCTTTCATGTTGCTACATAGATAAACTAACCAGATTATTCAATTTCAATATTAGAATATTTTTAGGCAAATATTTTATTTATTTCAATTCACCATAGAAACCCTTTAATCACTATTAAAATATTTATTTCAAAATTAAAATATTTTTAGGTCTTGTATAAAATAAATGACTCGTCGAATTTAATTTCAATCTTAACTGAATCTCAGTTTCTTATTATTAGACTGCGGATTTTATGCATTTATAAAAATCGGTAGGTCTAATTTCTGACAGTAAAAAAATATGAAGAATTTAAATATGCTGTTATATTATTTTCAACCTATTAAACATATTTAACAAGAAATTAAATATTAATTTTGCCTCAGCTTGTCGCAATTCAAGTAGAAAGTTTTTATTTTGCATAAAAATCCGCAGTCTACTTTATATTTAAATTATTTATCTTCTAGTGTTCGTTTCAATAAAGGTTGATATTAGGAAAATATATAGGTTCATTGTAAATATTGCAAGTATTAATGGTAATTTAAACGAATTTCAATGTATAACATTTCTTTTATTGTCTTACTGTATGATGTACAATTTTATTGGGTTTATTTCATCGTTCTTTTTCATTTTCTCGGTTACATTATGTTCGTTTAACTAAATATCAGCAATAATTGTATTGCAGAACCGTCTCTGGAGAAAGACAAGATCTCAGAACAGCGGATCCACCTGTCGCGGTGTCGACGGCAACAGAAATTACGATATGGAATGGATGGGTGAGTAGACAATTTCACAAAAATCATTTTCGGACAAGGATAAGACAGATACAATTTAATATCTCTTGCGAATCGATTGATTAAAAACCGTCTACGTATAATTGCTTTGTTGCGCGTCTTTATCGTCGCCGATCAAACTCGAGAGCGACGAGCACTTCTATTAAAAAGACAAATTAATATTTCCTCAAAGAGATTACGGTGCATATCAATCAAACATCAAGATCGCTGATAACTCGACGATACCCGTCAACGTGTATCTACTGATTAATCGCTCGAGAATCAATATTAAACAATGCGTAGCAAATTGATCATGATATCTGGAAGTATATAAATACACAATAACAAAATATTATTTTTGGGGACACGTTTCGAAATCACGTGGACATTATTTGATTGCGGAACTGATATTTTATTAACGTGATTTATGACGTGATCTCTTGTAAAATCATGCTGATTGTCAAGATCGAATCATTTTATCGGATGAGATACTTTGTTAATTAACAACGAGATATTGCGGAATTATGTCGGGAAACTATCAACTTTTTCCTAGTCGGCATTCCATGTTAATTGCATGCTTTTAATTGAATTTTTACAAGTAAATAGCCAATAAATTAATTAACGATGTCAATATTCTTGTAAAGTAAGTTAAGAGAAATGCTATTTTAATTCCTTGCATTACGATTTATTTTAATGATGATTAAATCAATAGCCGTATATTAACAAAACCAAAATAGAATTTTATTTCGGCTTAAGGAAATTAATAACATATTTATTAGGCTCTGTTCAGAATCTTCATCACGAGTCGGACACGATATTGTAGGGCAAGAGGTTAAAGTTGACAAATGTATGCACATTTAATGTCGCCAAATGCAAGTACATACTTCTTGAAAAAATATTTAATCGCCACAAATCTCTGAGAAACATGTTTAATGTTTCGGTTCGTTTCGTCTCGCCGTCCGATTACGGTGCCGCGGGGTATTTTTATTAATGTTATTTGCGGCGAATTGATTTCGCTCGAGTTGATTGAAACGGCAACGATGTTCGTCGAAAGGCAATCGAACTTTTCTATCGCAAATAATAATTGAACGAGAAAGGAGAACACGTCGTTAGTCAGTGCGCATCTACCCCCCACTCCCCGTCGCCCTCGTGTTCCATGAAGAGTACTGTGTCACGGTTAAACTCGACTATTGCACTCTAACTTTTCTTTGGAGAGCAATTGCGCGGCGTTTTCATTGAAGTTATGATTGAGCGTGATAAAAACTTGCTCGTTACCCGCGCGCGGCGGTTGTTACTCCGCGGCGGGTCTCTTCATTCGGGCTTTAACACACTGACTTTTGAGAACTCCCGAGTCATTTGCCGGCGTTACAGATGTCGACGGTGGCCTCTCGACATCGCGATGACAATTTCACCTTTCGTTTACGTTCAACTGTTTTCACGGGTTTTAGAACCGAGAATTATCTCCGCGGGGATCCGGCTTTAAGTGTCCAGTTTCGCAAAGGGTTGTGTTCGCGTACAGTTTTAAACCGGCCGCGTTCCTCGATTTGATTGTTCATAAAAGCTCCTCGAAACAAAAATTTTCTGTCCGTAGCGAAGCTCACATTTCCAGTTCTTTCATTTCTTCGAAGACAAGAATTTTATTATTTATTTAAAAAAGAGAATTTTAGCTAGACTGCGGATTTTATGCACTTGTAGTAGAAATTAGTAAAAGACAAAAATGTGTGAAAGCATTAGAAGAATTAAATAATATCCCGACATTATTCTTGTGTGATAATTATTCAAATAATAAAAACATTCTCATCCAGCTTTCATTATTCACGATCGAGGTAAAACAATTTTATTTTGCACAAAAATCCGCAGTCTGTTGTTAACATTAGATTTATGGAGTACTTAACAAGGAAATAAATTCCAGCCAATTTTTCCAAAATGGACACAAGCCGAAAAAGGCGCTGCCGCTAATGATTTTCTAATTCGAGCCACTCGGAGAATTTTCCCAACAGCGTGGCGGGTTTAATAAATATATTTTTTTCATTTACGAAATTTCAAGCAAATAAATTCAGGGGAATAGGGCGAACACAACCGCGGGCGCAGTTGCGAGACTCTCTAAATTGAGATCCCTAATTCGACATGCCATTTGAAAGTTGCCTGCCGCGAGAAATTCGCGCGAGCACTTTCCCGTATTACACTGCGGCCCACGAGAAAATTCTACGCGCGTACTAAAAATTTTCACTGCATTACCTCTCGGCTATTTCTCCCACGGAAGATTAGTATTGTCTTCCCCCGCGATATTTCCACCGCTTTTATTCCCGCGGAAAAGTCCGATATTTGATTAATACTTGAGAAACATCGTGCACGCTCGATCAGATCTCCCAGCTGCGGCGAAACAAATTCCCCTTTAGCGTCTAAACAAATATTTATAGGCGTACATAAATGTAGATCAGAAATAAGCCGCGTTTTTTCGGAATCTATTTAAATATCTGGCGACGTAGTATTTTTCAATTAAAACCTGCTTTCCTCGTTATCCTGAGCTCTTTGTTATTATGACAGAGTGCACGCGGTAAATCGAGTTTCCGGAAATGAACATCGTCTAAATGCATTTGTTTCTCGTTTAGCGGGATGTTATGAGAAAATAATTTCAAATTTTATTCTATCGCTGCGCGCAGCAGAAAGTTACATTTTCCTTCGCGAATTAAAAGCCTTTTGCGAAATGTATGAAAATTGCTTTGGTTCGTTTGTTTCTCCTTTAATCTTATTCTTTAAATTTCTTCTTTATTATTATTCTTTTACTGACCCTTAAATAAATCAGTAAAGAAGACGTTGTCAGTTTTGTTCCGTTTATACCGTACGTAATACCATAAAAATAAATTACAATAAATTGTTTGCAGTTGCCGGTGCATCTTCCAACCCATGCAGTGACACTTACGCCGGACCGAAGCCATTCTCCGAAAAGGAAATGCGAAACATGAGAGACTTCATCAACGCACGCAAACAGAACATTAAAGCCTACGTCTCTTTCCACTCTTATGGCCAGGTGAATAAATTCTTGAATATTTAACTAGTTAGTAATCGAATAAGCATTATTTCTCGTAGAGAATTTTTCGCACATCTTGTGAGCAGTGCTGCTGTTAGTCGAAAGCACAAAAAGCTTTAGAACTTTTCGCGTTAGCCGATGCAAGCGATGCTTGACTAATTTCTTGAAAGCTTTCCGTAGTATTTTCATTGTTTGTTTAAAGTTCCGAGCAGTAATGCAAGCTTTTAATTGTTCCGGATGCAGTATCCAAGCGTTTCGAATTTGCGATTTCGTTTGCTAGTCACGTGTCGCGCGTGGAAGGCTTTTGCAAGCGTAAACTCGAAAAATTTCTAAACACACTGGGGAGGATACCGGAGAATTACGAATTCCGTCGCTCCATGAGAATAACCTGGGACAATCGCATTCTGGGATCGTTGTTGCACGCTACGCGTTTTTTTTCCACATACGTATCTAGCTTTTCTTTTTATCTCTCTCAGTGAAAAATCGAGAATATTATTTTTTCAGTATATCCTGTATCCTTGGGGATTCACCTCTAAAGTGCCAGCCAACGAAGCGGAATTGGTAAGTTAACATTTTCGTGATGAAATTCTCTGTTTCGTTCCTTGTACCAGCTATCCTGACTTATGTTTCGATTCAACAGAAAAATCTTGCGATCAAGAGTGCCGCTGCCATCGCCACCTCTCGTAACACTAAATACACTTATGGTACCTCTGCTAATCATCTTTGTAAGTATCGATCGTTTTTTTTCAATTCTTTGATTTTTCTACTTGGTAATTACGTCGATTGCTTCGAAAAAGCAGAAAGGTTTATTACCACTAATCATACCGGGTACTTTATCGGATATATATGGTTTTGTAAAGATTACAAGAATGAATTTATTTAAAGATTTTTCACAATTTTTATTAATAATACGTAATCAAATAAAGAAATTTATTGAATCATTTCTAATGGAAGCATCTTTATCATTTCAATAATTAAAAAATAAACTATGTGAAAGCTGTCATTTGACCTGTCACGGTATGGTTAGTGTTAACAGGTTAGTGTTAACAATATACAAATAAACTTAGGTACAAAAATGAACACTTCCGGCAATCTCGTACAATAATCGACGTGGTTATTTGTTAATTGATGTTTTGTTCATATGTTCATTAGACCCTGCTGCTGGAGGTAGCGACGACTGGGCAATGGGCAAGGCTGGCGTTACAATTTCGTACACCTATGAACTTCCCGGTGGAAACTCTGGATTCTTATTGCCTCCGAGTGAAATCAAAGCTGTCGGCATTGAAACATTTGAGGCGATGAAAGTGATCCATCAATACATTAAATCGAAATAAGCTTCTTATAGGTTTAAACGTGTAATTCCATTCATCTTGTATATGTATATATAGAAATCTTTGAGAGATTCAGTAGCTGTATACAGGCTTGTCTACCCAACTGGTCGTTAATGATCTCGCTATCATTAATAACGTGGTCGCATTCGACCACGTTAAAATAAACTGTAAAAATTGTAACACATTCCTGCCAGGTACCTTCTGCTCATCTCAACACGATACACGTTAAATATTGTAATTCTTTTGGTAAAGAATAAAGAATATTCGTTACAACAGCCAATGTGTTCTTTTTTCCTCACCCAGTACATGAGTATTCGATAGTAGAATTAAATTAATATCTTCGAAAATTTCCGACCGTCTAACTTGTCGTCGAGTTGTACTACTGAATTCCGTGTCACCTTTTTTACTATCATGTTCTCGTAGTAGAAATCCAAAAATTGTAGAAAACTTCGAAAATTCAGTAGTACGACTCAACGACAAGTCAGACGGCCGAAAATTTTTCGTGGTCTGACTTATCGTTGACTTGTACTACTTTTCAAAGTTTCGAAATAGAAGCTTGAAAAAGTAGTACAAGTCAACGATAAGTCAGACCACGAAAAATTTTCGGTCGTCTGACTTGTGGTTGAGTCGTACTACTGAATTTTCGAAAATTTTTCGTGGTCCGACTTATCGTTGACTTGTACTACTTTTTAAAGTTTCGAAATAGAAACCTGAAAAAGTAGTACAAGTCAACGATAAGTCAGATCACGAAAAATTTTCGGTCGTCTGACTTGTGGTTGAGTCGTACTACTGAATTTTCGAAAATTTTTCGTGGTCCGACTTATCGTTGACTTGTACTACTTTTTAAAGTTTCGAAATAGAAACCTGAAAAAGTAGTACAAGTCAACGATAAGTCAGATCACGAAAAATTTTCGAAATTCAGTAGTACAACTCAACGACAAGTCAGACGCTCGAAAATTTTCGGAATTCAGTAGTACAACTAAACGACAAGCCAGACGCTCGAAAATTTTCGAAATTCAGTAGTACGACTCAACCACAAGTCAGACGCTCGAAAATTTTCGGAATTCAGTAGTACAACTAAACGACAAGCCAGACGCTCGAAAATTTTCGAAATTCAGTAGTACAACTCAACGACAAGCCAGACGGCCGAAAATTTGCGAAAATTTTTCGAAAACTTCGAAAATTGAACTTTGTATTAGGAGAACCTGATGTCCAAGGAGGTGGCATGATTTTCAGTAGTGCAACTCAACCACAAGTCAGACGGCCAAATAATAGTCGAAAATTTTTGAAAACCTCGAATATTGAATTTTGTATTAGGAGAGTATGATATCGAAGGAGGTGGCACGAAAAATCAGTAGTAGAACTCGACGACAATTTGGACGTGCGGGAAAAATTGGTGTTTCAATAAATATACAAGCAGATATGATTTTTTATTACATTATCTTTATTTATTCCTTGTAGATTCATACATAAAATGTTTGTATCGTACATGTACATTGTCACGTCCAGTGGTTTAGCCAATAATAATAATTAATGAAACCAATAATGTATAAACATACATTTTTCGAATTTCTTTTTATAGTTGTTCCAATGTTGTACGAGAAATAAAATATCAAATATTATAATTAATAATTAATGTTAAACTATCGTATATTATACCACATTGCGTGCGATAGAACTAAGGAAAACTCATAAGATATATTTCGCCGTTGACTACATGGAATCGCTGTTCCATGTGATTTATTTCAAACTTAAAACTCAACTTGAATTTAAGCCTTTATTGAACAAATTAAGAATACAGAGAAAACTATTTTATTAAACAAATGAAATAATCAAAAATATTATGCGTGCGAATAATTAAAAGAAGCATCCGTTGAAGCCTATTCATCACTGAAGAATGTATAAATAGTCCAAAGGAGACTAGGAAAGATACTACGTAAAAGAAATGGACAAAGGAATCGATGAGCAGTTCCCCCGATCTAGGAGGATGTGCAGAGTAATATGATCTGACCAAGAGGATGATAACCACAAATCGGAAACCAACATCCGGTTAAAATGCAGACGATTAAGAAGAAAAGCGATTACGAGGAATTGGTAGAGATGCACTCACCTATGAAGATTAAGCTTAGAACAAAGGATTGATCGATCTATAAAAGGGATGGCTCCTCATCAGGAGCTCAGTTGACAGTCAAGATTTTCATGAAATACGTTCGGTTAGTCAGTCACCATAAGGAATCAGTTTAAAGTCAGTATTCGAAAGGGTTCAGTTAAGTTCGTGAAAGCGTGTACACTCGTTGGAGCAATCGTGTGTGTGGTCAAAAGTGAAGTTTATTGGCGTGTTAAAACCCGCTGGATATTTTTAACATCCACCAACCAACAACATTGGAGAATCATCATTACCAACAACATCAACACTGGAAAATCAACACCACCACATCATTCTAAGGCGTGCGAAGCGCATGTATTAAACAGTTATTAAACAATTTCCAATAAGATCATAATAACCAAATGTATCCGAAATTTGATACTTAGAATATATTCCTGTTTATTTTTACTTAAATCGAAACTTCAAATCATTTTTAAAGAGTTCCCCAACTTCGATTTCAACTATCCAAATCCCCATTTACCCGAACCGAAGCCGGTGAATGCAGGTAGCTTCGAAACTGCGTTATATCTCAATTCTAATTAAATTAACTATTCATCTTTCAAACGTCCACCTTAGGACGTAACAACATCATTTATATTCTAAACATTTGTAACAAAATTGACTAACAAGGCTGTAAAATTTAGCTCCCTCGGACACACACCGTTTGTGTTGCAACCTCACGTAGTTCGCTAGAGTTGATCGTTTCATTTCGATAGAGTCTGACGTCGTACTTGGGCATTTCCTACAGAGTCGGCAATTCAGAACCGTAGACAGAAGAATGAATTGCATATTGGATGCAATGACTGTGCTGATGTTAAGTTTGTGTTCTCGCGAGGAACGTTTACTTAAAAAGAAGTTTTCCGCGGCGTGTTTCCCGTTTCGCGGACGCTCTCCATCCGTGAAACGAAATAGCTATTGTTCGGCCCCTGCGGCCCTTCGTTGCCGTCTACCACTTCTGGCTTTTCCTTCGTTTTTAGGTAGCGGTATATCCGCGAAAGCGAGAGTGGCTGGGGAAACTAGGGAAAGAAAGCCTGGGAGAGAGAGAGAGCTTGAGGATTCGGTTGGAATGAAGTAGAACACTTAGCACGTAGAGGCCGCACGAGTGTCGTGGCGTCGAGTTCCTTTCCGCTTATACCTATTTCTCGTTGGGCCGCGTTCGGTCTAATTGGAGAAACAACAGACTCATTACCCGTGGACTCGAGCAGAGACGAGAGCTCATTTGACGGGGGCTGAGGGCACTGGGTCGTGAAATTTTTGTATAACGAGCCACTATCCCCAACGCCGTGCACAGCTCTCTTTCTCTTTCGCTCTCTCTCTCTCTCTCTCTCTCTCTCTCTCTCTCTCTCTCTCTCTGTTGGGGAATACAGGGGTCTCTAAGCATTCCTTGAAACCGTTGACTAAGGTGACAGAGACTGCTGCACACGCCTTTGGTGACGCAAGAAACCTCCGGTTTATCCCCTTTTTCATAAGCAGCCGCCCCTTGTCTGCGTCGCACGGCAGTTAGCACGGTTACACGAGGCTCTTTCCCTGATGGTTCAACTGCTTCCTGCTTTTCTCTTCTGCTTTCGCGGGTAATGGCACCATATCGTGTGTACTTCTGGGACTGAAAATCAGTGATATTGTGTTACCCACACTGATCATTGATCGATTGCTGCTAGCGTTGAATGCAAAACATTGTAGGTAAAGGAAACATCTATTCACGACGGACTATCGGTGAGATTTACTGGTAAAGCTCTTTTACTTCTAACGATTCCTTTATGTGATGTTGTTTAATTCTTCTGTAAGCTTCACATATACAGGGTGTCCCAAAATTCGTGAAAATCCCGAAAGGAGGTGGTTTCTGAGACCATTTCAAGCGACATTTTCCTTTGCAAAAATGTGATATCTATACTGAGAAAAAAAAGTAGTTACTTCAATAAGACGCGTGTTATTATAATTTTTTTACTTCGATGAATATCAATGTATTCTTTTCAATAGTATGAAATTTAGAAGCAAATCGTCATGTATTTGAATTGTCTATCATGAAATGATTGAAAATTGTATTTGATCCAATACCGTATATTATTATTCGTAATATTTCTTTATTTTCCTTCAATCAGATATATTGTTAAAAAAATTTGAGAAATGTATTGATTTACTCTGGAATTGGTTTGAGGCCATATCTTATTTTTTTGAAAACATTGATGGTCAAGCTATTGGCTTATATGATTGGCGGAAATGAGTTTGCTATTGAATATTCAATAGTATTAAATATTAAAATAAGTTCATATGATATTGGCACTATTCAATAGTACATCTTATTGAATCAACATATAGTTTTTTGTTTCGGCAGGATTTTTTTCTCAGAGTATAATCCTTATATATCTACAAAAGAATATCCAACGTACTCGGCTGCTGACCGGTTCTTGCTAAATATTTTGTTAAATAACTCTGATGTTTGCCGGAAGTTGCAAATTCGACTTATATAATATCAAAATATACTATCTTAGGAATGGACACAACCAAAATCATCGATACGTTCGGATACGTTTTTTTTATCCTCTGGTAAAGATTAGGGGAACCTGTAAAATTTTATTGTTTCATTTCAGGTCAATTATTATGTTGCATATAAGTATTACAAAATTTTTAATGTTGAATTACAATTAGCCAACCCTTAGCCATTATTTCCTAAAAAAATTATTTCCTAGAAACGTGTTTTGTTCATATCACAACGTAAACAAGTTACGCTAAGAATTGTTGTACTATTTGATGTTCTTAATATTTTCTTACGAGATTCCCTGCAACTAATTTTCTACTGCATTTTTTAAATTTTTGTTTTCAAAAAATGATTATTTGGACATTTTAACATAGTATGAACATAGTTTTGAATCGATATGAAGGTGTGATCTTTTCGATTTTTGTCCATGGTTTGCGACACTGCGCGGCGCGCCAACTGTCGATTGGCCGACTGTGGCAACTCGCGTCTAGGTCGCGCTCTGATTGGTCCGTGTTTTTCGTTAATAACTTCTAAACAAAGCCGCGGATAACATTTTCGCAAAGGAAAATATCGCTTGAAATGGTCTTAGAAACCATCTCCTTTCGGGATTTTCACGAATTTTGGGACACCCTGTATTTCAGAGGTGGGCGTTATTTGACGAAATGTTTAACTGATACCACATACTCACCAAGAGGTACAATTCTAAAATCCGTATTCTTGTGCTGTGTAAGATTTTAAATATTTCCATTCGAAGAGAAAATTCTTCCCAACTTCCCAGTCACTTACAATTAGAACCGAATGAAAAACGAGTTCCGTGTGTACACAATACGTTTATTCAAGACACTACCATCGTCTACGAACTAAAATAAATATAAAATTCGGTGACGGAACAGAAACGAAACGAATTTCGAAATTCTCCCGTGTGGCACACGCTCGAAATCAAAAGACAATCTCTACGGCGAACGTTTAATCACATTAACACAGAAATCTCGATTGTAAAACAAGAAAGAACAACAATTGGGTACGGCTACGGTTACAAACGTTTTTTCTTTTTCCTTATCCATTCCCAGTCCGTAACGCAATCGAAGGCACATCGTACTAAATGTCTCGAAACAATGAATTTCTCTCATTCTCGGAATTCACACGCAGACACGGAGCCATCAGCAATCAATCACCGAGCCGATTAAAAGACATAATCTACTTTATTCTGATGATAGTGATCCATGAAACATTGTCCATATACATTATACTCATATCTATATACACACAGTGTATCCCATTCGGCGTCTCGCGTGCGATTATTTTCCAAAATGCAGCTCGTTCGAAAAAATGTTGCCGAATATAACACGAATCAGGTGAACAAATACTTTCTTTCAAAGTGATTCTTTTGTTTTTTTTTTTATATATAGAATTGTATGTTTTTATTTCGGTAGATGCGTAGCTCGTTTCACGTTGAATTTATTGATCGATACTCAGGATTAATATTAATATGATTACTATATATAATCGATTAAGGTTTTTAAAGATTAATCAAGGTCGTCTCGAGATAATTCGAGGATATTTTACTATTTAAATTTTTATCGTTTAGCATTTAATCGACTAATTTTGATCATGTATGTCTAGTGATCACCAAAAGACGTCTTAGATATGTAGTATAGATCCATAAGATCAAGAAACACTTTATGAAACAAGCTGTAGTGTGGAAATAATTTCATGTAAATCTTCAAATGAGGCACCCTGTACATATAAATATACATTGTAGATCTGATTTATAATAATATACATATACAATAATATATATATTATTTGTATAGTTTATTCATAGGACTATATAGAACAAATAGCTCTCGTTGCTAGGATCTAATCGGAACTTAACATAGATAAATGTATCCTCTTTCGTACGAAGAATGAACGGAGGAAGTAAATCCCGGAAGTAAAGGTCGAGGGGTTTCCGGTCTGTTTCGAGAACGCCTCGATCGATTTATCGGTTTCGTAATCTCTCGTTTCCTTTTCTTTTTCCTTTTCTGATTCTCTTCTCCAAATAGCTCGTTATTTCACGAACATACACCGCGATACGGACAAACTATACAGACCACTCGGAAGATATACCGTTTAGTAAAATGATTAGCTTAATCTACACACTGCTGAGGGCACGGCGACGTAAGTTCTCCGTCGAATAAGATTCCATCCACGCTTATCTGATCGTGATTTCTTCGTGGATCTCTCGAACTTTCGGGAAACCACAGTCCCGATCATGTTACTTAAGCTTAATCGCGGAAGATGCTCGAAGAACGATTGGACTGAACTCGGGGATCAGGTTTCGTGCAGCTAATTGATAATGAACCAATTCAATTCTGGTCAAGTAGATCACAAAATTGAAGCACTGATTAATTTTCTTCACCCTCTGAGTAATTATGGACAGTTTATAGACTGTGGATTTTCATGAAAAAATGAATATGTATTTCGTCGAAAATATTGTCACAATATTTGAAAAATTTTTCTGATGTCTCCGTAATTTTGTAAATGCACGAAATCCACCGCCTAGTAATATTCTATGTGTTTAGTTTTTCGAGTTTATTGTGTCTGGATTGTGTGTCGGATGAAAATTCAGAGCAATTGTTGAAAGGTTCAGATATTTCTCCGCGAATTTCGACGAATTTACCATTTTTTTTTCGATTTGGAAAGGTCGAAAGCGGTCGGGGAAGGGTTCTCACACACGCAGAAACGTAAAAGGTATAGGTACGTTATATTGAAAATTCCATTGAAGAGGAGAGATCAATGATTTAATTATAATCGTTCTAGGGCTGCCGAAATTATCCGCAAATATTGTACTCCGAATTACGCTCAGCTCAATTATTGACGGAATCGTGCTGGAGGTCCCGTTGTCCCGGACTCGTACAAACACTCACGTCTTCAAACAAACACTACCGTTTGTATCTTAAAAACACACGCGGAAGCGCCCGCGTTTAAACAATAATAAACAATGATGGAAACGCGCGCAGTGGTATCGGTGATTCTACACACTGCGTGTATTCGCACATTCACATATTGAACATTGAAAAACAGTAGCATGAAAATTGCTCAACGAATCGGCTATTACGTGATCCCGTGACACACGAAACTATTTTGTAATTTCTAATTAAAAATTTCTGATGTAAAGTTACATACTTTCGTTCTGTAGTATTTGCCAATTTCGCGTTTCTTGCTACAATGAATAGTATCAACGTTGTCTTTCAATTTAGAACAGTACGATTGTGTGTTGAAAAGTCATTACGTGTCTCATGGGAATTTTTTAATGACCTAGTTGGTCAACGTATCAACGAAGAATAGTATTCCCTTCCTACAACAACTTTGCTCGTTACTATACATTTAGCGAGAAGTGCTCGCATAATCTACTTCTCACCACAAGTACAATCCAATTATATTTGACTATGTACAAACCATAATCTATCAAACATTATACTGTTTCAAGTACGCAACTTTGGAGAGAAGGCTATTTCTTCCGTAGCTCCGCCCAGAAGGCGGACGGAACGCCCCCCATCTCGCTGCGCAGCCAATCGCGAGGCAGTGGGGGGTGTCGAATCAATGGGGACCGCCCATCGTGTCCCCAAATCGCGCGACGATACAGAGGAAATGTCGTATAATTTCAACTAACATTTCTTTGTAATAGTCAACTTCTGAACTCGATGCAGTATAGTTTACGGTGATGCGGTGAGAGTAATGATACGATTATACAGACTCGTAGGGAGGGAATACTCCATTAACATAATACAGTGTTGAACGGATCCTCTATTCGATTCATGTTCGTAGAAATGAACCCAGTAAAATTGGCGTAAACATTTATGGTACACGTCAGTGTACCGCCCCCGTTGAATCGATTTCGATCCATCGTCACGCTCGCACGGTGTCTGCCTAGATCGTCTCGCCTCGGTTATAACAATGATATTATAATATTACAATAATAGACGCACATAATAATTTATGTAAATAATACACGGCTACAATAATAAATACGTTAGCGAGACTGTTATACGACGAATCTCGTATCCATTACCATGGGATCCTGTAAACTGTTGTCTCTTATAACATAGAAATATGAAAATTGTTTACGGTACTTCTTACGAACCGGTTCGTCGCGCCTTGAAACCGCGAACTGTCGCTCCAACGAAAAATCAAATTATCCAAAAAAACATCCACGCAGCATAGTGCCATAAACAGATAGCAGCACTTCAGTCTTCCCTCGACTCTAATCTCTTGTGAGATCGCTCGCTTGAAGAAAATATTTCGACAATTCGTTGCATCAAGGTACGCGAAAAATGTCAGCGATAACTCTCTATTATCCGCACATCGTTCCTAACGAAATTCGCACACGTTGTTACAGACTATTCACGAAGGGTACTTGAACAAAACGAGGATCGAGAAGTTCGATGGTGTTTACAGCTCGCGAAAATGGACGAAGAAAGCTGAACGCGTTCCATTAAACGTTTTCCTGTTATTCGTTGTCTTGGAATCGTTCGTCCATTTTTGTGATTTTTCTTTCTCTGTCGTAGATTACCCTGTACATAGAAGAGGGATAGAGAGATAGGGAGGTAGAGATAGAGAGAGAGAGAGAAAGGGAGAGAGAGAGAGAGAGAGAATTGTAAACTGTCTGAACTCGGATATTAGCAGCCCTAGTCCTTCGTTCTCTTCCACCGCCTAATTATCATTGATCTTCGCGAATCGAGTCGAAGCGTTTTTCAAGCACTCGCGGCGCGCGAGTATTACGAACTATGCTTTATATCTGTCGGGTCCAGACGAGTGTCGGATAAGAGAAACAGTTCACGACGTTCAATGATAATTAGCTGAGTAATTAATTCGTGGCCTTCGTGATCATTCAATTGTAATCGTTAAAGCTCAACCTACCGAACACTAAAAGCGATTCAAATGTTTTAGCTTACAAAAATGACAAAGCTCTACTAATTTCGATTTTGTGCAATTTTTATTACAGTAGGTGCATGGATAAAGAAATTTGTCGAATCAATTTATAAGATGAAAAATATAAAACTGGTCATTTTACCGTCACTGGTAGGTTTAATGTGAATCTCAGTTCAATACAATCTCCCGCGCTTTGGAAACTATATTTACAACGAACTACAAAGAATAACTAACATTTGTATGCGCAGATAGAGAGCTAAACGCACTATTTCTTCCATAGCTCCGCCCAGGGGGCGGTCGGAAGCCCCTCCATCGCACGGCGCAGCCAATCGCTAAGTAGCGGGGCGTGTCGAATCAATGGGAACTGCCCATTGTGCTCCCAAATCCCCCGACGATACAGCGGAAATATAAACTCGGTGAAGCTATGGAAGTAATAACACGAAGAAGATCATTTTTAAAAGTGGATTATAGTTCTACACGAAGAGGAGGCTACGAATTAATTAGCACAGCCAACACAATTCGTTTGACGCTACGAGAAGCGTGTTATAATACGTCGTTCGATGACTCGGCCGCGTCCGACTAACGATTCCTTCAATGAGACGGAAGCAACTGATCGGATATCAATTATACTCGGTACAACATCCCGCCTAGAATTGAATTTGATTTCGTTTCGATATCACAAAATAACTTATTTCTGCTCCTCGCCAATGGGGTCAAGCGCATGGAGCAGCGATCAAACTATAATAGAACGTGTTCTTTGTTGTCTTTTTCTCTTTCTCATTCTATTCGAGTGGGTGTGAGTGTGTGTCGTGTGTGTGTCTTGGCTACCGTATGCTTCGCGCTCGGAGAGTAATTTTCTACGTGCAATTGAACGGAAACGGAAACGCGAATATGCAACGCGGAAAATTTTCGAGGAACATTGGGGGATTGAAAGGGGTGGTCGGGTTCGTGCACACGGGTTCGTGAACAATTTCAGTCGCAAATGAACGCGTCTAACGGAAGTTCGAACGGTTATAGTGTAAATGAATAAATAAAACTGGCGGAAGTAGCGGCACGGATCCCGAATCCCTCGTCAGAGCGTCGGGGACCCGTAGGAAACGAGGCTATTCTCGAAGTTCTCGAAGAGTTTCAGCTGCTGCGGCACTGGCTCGGATTAGCAAAACCATCTCGCTTCTGGATTACCGACAGATTTGTCCTCGACACTTTTTCACGCCTCTATCAGGTCCAAAAACAAACTTGATCGTTTCAGAAGGACGACCGTCTTGGATTAGATTCCCTGTTTTGGGATTCTTAACCTTTAACTGGTGTACCGGGGTCTCTTGCGACTAGACAGCGGATCTTTATGCAAAATAACAATTTTCTACCTGAATCGCAACATACTGGAGTGAAATGGAAATTTAGTTTCTGTCTAGATAATGTAACAGCACTTTTAAAATCATCTAATGTGCTCACCGATTTAAATTAATTAATAAATCCATTAAATCCGCTATCTACTCATGACCCTTACAAACATTTCTATACACTAGACGTATAAACACATTACGTTAAGGGTCGAGGCTGGTATTTGTGATAGGCACGGTTTTTGACAACGGATGGAGTATTGACCATCCGACGACGAAGCCTGGGTCTATCTTAACCCGGAGTATCAATATGTATATTCAATTATTCAGTCTCTCGAAAATTAATTAAATGATTGCTGTATATTAAGAAGAGAAAGATTATCGTGTTTATAAGAAGTACCTTTAACAATATGTTTTAAAAAATTGATTGATTGATAATGATAAGAATGGTCCGTCGTCGGAGGGTTAAATATTATTGTAGACGTCAACAAGTTCCTTGATTTAGTCCGGTAAAGTAAAAAGCAGCCGTACACTTTTCATTTGCCTCGAGCACATGACCACGTTCCTCGCAAACGAATTTTGCATATGTCTGACTAATGATTGTGCATTTAAAATTTGTCCAATACATTTTTCGACCTTCCAATATCGAATCTACCTTAGATTTTTTACAATGTGCTCATTAAAATGGTAACAGTTCTAAATTCTGGTAAATAAATCTTTCTATTTGTATTTGGTCCAATAAAAAATTTGTAAATAAAATTGGCAAGTAAAGATTTGAATTGTTATAGCTGTGTCAGTACTCGGTAGCTATTGGTAGGTTCATTAAGCGTTCATTAGCTTCGAGACTCGTTGCACTAATCCGACCCTCGCCGCGTTAAAAACACAGCACTTAAAGTTAATTAATAAACAACGGTGTGAAGTATCTATTTAAATTCGAAAATCCATCGAACGTCGCTCCGAGAAATTTGCTCGCGGCTGCTCGGACCGTGTAACACTAACGATCCGAGCTCGATCACTATGTTTGATCTCAAGTACGTACGTTGCCAGACGGAGCCAATATTGATTACGGCGATTTGTTTTCAGCATTTCGTTCGTCGTAATAATCCATACATTTTATTACTCTGTTTTTTTTTTCCTCTCTCGTTTCCCATTCGTTTTAAACAGTTACGCTAGTTTTTTGTTGGACGATGTTTGATGCCTCTGCGTTCGTAATTCGCTGGAGAAAAAACTGAAACCGCACTCACACGTCATCAAAAATACACGTTTGATATGCTAACCATTTTGTCGCAATCGCAGTTTAAACACGGGAAGAGTCCACGTTCATTCTTTTCCGTTTCCTCTTCTTCGTCGCCCTTCTTCTTCGACTTCTCCTTCGACTTCTCTCTTTCAGCATTCACTATTTTTGCCATTTTTTTGTTTTTCGGTTATTTTTCATTTTGTCGCATGTGTGACGATACAACTACGAGAAATCAGATTTATACGCCACGATGCCATCCGACCTACCGTGGAAATCAAGTAACTTTTTACCTCTCGTCCATTTTGTCGCGTGATCGGTTACCGTCACTCTGTCACCGTCTTCGGCTACTACTCGGATTAAAAGAGGTGTCTTAATGATACCGGTGGCGGTCGGCTCGGTGCTAAATCGGCTTCGATTCGACGAATTTGCGTATCGATGCTATCACAAAAATCGCGGAGGATTTAGGATCGGTGGATCCAAAGCGTTTCTGTTAAATCATTAAATCCTTAGTGCAACATAAACGACTATCTTTACGCTAATTTAAGGGTTACGTGAATATTTCTCACGTTCAGAACGATGATTATGCGTTGACCAACGAGCTCTACAGTCGGAGATTCTTGACGAATTTATTTACAAATATTTCAGTAGAAATGTGCGATACCTTGAACAACGTTGCTTGAAAAAAAAAAATCATACAAAATTACTATATTAGCTGAAATTTCGTTCTTGATTTCACACAAACAACTTTTATCTCATTTTTGATGAGAAAGTTTTCTAGATAACATAATAAGTGTTTCTCCCTTGCTTGTTTTCTCGAATTTTTTCTTCCTGCACATGCTTTGGAATAATTTGTTACTGGTTAAATCATTATATATTTACAATGAGTTCAATAAGAGATCATATAATAAGCAGTTTTCCTATTCTATTGTAATCATTGTATTGATAGCAGAGTTGGGCAAAAATTTTATTCAAATAAAAGTGTAGAATAAAGGGGGTTTAAAACCCACTTGGCAAGAGCCCACTTTATTTGAGAAATTTTTATTTAAATAAAATTCGGTTGAAAATTAAGTAAGGTTCGTTCTCTATATTAATTTGTAAATATGTTGTGAAAATAAGGTCCTGTTTTACCCCTTGCCGTAACATTTTCTTTACAGTTACAGTGATTAACACTTCTTTATCCCTAAAAAATCTCGCAGGCTAAATATCATTTTATCTAAGAAGAAAGGCAAACATTCGTATTTGTTAGGCTTTGTTAAAGTCTTCATCACGAGTCTGACTCGGTAAAATACGGCAAGGGGTGAATTAGTCAGGCTAATCAATGTTCAATGTTCCGACGTCTTTCGCACAGAAACGTTAAACACAAAATGCCAGAATCGGTTGGCGCGCGACGTTAAAAGTGAAAAGAAAAATCGCGAAAAAGCTGATGATTAATTACGCAACGTTCTTCCGGCAAGGCAACAATATTTCCGTTCCCCGGCGCCAAACGTGCCGCGCGTTACATCCCCAGCAATCTACCTGCAATTTTCATAAAACGTTACCACAAACGGACGGCCTGGTTTTCACCTATTTCTCAACGACGCTAGAAAAAGAATCCATTAATGTTGCACCCTACTTAAGAATCTCCGCGGCTGTCTACTTAAAAATCTTCCACCGTGCCACGAGCAGCAGTCGGACAAATCGCAGTCTCGAGCCATCCCGAAACGTGTTTCACGCGAACCAAGATGGCGTGCTGGTGGGGGGGTTCCTCGAAAATTGATAAGAAACACGGTTACGGTACTATCACAGACGAGAGGCACATCCTGAAGCCGGGTCGAATCTGACTGAATAGCCTCGAACGAATGCTTTGAAACGGCAAAGATGCACTTTGAACCCGTAACTTCGGGATTGGAAATTGAGCACTGTGGCATCCGTATTTAATTATCAGCCAAATTAGTTAAGTGGAGAAGCCTTAAATCTTCATTTTCTTGGAGTATCCGTCCAACATTTTTTTACATTTACGTGGCATCTTTAACCCCTTGCCGTACCTTTTCTTTTACATTTGCAGTAATTAGAACCAGGGACCATAACTGTTATAACCAAAAAGAAAAAAAGTCATAGAATATCAAGTATCTCGTAGACTAAAATCGTATTGGTTACAGATAAAGATTATAAGCAACCGAAAATTACTTCTCTTGTTGGTAAATGTTATCGTTGAGAGAAATTCATGTCGATCGTTCATAACAGTTATTGATGAAGGAAATTTGTAATAGTTATTATTAAATAGTACAACTTTCAATTGGTAGACAATTATTTCATAAATTTTTCATTCGTAAAATTAATTGCTACAACCAAAATTTAATGTGACAAACAAAAACAGATTTTGTGTTGCTCTTATGGCCTGTTGATTCGTCTTGTACGAAACCTACTCAATGAATTTCACAGGCGTGCTCCATCCGAAAAAGAGAAGACAACTCAATAATTAAATAAGCAACCAAAATGAATTTTCTCATGAATAATTATTATCAACAAGTGAAAAGAAATTAGATCATCGATAACTGTTATGAGCGATCGAAATGAACTTCTCTCATCGATAACTGCTTTGAGCAATCGAAACAGTTTTTCTTCATCGATAACAGTTATCGAGTAAGATCCAATTTTTCGGACACTAATAACTGTTATTTTTAACCAAAAAGTATAAAAATCGATATTTTTTACATCATTTTGTTCTTCGAATTTTTTTCTTTATATTTTGTGTACATTATCTTAAATTTCAATAATAATCAACTTTCTATTAATGATTTTTATGCACAGAAATGTCGTAGAAGAGAAAAGAAAATATATATTTTTTGTATGGCTACATTTATTTTAATGCTTAAATATTGATTACAAACGAGCCAAATTTTATTTCATCTAAAATGAAACGCGTAACATTCATATTTGTTAGACTTTGTTAAAAACCTTCATCACGACTCTGGCTCGTCAAAGTACGGCGAGGGGTTAAATCAAATTAATTAATTATTTCATAGGGGTTGATATACGATCTCTGCTTTGTGATCCCTTTTTGCAAGCTACTGGAGGTACTTTGTTGATAATAATTTACTAGAACATTAATTATTGACAACGAAGTATCCTATTTTATCTTAGTCTGAACGATATTACCATTTGTATTTGTTTCAGTGTGGCAGTAAATTTTCCTCGAATCTAGAGGGAATGTTCAACCAGTTCGAGTAGCATTTCCACAGGATTTAAATAGCATTCGAACGACGACTGGGAATAGAGAAACGCAGTTTCTTATTTTCGTCCGGCAATTTTACGGATTCCGTCTCGAAACGACCCGTCGGTATCGATACACGGTGTCTCGACCGCGCCGCCGCCGGTAGCCAGTAATTTTCGGAGCGTTCGATCGGTCGGAATCTCGACCGATGAGAATCCTCGTGCCGTATATTCCTTAAACGTTATCGGAAGTCATTGCATTTGGCAGGGAAGAATTTTCGAAAACACGAGACCGGAACGCGTCCTGCATGACTACGTGGCCTGCGAACACTGGGAACCAGAGCGGCGAGAACGCTAGCCAGAAAATGATTAATCGTTTCCATTTGAATGGCGAGAACTAAAAGAAAAAAGTTTAGCGCTTCTAGCTCGAGCTAGGAAAGCGAAAAACAGAGGGAGAGAAAAATAAAAGAAAAATACAAGTGAAAGAAAAATAGTACAGTCGAACAAAGGTGAAACGCTTTAAATCATTCTTGTTCCGTGGATCCTCGCGACGGTTCCGGATCCATCGATACTAAACTCGCCGAAATAGGTCCCAGATCTGGCACGGGACGACCCTGAATTATTTGTTAGGCATTTAAGCTATATACAGACGGGTTGTGTTATCCTTAAAGGAGATCGATATGTCTCGTTGGTGGCGTTGGTACAGGAATCCCCCGGACAACGGGTTTTTTTTCTGGGGTTCGGGAATGGTTTTAGGGGTTTAGGGGAGGTTGGGGGGAGACCGTGTTCCAATGACTAATTCTTTCTCGACTTATTCCTTCGCGGACAAGGATCCATTAGTCAACGCCATGACTGGGCCGGAACTTCCCCTCGAGTTCGTGTCAGAGTTGAGTTCCAAGGACGAGTCCTGTAACCGAGAAAACGTTGGATCTGTTGAGCGAACGTTTCGATAATTATTTTCAAAGTTCCTGAACCTCGGGATGGGATCCTGTCAATTATGGTTGCGATAGTCGATGGTACGTTCCGAGAAAATCAAGTAATTTGACGGGATGTGGCAAAAATATTAACCCTTTGCACTCGGATCTCTCCTCTGAGGCACCACTAAATATTGCTGTACCATTATTCAAACTATTGTTTATATTATTAAATATATTGGTATCTAATCAATTACTAAACATTTAGATATTGTATGAGCTATTATAACCAATTTCATATCCATAAAATTTTAAAAATCATACGGAATGGAAATATTCTAGATGGGAAGAAATGTTTAATTTTCAAGTTAAAATAGCTCCGAGTGCAAAGGGTTAACACGTTCGCTACCAGCATTTGTTTCGTTGCTTACACGGCTAATGGAACTTCGAAAACTTCAAAGTTTAATTGTTTATATCTTTAAAACTATTGAGTAACTACACCTAATATTTTGCATACATAATTAGAGATCCATATACCATCATCTCACAAAAAATTATCAAAATCGAAGTCGGACACTTGGAGTCCTTCTCTGTCAGAGTGACCACTAAAAATTTCTGTACCATTATCCACAATGTTGTTCACATTATTAACTATGTTGGTATCTAATCAATTATTTAATTCATGTGCATAAAACAAAATCATAATACAATAGAGCTATTCTAGGTTGGAAGAAATGTTTAATTTTCAAGTTAAAATAGAGGTGAATCAGAGTGACGACTAAAAATTTCTGCACCATTATCCACAATATTGTTTACATTATAAATCATGTTGGTGTCTAATCAATTATTTCATTCATGTGCATAAAATGAAAAAAAATCATAATACAATGGAATTATACTAGGTCGGAAGAAATGTTTAATTTTCAAGTTAAAACAGAGGCGACTCAGAGTGACCATTAAAAATTTCTGTACCATTATCTACAATATTGTTTACATTATTAACTATATTGGTATCTAATCAATTATTTAATTCATGTGCATAAAACAAAATCATAATACAATAGAGTTATTCTAGGTTGGAAGAAATGTTTAATTTTCAAGTTAAAACAGCTCCGACTGCGAAGGTTTAATATACACAATTTTTTATTTCGGGCTAGCCACCAAGTCACCGGAACCGCAGAATTATTTTTTCATGTTCCACGAACGTGTATATATCGGGGACAAGACAATCGCGAGAGCCATAACGCGTTTACGCGCGGAGATTACGCGGATACAACGGTTCAGCCGAGCCATTCGGCAACGATTGTCCCGGGTGAATACGAAACCGAAATGGCACGGAGTGGGAGGGACCATTCGGGGTCCCATAGTGATTTATTCGCGGGAAGGAAGCTTCCGTCTAAGCTCGCGTTTCGACGCGCGAAAATCGGCACGTCCGTGGCTTTACGACTGCGTCGACGACGGAAGTGATCATCGAATGATCGGTTTTAATGGCTATCCCGCGTACCAGTTTACTACGATGTCCAATATTCAGTCTGGTGGACGTGACACTCGACAGATTAGGTTCCTATCCGTAAAGATTGCAGTCGATGTCTTTGGGATGGGATAGGAATAGGAATTGAGGATCCAGGAACGAGTGCTACGATTACAAGCTACGTACAATGCTGAGGGCGTGCATGATACAAGCTTGCGTGGTGTTCTCGACGTGCATCAGCTCGTCGCATTCTTCGTGGTCCAGTCCGTTCACGTCAGATCGTATTTTAATCGGTGACAGAGCTGCCTCGTTGTCCGTTGATTTACCACTGTCGGGGGACGGTATTAATTCGGGCACATCCAGATCTTCCTCTTCGGCCCGTTCCTCGCAGTCCGACGCTTTTGTCTCCTAATTAAACAAATTAAACGATACCTCGATTATCTTTCGGCCGCTCCTCCGTGAAACAATAGAAGAAAGTTTCCTATGGGGTGGCAGTTTTTTAATTTATAGATTTTATACAAGTGGAAGAGAAAATTTCTCTCTCTCTCACTCTCCTGAAATTTTGCATTTTATTGCTTTATTTTATTTTATTGCTTGCATTATCAAAAAATGCCAATCAAAAAAATTATTAAAAAATGCCAAAGTTGTTCGCTGTTGTTGAAACGGCCTTTTATTGGTACGCCGATTAATAGCCGCCATTGCTAATAAAAGTTGAAACGTCTGAAATTAAAAATATTTTTATTCTCAATTTAGAAGATATAATATTACGTGAAGTGTAGCCTAGAATTTTTATGAAAATCAAAAAAAATCCCATTTCATATAATACCTGCTACTTTGAGAATAACATTTTTTTTTCATTTTAGACGTTCCACAATAAGCTGTTGTAAATTGTATGTATGCACAGCTTGTGATATTTCATTTTAATGTTTTATCGTCAAATAGTTGTTCGCTGATCCGTTGTTTGTCAAAATTACGAAACGGGAAGCGTTGTTTGGAATTCGCGGAGGCTAATTTAATATAGGAAACCGCAAGTCGATAAAATAATTTAATTGTGACCTCCACATTGTTTCTAGATTATACCGGCTACTCGAAACCCGCACCGATGTAATTTAATTCGCGATACGTCGCGTCGATGGGATTGAATGGATACGGAACCTAAAAATATCGAGGAGAAATCGATGTGGCCAGACAATTGAACGTGTTAGCTTGACCTATCTTATTTTTCTTTCCGGTGACGCATGTCATCCCGGCGATAAGTTAAACGTTAAACCGTGTGTTCCTGCATGTATCTCCGCTCATTTTCATCCGGTCGGCTGACAGAAGCATACCTCTTTTATTTCGCTTTCTGCGCAACGTTTATTGGCATTAACTACGCCATTTTCTACCAGCATTTCGACACTTGATCCCGTATTTTTCGAGAAGAGATTTTCTCTGTTTTAACACTTCTCTGAAATTCATTTTTTCCTTACACACATTCACAATATCAAATTAAAATTTATTTCTCATCATTATTAATGTTTAATTGGTGTTATTCTATTGTATAAATATACTCGTAAGGATTCTTCTCATATTATTTCATCCTGGTGTATTTATTGGAATTTTCACTAGTTAGTTTTAATATATTTCATTTGTACATACTATGAACACACAAAAATCCTCCAAAAAATTTTTCTTTTATATTTACTAGTTGTTTTTAACAAGTTCAATTTATACCATCGACAGAGAAATTCTCCAAAAGATTTTTTTTTGTATTTACAACATTTACTTTCAATCTACCGAATTTTTTGGAATTTTTATTGGTTCTTCTAAACAAATTTAATTTGTACTGTCGACGGGAAAATACTTCAGAAGATTTTTTTTGTATTTAGAATATTTGTTTTTAACCACCTGTATTTATTGGAATTTTTATTCATATTAAACGAGATTGAATATCATTCATTTTTATTCAACGTTGGGTACATCAACGTGAGGTAAAATTAATTAACAGTGTTCATAAACATATGTATAGTGTACATTTGTTTGCATTCCTTGAACGTTGTAATTACATTTGATCAAGTTTATTTGCTAGTGTTAAAACCTTTATCTCGGGCTTTTTGCTCTATCTTCAATTCCCCATTCGTACATTCACAATTCCCCGTTCCATCGATTTTTCGTTACTAGTTTCACTCGGGGATAAATAAAAATAAAAAAGACGTTAACAAACGTCAATACGCGACGCAATTCGACGTGACAGTTTGCTATGAATTATTTCGTGGTCGAAGGAATCGATGGTTTTATTTTATGGACGCTAATGTTGCAGGCTGGACAGACGATTTATGATAGAAGTTTATTGGTGTCATCCATCAAAACTTGTACTTCAACTGTCAATCAACATAATTTAGCAAATGACCGCATTAACTGAAGGATTTTTTTACATTATTTTACAAAAATAACAAAAACGTATCTATCCCAAGTTTTGCCATTCCTTGGAAATACTTCGGGTGGTTCCTGAGGTAATTTGAAGTAACTTTTTCCTTTGCGAAAATGTTCTCCGCGACTTCGTTTAGAAGTTATTAACGAAAAACGCGAGCCAATCAGAGCGCGGCTATAGTGAACGGACTCGCGCTCTGATTGGTCAGTGTTTTCCGTCAATAGCTCCTTAACAAAGCCGTGTAGAATATTTTCGTAAAGGAAAAAGTTGCTCTAAATGACCTCAGGAACACCCTGTACACTTCCAAAAATAAATTTGTTAAATAATTTCTCATAGATCTTTACAATCTCAATAGTTACAAATTAAAAATATTAAAACCCGCGTTTTGACGGTAAACCTAGAGTGTTACGTTTGCAAAAAATGTTTGGACCATAAAAATAGAAATTGTAGCGTCAAGAAAGAATAAAATAGGCTGAATAAATTTTAACAACGTGTATAAAGGAATCCTTGCCGAGCTCTTTAATAAATATTTAATATTGACTATGTGCCTCGCGAGGAAGCATAACAGCTTCATCTCCATTAACCCGCGTTTCCTTGGCGTTCCGATTTTTATGCCGCACATGTTTACTCGCGCAATCAATCAGGACACAAAAAGAAATCGAAGAAGTTAATTTATCTAACAGCCAACCCGCTCCCCAGACTGTGGAAACGGTATCTGAAAGGACGGCATTTAATACTGTTATTGCTCGTTACGATTACGTTGGGGAACTTGCGTAAATTTACATTTTTACCGACAAATTCAGCGAAACTTCAATTTACTTTCCTCCGGCAAATAGCATTCGGTCAATTAAAAGGGGAATGAAGCGCAATTGAAGTTGATTGCGGTTCGGGTTTCATCATTCTTTGAGAATTTTTGTACGCGATGCGCGAAGATCCGTGCATAATTACTAGACCGCGGATTTTATGCATTTATTACAAAAATGAATAGGTGTAATTTAAAACATGAAAAGCATTAGACGAATTGAAAAATATTTTTATATCATTTTCAACCTACTAAACATATTAAGAGTGAAGATAAACTTCTACGTCGCTCCGGTTTGTTGCAATTCAGGTGGAAAATCTTTATTTTGCATAAAGATTCGTTGTGTAATAATTACACTGCGGATATTTTGGCAGTGTAATGTGTGAGGTTCAACAAAATAAAAATTTTAATAAATAAATCCTTTTACTGAATTTCATATGAAATATCCATAAAAAAAAAAATATTTAATATTTATTTATGGATAATGTTGTTATCCATATTTGGGTGTAATTGGACTCGTAATGTACTTATTGGCAATGCAACTGCATGATGTTCGACATACAAATTTCTAAAATATGGAACTGGAATCATTTCTTTTATTTAATTAAAATGTTCATTAACATTATGACCTTCTATCCGCATATTCGATGATTTTATGCATATTTGGTTGTAATTACACTGCGTATGCACTGATTGGTAATGTTAATGCATGAAATCCAGTGAAATACAAATTGTAACAAATCATTTCTTTTATCAAATTAATGTGTTCGTTAATGGCATGGACCTCTACATTAAAATTAATATTCCTACAAAAATTGCAATCAAATGAAAATATGGTTATTATATTATGTTAAGGAACAAAAAAATAAAAATCTGATTGTAATTTCGAGAGAATTATGACTGCTTCAATTAAAATATCCGTGAATTAAAAATAATATATTATTTCCACAAAAATTGCAATCAGATAAAAATATGGTTACTATATTATGTTGAGGACCGGATGAAATAAAAATCTGACGTTCTTGCAATTTTGACAAAATTGTGACTGGTATAAACCCGTAAAATCCGCAGCCCAATTAAAATTAATACAGCGTTCGATAACATCGAAACTGAAGACATAGCAAAGGCTTTCGAACCCCGAAACTCGAAATAATGGGGCAACCATTTCACGATAGCTCGATCCGTATACCTTGTTTCTGCCCTGGAGTTGACATATCGACAGAGAAACATATGATGAAGTAATATTTTCCCAAGGTGAACGTCGTTCCCTACGACGACAGGATTTCATTCTTTCGTTGCGGAGTTTTGTTCCGCTGGTTCGTAGACCGTGTCTTAAACATCGAGTCGCTTGACGGTATTACTGCAACTCGTCCCGTAACTTCGTACCTTTTACTGTTCCACCGTCTAAATTAATATTTGACGCGTACCTGCAAAGGGTTACCTAAAAATGTAATTACTTTCTCGTTCCACAAATTTTTTAAAAAGACCGTCACTACAAAATTCTTTAATGTCTATTTTTATAGATCTGAAATTATTATTTTCCCAGATAAATTTATTTCTCTCAATTCTTCTTTTAATAATACATTGATTTCTTTTCCGAGGTGGATTCGATTATTTGAACTCGTACTTTCTTCGTTTATGGTTCTGTGTTTATAAAATATATCATGGGGAGTATAAACGTATCTGTAGCATGAAGTTATGGCCACGTAAATTTACTGGTAGCTACTATTCTTATTACCGTTTCCAAGATTTTCCCAGATTTTCTAGAAAAATGAGTCGACCACATGAAGTAACAATAGATAAAAAAATCATTAAAAATCGAACTGAAAATCTATGTACCAACAGTACCTTAAACTTTTTATTTTGCATAAAAATCCACTAGCCTGATGATGAAGAATCCAAGAATAAGAAACTCAGATCAGAAATAAAATGAAAATAAAATTGTTCCCACTATTCATACATAATAAAACAATACACAGCTCATAGTAGAAGAGGAATTAAAATATTTTCTAGAAAAATGAGTGGAGACCGCACGAAGTAAGAATAGTTTTAAAAAATCATTAAAAAACGAACTGAAAATGTATGTATGTGCGAACAATATCTTGAACTTTTTATTTTGCATAAAAATCCACTAGCCCAATGATAAAGAATCCAAGAAAAAATAACCCAGATCAGAAATAAAATGAAAATAAATTGTTCCCATTGTTCATACGTAATAAAACGATACACAGCTCATAGTAGAAGAGGAATTAAAATATTTTCTAGAAAAATGAGTAGAGACCACACGAAGTAAGAATAGTTTTAAAAAATCATTAAAAAACGAACTGAAAATGTATGTATGTGCGAACAATATCTCTTGAACTTTTTATTTTGCATAAAAATCCACTAGCCCAATGATAAAGAATTCAAGAAAAAATAACCCAGATCAGAAATAAAATGAAAATAAAATTGTTCCCATTGTTCATACGTAATAAAACGATACACAGCTCATAATATAAGAGGAATTAAAAAATATGTAACATCGACAGAAGGAATGTACATATAAGTAGAAAATACAGTGTTGATTGGCTTAAAAATGACCACGGTCCACAAACGATGATTTGTTTCCAACTTCCCTCGGCCACGTTCGTTACAAGTGGAAGCTCGAAGCGATTATTCCGAAAATGAAAAGAGTTATACAGATTTTATTTATGGGACCATAAGCTCGACGATCCTCCCAGTATCTAAGCATAAAATTCCCGGCGATAATGTCTTTTATACACCGTTCTCTCACACCAGGTTGTAACACCGTCGGGCGTGATCAACTGCGGCAATAAACCGAGAAGTCATTCGGAGGTTATTGCGTTAAGAATAAGAGTTTTTTCCCGCGGAGAAAACTTGGAATTCTATCTAGAAAGTTTTTCATCGCGCAGGTATTACTACACGTCGAAGCAATCTCCTCGATCCGTGAATATTTTAAAACGCGTCACGCAAAGAATTCGCCGAGTACGTTGTCGCGAGGAATAAACTTTTCGGGAGTTACTTCGGTTTCGATCGCTCTCTGTGAAGTACTGTACAGGGTGTACAAAAGGTAATGGTCACCCGCCCTATATCCGGGTGAATCGACACGTTTGAATCGATGAACATTTGTGAAAGAAACTCTCCGCAAAATTGTTATCAAAGCTTTTTTTACATCAACGCTATAAGCTGTTAAAGTTTTTGCAAAAGATGGTGTGCAGTTATATGAATAGATAAAAGTCTATTACTACAGGCCACGTGACTGTGTCGATGAGGCGGAACCTAATCGTGTGCGTGCCTCGAGACAAGAGACAAAACTAGGCCCGTACTAAGTCATCGTCTCCCTGCTCATTCGGATCATAAATTCGAAGTTGCAAAATATGAACGAAAACCTTGTATCCATTGTTATACATAAGAATATTAAATCCTGCACATATAAAATACTAATGTAAACTATAGGTACTTACAAATTTTTCAGGATTCCTCCATCGGATTCACAGGACAATGCCATTCGCACGAATACGTCTTAATAACAGTGAAGCACAAAACACCACACTTTTACACACACATACACTGAACACAACACAACACACTTTCCGAAATAGTGACTGCGAACGGGAAGAAGTTACTCCAACCACGGTGAAAATAGTACTGCGGTTGTCACCTCGGTTTTTTCGGGAATAATTAAGGGTCGATTTTGGTGGGGAAATATAGCGTTCGTGTTAACCAGTTAACTGTGACGACCTCTTTTCAGAGCGCGCTTCTATTTGTGTCGCGAAAATCAAGCGATGACGCCAGTGCATACGGGGATGCATGAATCAATCTCAAATTATTTATACTTTTAACCCTTAGCACTCGAGTGGCGACTCTGAGGCGCCACTAAAAATTGCTGTACCATTGTTCAAAATATTGTTTACATTACTAAATATTTTAGTGTCTATTCAATTACTACACATTTAAGTATTGCGTGAGGTATTATATCAATTTCATATTCATACAAAAGGAAAGAATTAATATAGAACGGAATTATTCTACGTCGAAAGAAATGTTTAATTTTCCAGTTAAAATAGTGCCGAGTGCAAAGGGTTAATTTGTTCGTTTTATTTCGTCTTGACCTCCAAATATTCTAAACATATTGAAATTTACGAATATATTTCAGTTTTCACTAAAATTACAATTTAGATAGCCAATGGTAACTAAATTGTACGCATGATGAGTATACTCGTACTGACACATAATACAGTAAATCCTCTATCGATGCAAAAGCCTCGGGGAGGTTCGTTTGTATCGATCGTAGAGTGACACTATTTTTTTGAGCTTCAAAGGCCGAGCCGAACGTAGAGGACAGCGCGTGTAAAGAGAGACCGCGACTGCGACTCTCCGAGTCTCTTTCTTTCCCATACGCTGTCCTTCCTCGCGCCCGAAACATTCATCGTCAATTAATCGCACGGGACTTTGAACTGTGCCGACGACTGCGACTCTCCGCGTCGCATTAGTAGTGGTTCACACCGGTATGCCTTAGCCGAGATCAGATTACTACAGTAGAAGGGATATTTTTTTGCGTCCATCATGGAGCACCTTTTTTGCGTCGATAGAGGATTTACTGCTATTTCTCTATGACGAGTATACTCATCAACCACAGCTAACTGGTTAATTGGATGCGGATGTGTCGGAAGAATTTTAGATTGAAGAGTGGGGAATTCCCAAGGAAATTTATTTTGGTATTTTCTTCGGTCGTCAATGGCGGGAATTATAAGTGTATGTCTGCTCGCGCTTCGATGGGTCAGTCGCACGTGTTGTCCATCTGTCGGGGTTGAAGTTGTCGGAGCGCGGTGGTTGTAAAATAATCGGCCATTTCGGAGCCGATTCGCATGCGTTTTTTGCTTGCTGTAACGTCCTTTTCAGGTATATCGCCTAATCCGCTGGAGGAACGGTGAGGCACGGTAGCATTTTTTAATGTAGGATTAGTATTCGTATATACAGCAAGACCTCTATTAACCGGATCCCGACTATAAACAAATATGCGTTTAAATATGATTATATTATGGAGGGAAATAAATTTTCTAAAATAAAAAATGTATTTTGAAATATAATGTACATTTTAATTATTTCCTCGGGTCTCGATTATCCATCCCCCGATCAAGCCGGTTAATCGAGGTTCTACTGTATGTATAACAATGAACACAAGGTTTTCTTTCATATTCTGCAACTTCTTTATGATTCGAATGGGCAAGAAGTCGATCCCTTTAACTTTCGTTTGTCTTGAGACACACACTCGATTATGTTCTGTCTCATCGACACGGTCAGTTGGATTATTATAGTAATATAATATAAAATTTTGCAAAAACTTTAACAGCTTACAGTTTCTTTCAAATATTTTCTCTTCGCGAAGAGCAAAAAGTGTTGATGTAAAAATGATTTTTCTCTTTAAGACAGTAAGTAGCCATTTTTAAAAATTTTTTATATTTTCCTTTCTTGTTCATACTGACTATAGGTTGAGGCATACTTCAGATTGGCAGAACGTCTCAGATTATATCAACCATCAACCTGTCATAACTTTTACTGAATTTTAAAAAAATTACTTTTTTGAGTTTAAGAGGGGTTCACGAAATTATAGTGAGTTATTTACTATGACTTGAGACGAGGTCAATTTGAAAGAAAATGAATGTTCTCCTTGGCCAAGGACAATCGAGGTTCGTACCGTCGGATTGACACTGCGATATAAAAAAGAATTTTTCTATTACGCAAATCGAAGGGAGTACGATTCGGTGTATCTGATTCGGATCCCGTGTTTCTATCGGAGTCAGATCTAAAGAATTAAAGCTGCAGCGAGTATAGTCGGCGTCTTACTTTATTTTCGAACCCTTTCAGCCGGACTCCTTCTGATAAGATCGCTCAGTCATCGTTCGCTACTTCGCTTTTTGGCCAACAAAACTAACGAAATAGAAAATCCGTCGGAGCGGAATTACATTTCCTCTGAACGGGGAAAAGCAATGGCAAATACAAATAGTAATTATTTCTATCAGTAAAATAAGAATTGGTCCGCACAGAAAATATTTCATACGTAATTTGAATGGCTACCTATTTATCAAATTTATCAAATCTATTTAACAAATTTTGAAATTACTCCATCCAACTCTGTATTCACCAAGAAAAAAAATAAATGTCTACATTTTTATTTTGAATAAAAATCCACGGTCATCACTGGACTGCGGATTTTATGCATTTATGATAAAAATGGGTAGATCTAATTTTTGACAGTAAAAAAATTTGAAGAATTTAAATATATGCTACTATACTGTTTTCAAACTATTAAACATATTTAGCAAGAAATTAGATATTCATTTCACCCCAGCTTGTTGCAATTCAGGTAGCAAGTTTTCATTTTGCATAAAGATCTGCATTCAAAAATGCATTCAAATTACGTGTACCACGGTATGACCTTCAAATCACCTTAAACTCCAAAAACTGACTAAACTCTGCATTTCGTATTATTCCATTTTAAATTCTGTTCCTTGCACGAGACAGCCTGTATAAATTGGATTTTTTGAATTGTAAATAGAAGCACGTTCTAGCATAAATAGTTGGCAAGTTTCTTCGAGAGAGAGAGAGAGAGAGAGAGAAAGAGAGAAAGGAGAAGAAAGATATACCTGAAAATCTTGCGGTGACGGTGATGATTCTTTCTGATGCTGGTTTGGACTGTGCGGCGGGCTAGGCGCGGATCGTGGACTCTGAGGTCGAGTTCCCAGCTCGTAAATGTTGATCATGTGAGCTGCCTGAGCGTGAACCATCAGTTCCCATGCTGAGGGAAAGGATACCTTGCACAGAACGCAGAGCAGAGCTGTCGTGGAATCCCCTTTGGACATAAAATTCCAGGTTCATAACAAAGCTCCTATCCTAAACGCAATAATTATTAAAGAAAACCGCGCGTACGCATCGTAACTCGAAATTCTGCTGCTGCTCTCGCTAATTGAAACGCGAGGAATATTCTCCGAATCAAAAAAAAAAGAAAATTGTATAAATACAATACAATGGATGATCGAATTATTAATTGTATTTATTGTCTATATGTGTACTCGCAATTCGCAAACATCAATGCTTCGAAATGATAAAACTAATGCTGTAATTTCATTGAAGAATTAAATCACCTTAATGCAGACCGATCAGTTTATGCAGCTGACTCTAATAATTTAATCAATTTAAATAAAATAATAAAATACTTTAATCGAGTAATCGTGACTGCATACAAATATAGAAGAGGTATCTTGATATCTTATTTTACAGGCGAGTGGAATTGTGTCCTGACCTTTCATAAACTACGCCACAAATTAATTGCGCCTGATTTCTCAATATAGCTTCTCAACCTACCGTCTGGCAATGTCGGTATGACATTTTGGTAGAACTCATTCATTATTCTATTATTCTTGCTATTTTATGGTACCTCCCATCGAGCTGATGCGAATGAATAATTTACGAACATAGAAACGTAATCAAACAAGTCTATCTTTTGTTCACTTCTTCCAGAGAGCAAGTTCGCTTTCAACGAATTCGTAGTTTATCGAAACGAACTGTACAGAACAAATTGTCGATTACAGTCGCACATTTGTCATTAATAGGCTGAGGATCTTTATGTGAACCAAGCCAAATAAAAATTTCTTTCATTCTTTAAACATTTTCTGTGTTCTAAATTTTTTGTACTCGTTCGTGTCATAGATTATTATTAAACCTTTCTCTTACATAATTAATAGACTGCGGATCTGTATGCATTTATAGGAAAATTGAGTGGATGAAATTCAAAGCTGTTGGAATATTTAAAAAATTCAAGATGTGAATATATGATTTCTCCTCAATTAAATTATTCAGGAAATAACATTTAATTTGGTTTTCTATTTCTTGCAATCGATGCAGACGATTTTTATTTTGCATAAAGATCTTCAGTCTAATAATTAACAAGGTTTCATTTTCCAATTTTGTCGATTTTAAATTTACTCGATTGGCACAATTTAAAAATTACTTTTTTTTTTTTAAAGGAGTGTAAAAAAGGGTCCACTACTGTAATTACCAATTTGAAGTATAAAAATGTTGTCCATAAAGATCCGCAGTTTCCCTGTCGCAGACTCCAGTGGAATTCGCGCGATCGGAATTTTTCCGGCCCGGAAATCAAATCACAGAAATGGCAAACAACCGGAAGCGACACCGCGGCTCTTCCAGGCAAATTCGACGACCGTTTCCGTAACGGTTCCCCAAATTCGATTCCTCCATCCTAAACAAACCGCTAAGCGTCCCGGTGCACGGCAACGCAGCTGCGTTTCCGGATAAAATGCCAAAATGCAATTCCGCCCGGGAGAGAGAGGCAAGGCGATCGTAATGTGCATCGAGGAACCGGTACGAATTCCATTTTTACACCTGCTCCATTCGCCGCGGCGACGATAACGCGATAGGCAACAACGGAAGAGAGCTAGTAGGTATCCCAGTGTCTGCATCGCGAAGAAAGCCGGACTTCTTTATCGGAAAATTTTTTAAAAGCTGCGAGCACTTGAAATCGCGGATCGATTCGAAGTAAGAAATCCTGTTGATCCTGCGCGACAGGACTCGAGGCTAACTTCTTCTTCTTATTCGTCTTCTTCTACTTCGAATGTACCTACTTGGAGCAGCTCCGTTGAAGGTGTGACATTTACATGTGAACCGCAGCTTGCAGTAATTCCGTTTGTGTTCGAGCAGCTCCCCCAGATCTGTAAACATTTCCCTGCAGTTGCCGCAGATCAGTATGTCCGGATTGCCTGGAACAGAAAATCGCGGACAATGTTTGTTTAGAAGCTTCGGAGTTTTGTTTAGATTCGTTAGGAATTTTTTTTTATTTTGGAATCACTTGCACACATGAATCGACGATTTCATATTAACCAGTCAGTAGTGAAAATATATTGGAATCATTAACACTAAACCTACCACCACCGGTCAAAATGACCGGTTCCAGATTTTTTATGTTACAATTATTTAAATAAAAAAATTATCTCATGAGTAATGGTTGTATAGATATCTTTAGTAAATAAAATCAATCTTGTTTATGGCTCGGTAGGTTTACTGTTAACCTTGTAACGCTACTTATAATTGACATGAAACACTTGCACTTGAGTTGACGATCTTATATTAACTAGCCGGTAAAGAAAATATTGGAATCATTATAACATTGTAAGCAGAAGTGACGATTTTTTTTTTCATTTTCATTGAACTTCTGCTACTGTTAACCTTGTAACACTACTTACAATTGACATGAAACACTTGCACATGAGTAGATCTTATATTAACCAGTCGATAGTGAAAATATTGGAATCATTATAACATTGTAAGTAGAGGTGACGATTTGTTTTTCATTTTCATTGAACTTCTGCTTCTTACAATTGAGATGAAACACTTGCACATGAGTTGACGATTTTATATTAACCAGTCAGTGGTGAAAATATTGGAATCATTATAACATTGTAAGTAGAGGTGACGATTTTTTTTTCATTTTCATTGAACTTGAGACTTGAAACATTTTTATTTTACATGAATATTTGCAGTCTAGTCGTACTCGTCACATTGGTCTTATGGCCTATACTGGTCACATCAGTTATATTCGACATAATCATATTGATCATACTGGTCACGTCAGTCAGATTGGACATAATAATATTAATCATAGTTACATCGGTCACCTTAAAAGATCATACCAGTCACATGTTAACAGTCACTTGTCAACTGAAATATTGAAGAAGCTTTAACTTTAATCCGTCCCTCATTTCACAAACTAAATCTATCCCTCTGCGTCAATTTGACACAGTGATAAAAAATCGATAAAATACCAGAGTAAATATTTATTTTTCGATGTTTTTTTATTCAAATTGATGAGTTAACATTTACATCTTAGATTTTTCTGTTATGTGTTTCGCGTTAGAAAAATAAAAGTCACGAAGTTGCGGACTTTATTTACAAATAACAGAACAGTAGAACTTATTTCAGGAAAACTGTGTTAAATTGACACGAGGAATGGATGAGGTCTAAGGCGGTAGACAGAAGACCTATTTTTTCATTTACGAAGCGTAATTTGCATTATTCAGCAGCATGTAGCTGTGAGAATAGCTGCCTGCGCAGATGTGTGCTTCCGAATAATGCAAATTACGCTGCCGAATAATACAAATTGCGCCTCGTAAACGAAAAAATAGGACTTTCATTGCATGACAATCATTCACAATCATATGACAATCATTGCATTATTGAGAAATGAGAAGGTGAATCCCGCACCCTTGCAATCCTGGAAAAAGGAGTCTACCGCCTTTAAAAATGAAATAAAGTTTATGTACCCAGTACACAAGTATTAATAGATGCCAATTGCTATCTCATCATTTGACCTAGCAGACCAACAACGTGTGAAAAAGTGGCACAGCAGGCCAGTACTGTCTATTTTTCGCGAGCCTCCGAAGAGTACCGAGCTACAAACAACCATACTCACTGTACACTTTCAGCTGGTTCAGGTCCGGGACAGTGGCTGTGTTTGCAGCTGGTTGTTGTTTCTGTTGCTTCGGATGCTGCGACCGAGTAGGCGGCATCAAACGGGGTCTCTTCAGCGGCGGGGCCAAACGGGGTGGAAAAGCAGTCGAGGCGTAGTAACTGAAAATAAACCGGGTCTGCGTTCAGCCTGGAAATTCTGCGGCAGGGATATTTGAATAATTGTTCAAAAGGCCGGATCCACGCACTCGCCTTCGCCGTTCGATGGAAACCTGTTGTTTCTACCATTCGTGGTTGGATGAAGAAGCGATCCGACTACGGAGCGGTCGCTTTCGGTATAGTTGTGCCAGGTGGCATCGACGCGACGCGGTCGAACCATCTTCTCGGGGTCTGGGACAGATGGCCGAGTACGGTGGCAGCGACGCGTGTGCGTGGTTCCGACTTAATTCGACTTGTTTACATTCCCGTGTGCCTCGTTTGCCGACCTTGAGGTGCACTTTCGCGTGACAGTAAGAAGTGACCTTCACTTTTAGTGAATGTTAGAAGTTTCTCTTTCAGAAATACTTCAATGTTACTCGAATGACATTTTTGAAGGACATCAGTTTATTAGTTTCAGTTTAATAAGATAATTATAAGAAAAATATTTTTTTATTTCGCTCCTGTGCCTCAACATTTTCCAAAAAGCATTTCAACACTAAATTCCCAATTGTCGAAAAATTATCAATATATTAATAATTGTGTAGATTAAATTCGGAACAGGTAAAAACACATTTGAAGAATTTGAAAATGCTGATGCAGTATTTCCAACTAGTTAAAATTATTTAGAGGGGAAATGAATGTCTATGTTGCTCCTGTATCTTGCAATTAGTGCACAGACAATTTTTATTTTGCATAAAAATCTGCAGACTAGTTAATAGTCGCGTTATAATAAATATATGCGTTAATAAACATACCACCTCAATTGAAGTAAGTCTCAAGTCAATATTTTCCACATTTTCTTTTCCTAATGTTTTCAGATTAAAAGTCTCAAAGTGTTATCAAAACAATGTAAAATGTTTTCTCAATGTTAGAAAGTCTGGTATCCATTCCACGGAGAAAATTCTCGAAAACTACTCCAAAGCTGCAACCTTCTACAGAAAAAAGGAGCTGTCATGTGTGTTGCGAAAAAGCACGTTTGAAAAGAGAATAAAGAGGAGAACGTAGACAAGCAAAAAGCACTATTGTTTCAGCCGCTAATAGTGTGCGCGGCTGTGTGGCAGACACGGATCTATACGATATGGATGTGCGACTAAAATGAATAACATTAAATGGGAATTTACTGTAGACTGTAGAACATAAAAACTTTATTTATTTTAGAAACTGTAGAACTAATAAAATTGCCTAAAAAAATTTCACATATGCAACACAAAAATGTTTGCTCAAAAGTACGCACAAAGTTCTATTTATGAAATCAAAAGATTTACACGTAACATTACACTCAAAATTCAAAATCAAGTTAAAGTAAATTATTAAAGTAAAAATTACGTACTAAATTTGACACGTAAAATGACGTATACAATTTGATATGTAAAATTATATATCAAATTTTATACATAAAGTCACAAACAAAATTATATACGTAAAATGACATACAAAATTTCATAAAATTCTTGTAAAATTGCTATAAAAATTTCTATAAAATTCCATAAAATTCCTGCCTGTATTAAACACGGATTAAACAGTGAAAGGCATCAACACATATTCTCCTGGTAGCTGCTGATGGCGCTGGGCGACGACGGAGCTAGTTTCGAATTTAATCGAGTGTGTTTAGACTTTTGATCAAATCGATGCGACATTGTCGCCTCCGGTTCTACGATGTTCCACTTTGTGGGGCGGAATGAAAGAAAGAAAGAGAAAGAGAGGGGATGGCGGCAGCGGAATGAAACAAGAGGAGCGGAAAAGAGGAATCGCGGAGCCCCTCGTCGTATTTATCCGGCTACGTACTTCCTACGTCTGTCCTGCAGCTTTCCATCCCCTCGAAATAAAACTTAGTCTCCTTCTGCCTCTGCTCTTCGCCACCCCCGGCATCAGCCACCTACGTTCTCGCTACTTTCATGTTCTCTCGCTTCTCGTTCGCGCTCTCTGTATCCTCGAGCACGATCCTCCTTTTTCCAGGGAAGAGTAAGCAGAGGGAGAGAGAGAGAGAGAGAGAAAGTCTTTCTTCTCAAGAACCGTCACGTTGGAGAGATCGCGCGCGCGCGCAGCCTCTTCTTTCCTATTTAACGCGTCTTCGTTTTCCCGTCCGCTTGTTTATAGTTCCGAGATATTTTGTTTTATTCGCTTCTTTATCGCTCGGGCAAATTGCTTGTCGAGGATTCGAGGGTGCCCGCTACCCTCCACCCCCTTCCTTCTATCCCGGATGCCTCGTAGTTAATGGCTCGTTCACTGACACCGGGATGTTTTCAGAGTTGAAGAGACCCCCGGGCCATGATTGTGTATACACGAACAGCGACAAGGACGATCGGGACCCGTTCGAACCGTATACGGGATTCCGTTGTCCCGATTTAAGAAGTTCTGAGTTTTTTTTTTATTTAATTGGCTCGAACAACACACCGAGTATCGGTGCGACACACTGGTCAGTATTATTGTTAGATTTTATGCATAAAATCAGTAGGAGAAACTGAAGACAATGGAGAAGCTACAAGAATTGAAGATTATCTATTTCTCAATCTCTTATAGATCCTGTCAATTGTGGTTGCGATAGTCTATGTTAGATTCGAAGAGAAAAAAGTATTAGGTCGGCAACTAAATTCGCGACCTTTTGTTTCGTAATTCTTTTATTGTACCATTATAACCTCATTCAATGACCATTCCTTTTGAACTGTATGTCATTGGAAAGTTCTGAATTTTGGGATTAATTTTATATAAAATACTCGTGCTTTTAAAAAATATACAATATATAAATGACTTTGTTTGAGAAAATGTGGAGGCCGCGAACTTAGTTGCCAACCTAATAATTTGAATATAGAATCGTCTAAAAATTTCTTTAACAATTTTAGTAAATTGAAAATAACATATAGACGTTCCAAAATCGTTTAATGATTTTACTGTTTTAATTACATCCACTCATTTTTGTCATAACTTCATCAAATCCGCAGTATAGGTATGATACACTCTTTCCTTCTGGCACTAAGCGATTTTCTTGTTCCGAAACATCGTCGTCTTACGTCGAAAGAAAACTGTGATATTTCAGGTGTATATCAGCGTTAATCCCTTGCACTCCAAATTATTTTTCAATTTTATTGCCAACTCCCTACTATTTTAAGTGTTTTATTTGAAATTTACTTCAAAGGACAGTTCCTTGACTGCTACTTATTTTAAACAATTTTGTTTACTAATTATATTAAATATAGCTCTTAAACTTTGTTGTGATTTATATTCGTGGAACTTGTATTTGTTTTTAACTAAGAAGTAAGAAATTAAATAAATAAAGGAAGAACCAAATACATATAAAAAATAAAAACCAGTTTCATTTATATCTTTCTTTCTGCAAAGGGTTAACACTAAACCCTCCACCACCGGTTAGAATGAACGGTTCCGGATTTTTCATTTCACAATTATTGAAATAATAAAAATGATTGTATAGATGTCATTAGTACGTATCACAATCGGAGCCGCACAAAGTCTAAATAAAATCATGTACCACTCAGTGCCGGATCTAACGGTAAGCGGACTAAGCGGTCGTGTGGGAAAATAAATTTATGAATTTTTAAATAAATTTATTTAATGTGTAACTTTATGAAATTTTTCATTAATTTTCTCTTTTCTTAATAAATTTATGAGAGTTCTTTTGCAACCTGTATTTCTAACTCAAGTTTGAGGGCCCCAAAATGTTTACCGCTTGGGGCCTCCACTCGACTTGAGCCGTCACTGGTACCACCTTTAAGTATAGGTAGGTTCAGTGTTAAATAAAATATTCGAGATTCGCGAGTTCCAAGAGACTCGAGAACAATCGCAGGTTTGTAGAAGCAAGATTCAGTCAAAAATAGGATTCGGTCGCGCCGGATAAATTCAGAAACAATACTTATCGACCTAATAATCATTTTCTTTTCCGCGGCGTAACCGTCGCAGCGGACCCGGCAATAAATCCTAGGCTCAGCAATCCGGGAATCCGTTCCCCAACGATCCGAGAAAACAAATCCAAACGAAATAGGTTAATACTGCGAGATCGAAACCGGCTCCCTCCCCCGAGTAACACAATGGCGGATAGAGAACACACACTATACATATGCTCAATCGGCGTTCGCCCCGTCTCGCAATATGTTCACTGAGAATTACCATCCGCGAACTTCTTTGCGCACTCCGGACCGGCTAAAAAGTTTGCCCGGGGAATGTACAAATTACATATTTAATCAACCCATTTGAACGCCGGAGCACGGGGGTGTGCAGGCTGTTTGCACGCGAGCTGCTTGCACGCTTGCAGCTCACCTCTCCGTCTCTCTCTCTATCTCCCTGTCGATTGAAGTGCGAGAAGCGGAACGAGCTTCGTCCAATTTCTAATAAAACCGACGGGCTCGTCTTCGTCGCGCTAATTCGCCCGAAATCCCGATTCCCAGGTCTGATCACGGCTGTCGATCGGGGATCGCACTTGTCTCGAATTTAAGCTACGTTCTCCGTTTGATTGTACGTCGAATGTCCTCGGAAAAATGCTTTGCACATGCAAAAGTTCGATTTTCTTGTTACAAAGCTGGGACCGTGTCTTGAAGTAGAGTGAGGGCAACATTGAACCCATGGACTCGTTTCTCCAGAAAATTGTTACTTATAACTGGACTGCGGATCTTGCAAAATAAAAAATGTTTGCATTGATTGCATCTTTTAATTATCTGGTTAAGCCGAAGCCAATACGCTGACGTCTTTAAATCTTTTAAATATGTCCACTGCTTTAAATTGTGCTTACCTATTTTTGTGATAAATGCAAAAAATCCGCAGTCTATTTGTAACAAAATAAAAATTCTCTGCATCAATCGCGAGAGACAGCGGCAATATGGAAGCTTTATCACAAGAAATGGGCACACAGTATATTTATATGATAGAATAGTTATACGTAGTATTTTATTCCGGACTCAATTTCGCAATTTCGAAACATTTAACAAGATTTGATTTTAGAGAATTTGATTTCTCTGAAAAATGCTGATTGTTTTGGCATATTTGTTGCTAGATCTATATAATATTCTGCGGTACGTGGATACCTTTATTAGCTCCGTCTCGCCATTTTATTCTTTAATACCTCACCGGGATTCCCGGAACTTTTACTTTCTCTCTGGTGCAGAATCTCTGCTCTTCTGCTCTCCACTCGAAGGTCCCAAATCTTTCTCCACTACCACTCCCTTTATAGAATTTCTGTGCTCCGATTGCTCGGCTAAACTTTTCAAATCTCCTTTTCCTTTCTTTTTCTTTAACTTTTAGTCTTTAATACCTCGCGGAGATCGCCGATTCTACTTCCCTTCCACTCCGTGTATGAAATTCTTTTTCCATTGGTGCTACGTCGATGTCTCGCCCAGAAAAACCTGAAGAATGATTAACGAAGAACTCGCGGAAATGTCCTGGTGTGAGATAAACTCAAGTTCTTTTTTACATGATTTTGAAATATATAACAGTGGTTCCAAAAAATATCAAACACTAAATGTCCTAGTCTCGAGAAATTGTCCAATAGTACAATAGTAATCCTGGTCTCAATTTAAAGCTTCAGATTTCTACGTTTACTATTTAATCATCTCTCAATTCAGGTGTCAAACTGAATTGACAGGTGTCAAACCGAAGATAAGTTTTCCCTCGACAATGCTGCCAATTGTAAATAATCTATATAATAAAAATCAAATGCTGTTCGTTGGTCACGACATCACGGGAGAACGGCTGGACCGATTTGGCTAATTTTTTTTTAAATGTTCGTTGTAGTCCGAATCAGGTTTTTAGATTAAAAAAACTTGGGAAAGTTGCCCGGAAACATGAAAATTCGGGAAAAACTAAAAGTGCTTTTAGAATCATATTTCAATACAACAAAAAAAAAACGAACGTCGTAGCTTTTAATCAATATTTCAATAGAACGTCGCAGCTTTTAATCAATATTTCAATAGAAATTTACATTATCGACGTCTGTTTGCATTATCGACAGTATAAACAATCGCCAGTTAGTTAATTTCGATTACAATTTATTTTGTTACGTACGCAAAAATAAAATGCGTACCACTCCCCTCTAGTTGTACATGAAACCTTCACAGATTTGATGAGATCGAAGTCTCCCTTTTACAACGACACAAAAAAACTTAAAGTACGATTTTTTAAATGGTTTTATAAAGATTTAAGTAGTGCACAGTCAACATTACAGTGACATGAGGTACGCCAGCGAACATGGTCCTCATGTTTGCTCCATTAAACTGTAAAAACAAGTGTTGGATCAATTTTCAAGGTCTGGTTGTAAAGAGGAGGCTTCAACGTTCAAATCTGTGAAACATTCATCCGCGAGAAAAATTGTCCAAAAATTATCAAGTCCAAGTTCAATGCTACCTCGGTAATTACCGGTACAATTTTATATTCTAGATCCTAGCCTCCTTTGCCACCTCCCATTTTCCGAATTCGAAGGTCCCGCGCCTGTTCGATCGCGTCGACGGCGCGCGAGGCCAGTCGATTCTGCCAGCGATATCTGGCGCTGAAACTTTTAAGCCGATAGGATGAAGTTTCGCGGTGTATTGGTCCGCGGGCATATTACAGTGCTCCTCGGCGTAGCATGGCGGCGGCGAAGATTCAGAGACGGCGGTAATCATCGAACTTCGAAAACTAAAGGGGCGATCGTTACCCGGTGCCGTTGGTGCTCGATGGTTCGACGTGCGACGAGACAGCGGCCACCCCCTTATCAGTCGTCACGGACATTAAGAAACAGGAGAGGGAGAGGGAGAGGGAGAGAGAGAGAGAGAGGTGGGGTATGGTCGAAGAAATGGCGAAATAAGGGGGCACTTCAAAAGATGGTCGCGGGGGCAGCTGGCACAAAGGCCAAGAGTCCCGCGGTCGCCAATAATTGGACGGTGGCTCGAGGAAAGAAATTAAAATGCTCCAGACGACGACGACGACTACGGGAATCGCCGGTGTAGATGATACAGAGAGGACCCACAGGATCATGGATGGAGAAGGAGGACAGGGGTCACAGGGGGTTGGCCACCCTTAACGCAGAGCCCTTCCGCGTCACCGTCCCCTACCTTTCTCTCTCTCTCTCTTCCTTCACGGCTCTCTCCCTCGGCAGTTTCGCGCTTATTATCCGAAAGTTCCAAAGTGAAACAGAGTGAAACTCTGTCGGCGTGGAGAGAACTTTTAACAACCGCTACGAAGGCACGAATTCGTGGGTATCTCTTGTGTCACGCTGCCGACACTGCCACCGGGTAAAGGGATGAAACACGAGTGAGGAGAAAGAGAGGGCAGAAGGATTTTGATGGGGGAAAGAATGCGTCTCTCGAGGGGGAAACGGAAGTGACGGAAGAACGCGGGAAATAATGTCTGATAAAACGCGCGGACCGGCTGGTCTAATACCGTCACCGGTAATTTATGGGGGAATAATCAAATTGGGGGTTGTTGCACGGCCCAAGATATTTCCCGGGGATGCAATAAATTCAGCCCGGTTGGGGAAGCATCGATGGACCCGTGGCTCGCCGGAAAAACGTGTCGCGTCCTTTCACTTTCCGGATTTTATCGTTTAACTGACACCAGGTTTACGTATCCGTACACTGCCTTATATTTTTGATCACCACGATTTTATTGACGAAATTGCCCAAGTGTATTTCAGTAAGCTTCCAATTTTAAAAAGTTTATCGTGCAGAATAGCTGAAAGTATTCTACTTCAGTTGAAACAAACTGGAGAGAAATAGAAATTTATTTTCTTCCTTGATACATATATTTAATCTCCAAAACTGTTTTTATCAATTATTTGAATGCTTAAATATTGATTATCAATGAATCAAATTTTATTTCGCGTAAACTTTTACCGGATTCAAAATTAGTACCTTTCTCCTACGAATTATGATGTACTTGGTATGTAATCCAGTAGATTTGTACCCGGCGCGGATGCGGATCGAAGTTTCGATCCTCTAGGATCAATAGTTGAGGAGCTATGGTCGCTTAAAGTTGAGCATTTTTGACAGGTAAGGGCGCCGCCATATTGGTTTCTAATGACGACCGTGAGCCGCTTACTTTGCCGCCCTCCCCCTCGACCTAATCCTAACCAACTCGGTATAAGCGGCGCGCGACCGTCACTACAAACCAATATGGCGGGGCCCTTATCTGTCAAGAAACTGGAAATATGCTCAACTTTAAGCTACCATAACTCCTCAACTATTGATCCTAGAGGTTCGAAATTTCGATCTGCATCCGCGCCGGGTACAAATCTACGGAATTACATACCAAATACATCATAATTCGTAAGAGAAAGGCACAAATTTTGAGTCTGGCAAAGTAAAGAGCAGCCTTTATTTCATCCAGAAACAGAGGCATAACATTCATATTTCTTAGACTTTGTTAAAATCTTCATCACGAGTCTGACCCGTTAAAATACGGCAAGGGGTTAACAGATCGAAAATAATGTAATAGTATCTTTCGATTCTTTTAATGTTTTCACTGTTTGAAACGACACCTCTCCATCCTCGTCGTAAATGCATAGAATCCGCAGTCTAGTAATCAGAAACTGGAATTTTTATGAACAATATTGTTTTTAAGAAAGCAGAATTTTTTGACTTTATCCATTTTCGAAAGTTTTCTTCCCATGACATGTCTTTCGCGCTCGAGCTTCGCTTCCACATCGTTTTTCTCGTGGGCAAATATTTTTCATATTTCCGCACAATATGATCGACGTTTTCAAAGTTTTTGCCGCGCTCGAATATAGAGGATTCTGTTGAAGTTCCGTTTTTTATTTATTCGGTTCGATCGAGTGCGCTCGACTGCGACGAGGATTTCGTCGGATATGTTCCATAAGCATGTGTCGAAGAGGTTATCCGTTACAAGAGAATATTTATTCGTTATTCTTTATTACGATCTTTATTCTAAATACTTTGTTCTCAACAAACATTGCGGAAAATGTTGATATTTGTAACCACAGGGCGATGCCGCACAGTGATTTCAGTTCAAAAACATGTGGGATTGCAACATTTTAATGAGGTATTTTAAAGCACCCCCGGAAGGGTTAAAAGAAACGAGAGTTCAAGAGAAGTTGATTTTACTAGCTGTGGAATGGGAAGTCCGGTAAAGCTGCACATATTAAAATAATAAAATCACATGAAGATTTATAAAAGAAAACAAAATAAAGGTAGTCCAATAAAAATCTGCTTCATAAACACGTACATCTCATTAAAAATGTTAATTTCAGCTAAGCAAGAAAGAGAAGTTCTAAAACAAATATTAATAAACGGGCAATACACACAGTGCAGTGCATGATGGAAGGTCGTTGACCTTTTCTTTTAAAAAATATTTTTATTCAGTATACCAAAATTTGAACAAAGCACATCAAATGATGAGAACGCAATAAATCCGCTGGGAAATGAATGCAGAATTGACAAAAGAATTCGAATAAAAATCACGAGCTTTATCTTTTTACTGGAAAAATTGATTTAAGGCGAACAAGGAAGAGGAATTTTTCCGAAAATAGTATTAGAGACACAGTACATTTCTACTGCTTTATGATAAATATCCTGTGTTTTATTTAGCTTTCTCCCGCAAAACAGCAATTTTCTTTTCTGTGTGACAAGGTAATAAATGCAGAAATTAATAAATTAGTAGAGACGCAACAGGGGTAGTTTCCATCTCAAGAACGCCGGCTTACTTCACGCACAAACGCAATGACGATCGCGACAGCATTCTCTGCAGGCTCTGGCATCAATTACCTGGCAAACGATCAGTTAAAGAGCCACAGAAGGGCGGAAGGAAAATGTGAACCAGTCGTGCCGAAGGTCACAATAATTTCCCGCGCGATCCGTCTTGATTTAATTTCTCGCGCGTTCGCGGACTTTTCCGGGGGGCCAGGCTCGCGTTTAATTCGACAGAACAAACGATTCAATTTAAAATCCCGAGGGGCTAGGAATTCCTGTTCCCCGTCGAGAAGAGAAGAGTTCTCCGGTGAATAAAATAAAAAAGAGAAGAAGAAGTCGAACCTTCGGATAAACTCTATCCGTTTAAATATAAGCCTGGCGGAGAGAGGTCGTCGAAAAAAGACAAGGGACTACGGAATAAATCGACAGATTTTCATCAAGAAGCGAGCCCGAGACGGGGCCAACGAGGTCTGTGATTGGCACCGGTGACAATTATTTGTTTTCCACAAATCACCGGGGAGAAACGCTGCGTCGTTTCCCTTTTCCTTCGGCGCGCTGAACGTCGACGGAGCTTTTCTTTTCCCTGCCCTTGCCTCGGCCGATTCTTCTCTTCGCCCCCTCGTGTACTTTCAGATACGTCCCGGCTGTCCATGGCATTTGCCGCAATATTGCCGGGACGAGGCGTTCTTTGACCCTCCATAAACCAAATTTTCCGCTCATGCATGAGAGGCTTCGCCGCGAATACAATACCGGAGAGCCCGAGCTTCGGCTACGAAAGATTCCATGCGAAACAGTCGCACCAGTTTATTGCAGAATAAGTGTACGGTAATGTCTCGATGGATGAGAAAATTTCGGGTCCGAAGTGCCACTTGTATCGGATACGCGCTATTTCTTCCTCTCAGACCGTTGGCACCGAATTAAAAAAGAATTAATTAAACGATAAAAATTATCGTTTATTTGAGACATTTTTACCGGCGTATTCGTCACATTTTTCTGATTAAAATGAGTCCAAACACGACCCAATTCGCTTCGTATTTACCCGTTTAATCAACGATATTGCAGAACCTCGACTATCCGAACTGAGCCGGAGTTCCATTTTAACCTTGAGTTGGATCTTTAATGATTTGTACCATAAATCGTGTTGTATATGCATCATTTTAGATTGAAATGTTCAGTATGAGAATCCAGATATTATTAGTCCGGATAAGCGAGGTTCTACTGAATCGTGGATTAAACGAGTAAATATTAACCAAAGTGTATCGTGTTTGGATTCATTTCAATCAGAAAAATACGACGAATATGCAGGTAAAAATTTCATTTCGAGAAACTTTAATAATATTTATACGTAATTGCCCGTTTTTTAATGAATTCTGAAAGATAAGCATTTACACCAACTCAATATTTTTTGCAGCTCTTTTAGAAATTTTCCAGTATAGTCTATGGAGAGATGAATTTTTAAAGACGGTTTTCTTAAAAGTTCAGTGTGTAAAATGTGCGGAAGATACTTTCGTTTTGACAGATATTGAACTTCGAGTTTCTTCGTGCTAGCACAGACAAGTATTTCGTTGGAAACGTATCTACAGCGAATTCTTTATTAACCAGAAACAAGCAACGATGGGCTGAACGCGACAGGGACATAAGTTTAAACGACATTTTTCATTAAATACCTTTTCCTTCGATCGACTTCTATTCAGGTCGCCTAAATGGCATCTGGGTGTGACATTTCAAGCTGGATTGTCGACACCAGACACACCTTGTAGTTTTCGAACAGCCGCGTACAATTCCTTCTCCCGCTTTTCTGTGTCACTTAGAAAGAAAATGTAGCGACTGTGTAATTGCAATTTCAAATCGACAAACGAATTAATCGAAAATACACGGCGTCGCTTCTTACATCTTTTTTAATCGCGAGAGCACGTCTTTCCTTGCTTTGCATTTCAATTTCAATTTCTTTCATTATTGTGAATTTCTTTTATTTTTCTCTCTCGTCGCTTTTATTGGCTGCAGCGAAGAAAATAATTATTCTCCGGCTAATGAAGTCTTCTAGTAGCTTGTTTATTATGTCCGTAATTACAGCGTAAATCTTTATGCGCTTGTGCGATATACATACAGCTGTGCGAATTTATAAAATGCAAGAAAATCGCGTGTTTACCGCGGGGAATTTTCTAGTCGATACAACGAATATTTTTCCTTCCGCGATTCTTACAAAATGCTTGATCAAATGAATACAAAGATTGAAATAGGCAAAAGTGGATTTATTGTATCAACAAACTCTTTAATAACATTTCTAAATTAATTATTGCCTGCACATTTAGATGCTTAGCTGCACATTTAATGTCAAAATGGATTTATCAAAAATCAATGAATCTGTCCATTTATTAGGATAAAAACTATTTGTTTTTATTTAACATCTATTTTTGGAAATTAATAATAGTGGAATAGTAATAAAATTAATAATAAAAACTATTTTTGTATAATAGTTACGATTATTTCCTGGTCGTGAGTTACACGGAACATTGCTAAACGGCGAGAGCAACAGATTTCAACTCTTCTCTCTCTCTCTCTCGCTCTTTCTCTCTCTCTCTGTTATATTTCTCCTGCCATATATTTTCGGGATCAGTGGGAACCTGCCAACGACATTTCGAGTTATATCGCCTGCCACAATGAGTCATTGTTAGAATTTCTGATACAGAACGCGATCCATTCCCTTGGACTTTATTTCGTGCAATCTGAGCAATCTCCTCCCCACGACTCATAAGCCAGAGATTTTTTAAGGATATTTTGATGGGAGCCTCAAATTCCATGAGCATTTCATTATATTGTAATAAAACAAAATTGATCATTTTATCCTATTAGATGATCAATGATCATATACAATGGATAATTATTTTATCCTGTTTTAGATGATTATTCTATTCGATTTTTAAATGTCCCTAGAAACTAGATAAATATATTATTCTGCTTTTGGTGATTTTAATAGACTAGATATTTATTGGGTTGGCAAGAAAGTAATTTCGGTATTTTAAGATTAAGTAAACCCCAATTTTGTTCAATCAAGCAATGAACTTTAATTAATCAAATTTTCTTATTTATTCTTTTTGGCAAGAGATCATCGAACAAAATGGAAAATATTTTGTTCATTAAAGTTTATTCGTCGAATAAAAAAATTGAACTCTATTTCACCTTAAAATACCGAAATTGTAATACTTTCTTGCCAACCCAATATTTTATTCTGTTTTAAATGATCCTATAAATTTTACCATTATTTTATTCTATTTGAGATGACCGTACTAAAAACTAAAAAACTAAAAGTGTAAAAATAATAATTGTGCTGTCACGAAACGGTAAGTGAAATTCCGAAAATGAATACCGGGAGATTTTAATGCACGCGGGTCTTTTATTTGCTCGTTTCGAAAAGTCCGATATCAATTTTTTGAGCATCCTGGGACATGATACTCTGTGCCTATTAGCTCTTCCAGCCCCGTACGTTTAATCTGCACGTGTGACAGCTTGCTCGACTGAATGAATTTTAATGAACTCCGGTATTAGAGGGTCCGGCCACAATTTATCCGACAAATTCAAGTTCCGTTCACGTTGTTCAATCTGAATACATACATATCCAGCTTGAGCCCGGGCAAAGTGAACTATTCTGCAGCATATCCACCTTGTTGCATCCTGTTCGATGGAAGAAACTGTATTCCTAGGGATATGCTGCAACCGCGAAACAATATTTCAGATTTCCTTCCAATCCTTTACATTTAATTTCCTTTCTTTTCTTTCTTTTCTTCTCACCTGCCTATAATTCGAAATTACGTTCAATATGTTTCTCGTGATTAAACTGCATATTTTATGCACTTATAATAAAAATGATCAAATTTATATAATTTCTGTATCTTGCAGTTAATGGCAAAAGATTTTTATTTCCCATAAAAATCTACAGTCTACTCAAAATAATATTTATTATTCATTTACAAATTTGTCATCTTGAACTAAAGAAATTAATAAAAATGTTTCTGGATATTTATGCAAAGTAAGAATTGTTCGTATTGACTACAAATAGCAGGAATTATGTAGAAACTTAGTTCTTCCATTTTTAAATATTAATTATAGTAAATAATAATTTGATTCAGTCAGAGTAAAATGGTGAAACAATATTTTTTAACAAAAGTGAACAACACCGTTTTGTTTTGTCATCAAAATGTTTCTGGATATTTATGCAAAGTCAGAATTGTTCGCATTGATTACAAACAGCAGGAATTATGTAGAAACGTAGTTCTCCCTTTTTAAATATTAATTATAATAAATAATAATTTAATTCAGTCTCAGAGTAAAATGGTGAAATAATATTTTTTAACAAAAGTGAACAACATCATTTCATTAAAATCAGAATATACATCTATGTAAATACGTAAAACATGCGAAAAGATTTTCCCATTTAATAATAAATCATTTTTTTCGTCACCTGTCAGTAAAATCGCTTCAGTGTCTTTAAACACGCGTTTTCCTTTTTTCCTCCATCGCATCATGGCACTGCAACGTCATGAATACGTGCACGTGTGTGTATGCGTGTACACGACAAAACCCGACCGCCTATATATTTTACTATCACCGGTATTACGACTTGAACACGGTCCGCTGTCGAGAGCGCACCCCTAAAGCCTATAAATAATATTTCTGTCAGTGCTTTCACTGGCGTTTTCCCACAATTATTACGTTTCTCATAACCGATGCCATAATTCTACCCGGTAACAGGGCGATTCGTAATTTCTGCTAAGTCACATCATCATTTCAATTTATGTAATCTCCCATTCCTTCTGTCAGACACGAGTTTCTGGGGCTACTCTTTTTCATTTCTTCAGGTCTAATTAATGAAACGCTTTCCCGCTATCAAAATATGTAAAATAACATACAAAAGAAAACAGAGACAATTTGTATTACATTTACCGGTGAATTTTATTCTGATGGAGCGTGTGGATTTTTATGGAAAATAAATATTTTCTGCACGAATTGTCAGATACAACAGCTTACAAATCATTTCTTTCTGTAATCATTTTGACGAGTTGTAAATAATACACCGGTACCGTTATAAATTTATAATATTGATTCCATGAATTTATTTGTATTAGAACCAATTAATAAAAATTAACTTCTTAAAAAACTAGTATTAAAGTTGAATATTTTGTTAAATAATCTGCAGAGTTCGTAACGTTTACGCATCTGTTAAGTATACAATAAGTTTTTATATTTATTAGGAGAATATCGGTTTATTTTTTATTCTCTAGACTTTCTTCCCACAGCCCCCACGTTTCCAGATAAAGTACGCGACGGAGTTTTACTTTCGCTCATATTTTTATTGGCAAAGAAGCCTTTAATTTTGATTTTATGAGAGTACAGTACATCGCCAAGAGTATATTACCTGCTAGCGTTCTCTCCCCCTTTTTACTTGAAAACGCTTTTACTGGTACACTTTTAATAATAGAAGTTTCCCGAAGCAACAAATTCACGTTACATACAGCAAAAGGTCGTGCAAATGGAATTTATCTCATTGCTCCACTGAACGTATGATAAACAATATCGTCTAAAGAAGCTTAATCACGTTCCCTCAATCAATTTCCATCGAAAAGTAATCTCAAATAAGAACCTCGCATCTCCATTATTCTTGTCAACATTCTATTTTATCATCAAAATTTGATATTGGCTATTTGCAAAAAAATAAAAATTAGAAGAATATATGCTTGGTGTTTCGACTATTCCTGTGATCGTAAAAGATTATCCAAAATAATGGTGAAATAGGGATAAAAATGTTTCGTCGTCAATCATATTTTTTGTGTAAAATAGAAATTGGTCTGCATTCATTGTAAAATTTAGGAGCCCGATTAAATACTTTTATTCTTTCTTTAATAATTTCAATAAATAGTAACAGCAGTATTTTTATCTAATATTTTCACTGTTTTAAATTTCATCCACGAATGTTTATCATAAATGTCTAAAATCTGATAAAATTGATAATAAAGCGTACTCCATTTTTGTATAATAATCGAACAACAGGTTATGGGCGAAGTTATGTGCCAAATTGTCTAGATGTAGACAATTATTTTCGTATATACGGGCGTATTTTTATGAAACCAAACCCCCGCTGGGGGAAAACGAAAAGACTTATAAAGTGATCCAATATTTCATTTATAAATAGCTCCGATCCCGTTTCCTCTGGAAAACGCGCAATCAATTTAATTTAAAGAGATCACGTCAACATCCATTACAGGCCGGCGATATAACGACATTATAACATTGATCCCTCGTGCTAATCGTAACCTACATACGTCGGTCTCGAATATCAAATAAGAAACCTTTTGTCGTCGGAAGAGATTATCTGAGTTGATGTGCTTATGACGAAACGAGTGAATATTTTATACCATCTGCGATGCTTCCATTCCTGTATCAGATATGGTCTCAGTTTCAATTAAAACATGAATTAGTGTTTCTACTGAACTTTCCACTTCATAATTTTTTAATGTTCTATTAGTAAAAATCCTATTAATAGTTGGTGACATGAATGCTTTCTATATTCCACGAATTTGATGAAGAAAATGTTCTTATAACATTATTAATTAAAACATTACAGTAGAAACATCTGTGGAACATTAAGTCAAACATACTAACAAGAAAATAACCATAAATCCATAACTTAAAACAATATTGTTGAGGACAAATGATTCTTACCACTCATGTTTGTCAGGCATTAAAATTTGCGTTAATTTTTAGTGGTCTGGTGATCGAAAGTGTCCTAACAATGTACATATCTCCAGTCGTTTTGGTTCCGGGGTATTCCCCATCGTCAGATACACGAAAATATCTCGAATAATAGCGAGAGATGCTCAAAGGTGTTCGAATATCTGCTCGAATTCTCGATGGTGGTCGAGAGGAAAAGGTGAAGAATTATGTATGCTGCTCCTTCCGTCTCGTTTTCTTTCACGAGGAAACTTTTCGCTGAGGTACCACAATTTCGGGCCTGCCTTGGATTCTCAACGAGCAATTAAAGAGCGAGCGGTAAGTTCTATGGCGATACTGTGGAACGAAGAAATTCTTACGGAATCTTATAGCCACACTTCTCACATATCCTTTCTCGTTTCCATAATCGAGCCACCCACACCCTCGCGTTCTCGCGGAAATCTTCGCGCATCTTCGTGGACCTCAGCAATTCTAGTTAGTCGGGGCAAAATACGTCTTTGCATATATTTCAACGTTGCGAATATAACAACAATTTTGTAAAACTGTCAGTGGACTATGGATTTTCATAAAATAGAAATTATATACATTTGTTTCTTTTCTTAATTAATCTAAAATGAGTTGAAAATAGTAAAAGATTGTCTCCGAAATTATGGAATATTTTCTGTTTTGTGTTTGGTATACTCATTTTTGTCATAAGCTATCCAATAAATTTATTTAATCAATCATTGGTGCATTGATGGACACAATGTGGACATTTTTATTGTTTTAATAGAATTAAAAATCAATTATCACTTTTTGATCTCTTTTCTTAAAGATTTAAACGATGAACGAAACAAAGTAACATTAAAAACCCAATAAAGTAATTGATTTAGTACGTTCATTGTTAAAATGGTCACTCTTTTATTTCTTTTCCCAAAGATTTTAAAAATATATATGAAACTAAATAAAATACAGTAACATTGTCTAACAATAAATTAATTGATCCAGTACACTGTGATTCTTATAATGATTATATTTCCAATTCTGTTTCTAAACATTTACGAATAAAAAAACAACGGATTGAACAAAATGGCCGAAATGGTGGTTCACCTTATTTCAGAAATGTATGATTTACATATTGAAAATGATTTTGGCGATTTGGACGGAATGCAGGGCGTGTGAGCGGAGAAAATTAACTATTCTGGTAATATGGAACAATACATCGAAGCGAAGACAGGAAAATTGGAAACGAAATTTCCCTAAGCGCGACACAATATTCCGAAATTGCGAAAGGAATTCGCGATCCGCGCCCACGCTCGTATCCTTTGATCTGGGTGAACGCAAAGGAATGAAAATCCTTTCGTAGGTGACACGTAATTTGATTTTCGTTGCCGCCAGGACAAAGAGATATTTGTGTCGGCAGGAAATAAATTTCGACCCCGAATACGGAGCTCGTATTCAAAACATAAACGTTAACATTTACAGAGCCGTTCTGTTTCATTCGCATCTTACAAATCCTCTTCTCCGGCGCTTCAGAAAATGAAATAAATAAAAAGTAGATTGCGGATTTCGGAATTTTTTACGTAATATTTGATTTATATAATCGTCTAATAATAAATTTAGCTATAAAAAGAGCTAAAAAGAGTACCTAGTATTATTTAAAATTATAGCTGTCAATTGTCACTCATCGAATGTAACTGTTTCAAATATGGTAGGTGTTATAAAAATTGTTTAATCTCTATTCCTGAGTTTTACGTCGGATTATTATATTTTATATTACTCTTACTGTTTCATCGCTTACGTGACACGCTATACGAAGATATTAAGGTAAATCCCTTAAGAGGTGAGGATTTCGTCGAATTTACGCGAAATACATGAACGGTGTATATGTGTCTTATGCTGCTGGATTTACAATTAATATTCCAAGTTAGAAACAATTCTTGTACCCTTCTTGACGAACACAATGGTGCTCTGGAATTTGTCTTTAAATCTTCTACATGTTTTACTAAATAAAGTAAGAATATGAATATAAAAATTCACAGATAAATTGAACATGAAAATTGACAGACACAAATCAAACATGAAAAATGAAAAATTAATATTCCAAGTTGGAAACAATTCTTGTACCCTTTTGACGAACACAATGGTGGTGTTCAGGAATTAATGTCTTTACGTCTACTACATTTTTTACAATTTTTACTTTCGTGTTATAATTTCAAAATAAAGTAAGAATATGAATATAAAAATTCACAGATAAATTGAACATGAAAATTGACAGACAAAAATCAAACATGAAAAATGAAAAATTAATATTCCAAGTTGGGAACAATTCTTGTACCCTTTTGACGAACACAATGGTGTTCAGGAATTAATGTCTTTACGTCTACTACATTTTTTACAATTTTTACTTTCGTGTTATGATTTCAAAATAATGTAAGAATATGAACATAAAAATTGACACATACATTAAACATGAAAATTTGTAAAATAGATGAAACTAGACGGTCAAACGAGTACACACAGGTGGACGAAAGTGACTAATAAAAGTAGTGACAAATAATTAGAGATATGTAGAAAAAATCTACAGAATATTTACAGAACATCTATAGATTCTAAACAGTGATGAAACACAAATGAAATAGACGTACAATCAGGGGCAGAAGTGGACACCCTGGACTCCGCCTCGCGTCTCCCGGATTACCGTTCGGTGGAATTCTTTAGGGTCGTGATTAGAGCCCATGAATCAGCTGGCGTCGTTCGGCGAGGGCACTCGTGTGAAATCGGGTTACCATCCAATTACGAAATCGCCCGGAAAATAACGCTCTTGTGAAACGTGAAATTCGCGGGGCACAGAGGACAACATTAATTCGTGAAAACTTGGTTAAGCTTTTCCGTCCTCTTTCGCCGCGGATACGTAATTAGAAAGGACGAACTCTCTCCCGACGTTCTCGCTTAACCCATCCTCTCCCCGCGCATCCCTTTGCAGGTGTCCTCGCGCTCCCCTCTGCCCATGGAAAAGCCAGAACACCTCTCCCTACCCCCATTCCACCATGCCCGCAACAACGGAGATTGTCTTGCAGTAATTTGCATTGGTTTAACAGCCAGTTTCAAACTACTTGGCGTTACGTTGCACGCCTATCGTCTAATTTGTAGCAACCGGCGCGGCGTAGCGCACCGTAGGTGCAACAAACCGGAAGCAAAAACCTCCGGAAACGACGTCCGCGACTTTTCGGACCAGCTTCCGTAGCCCTTTAATCTCGAACACGACTCGAAATACTAATTATTTCGAAGCTACTTAGTTCGTTTAATTAGCTGTCCGTGCTGCGACGAGCGACTTCCGCGTAGATTTAATGGCGTCCGAGAATTTCGGACGGATTACGCGTTTCATACACGATATTGTGGAACTTCGATTATCCGAACTGATCGGTTGATAAAGCGAGCAAGGACGATAGAACAGTTTTAACTAGATAACAGTGCTAGATTAGGATCTTACGAAGAGCGTTCTCCACTTCTTGTTAGATTGATGCAGACAATTTTTATGGTGCGTTAATTTTGGTTTGCCAATTGTTCATTCAGGATAAGATATTATAATGAATAATGGAATGAAATCCGATACTAATTATGTATGGTGTATTAAGTATCCACCGCAACTGCTAACAATAAGTAGGATAGATTGAAGCAAATGGCAAAACAAGTCGATAACGCAGCAGACGCCCGAGGTATATTATACGGAATTGTTAACGGTGTTCCGGCTAAATCGCCCGGCTACGCTAACTCTTAACTACTTCCAATTAGCTTCGAAGTTAGATCAACTTCGAGCAACAAATAATTAAAACCGCAACAACATGGCCTCGCACGACGGTTAATGTCTGTGTATATCGGAACGTTGCCTCGAAGATGCAGTTGCATTTTTATCTCTCGAACAACGGGCGACTCGATTCCCGTCGGAACTGTAGGGAATTAGGGCAACGTGATCATGTTATTGTGTAACCTTTGACGATAAATTAGTCGGGGAAATTACACCTGATTGTTAGAATACACGCTGCAATGCCATAGCAAACGTTTACGTTATGAACTTTCTTGGGGAACTGATGATTTTAAATTGAATTGACTGCGGCGGAAATTTGCATAGTTTGAGTTTCGCGAATTGGTAGAACCGCTCCATTTTTAGGTGGAAAATATTGGAAAATTTTTTTACTGCTGACTTCAATTTAATCCCTTGCCCTACGATTTATTTTACGGTTTCAGTGATTGGTACTTTAGTTCCTAATTACCTAAAAAAGGAGAAAATTTATATCTATTGTATGCCTACATGTTCTCCAATAACTATACATTAACAGAAACGCACTAAAAAAATGCATTAAATAGTATGAAATAATTTCCATTTAATTTATGCGAATAAACATGAACTTAAATACAATACAATCTTTTCATGCTTTCACATATTAATGTATCTTCTCTTCCCACCTACTGATTTCCAAGTCTATCATATTCCAATGAAATCATAATCAGCAACATCTGTCATTTGGAACATTTTCGGAAACGTTATCGACACTGTGAAAATCCTTAAATTCTTCTAAATGCTTTCACATATTAATGTATCTTCTCTTTCGACCTACTGATTTCCAAGTCCATAATATTCCAATGAAATTATAATCAGCAATATCTGTCATTTGGAAAATTTTCAATTTTGCGCCGCCTCCGAAAAGATCGTATTGTATTTAAGTTCGTGTGTATTCGCATAAATTAAATGGAAATTATTTCATACTTTTTAGTGCGTTTTTTCGAAGTGGGTTTAATTTTTTTTATACAATTTTTTTATTTCACACTTTTTAGTGGAACGAGCAAGAATTTGTAGAACACCGTAGGGTGGTTTTTCGGTATTATTGGTTATTTGTACTAAAAACCGCAAAGAATGAAAAAATGCAAAATTTGTTTTCAAGGAAGCAATCGGGAGACATACTCTACAAAATGCAGGAGGTTTCGTCCTGATTGGTCCATCCATCTCGGAGGAATCGATGAACATACACGAAATAATTCATTTTTCGCAAACAAAATCGTTATGAAGAAAAAAATGCAAAATTTGTTTTCACGGAACCACCCCGGGGACGTACTCTACAAGATGCAAAAGGTTTCGTTCCGATTGGTCTATCCATCTCGGCGTAATCGGTGAACATACATAGAAAAAAATAAAAGCGAAAAAAGAGGCACATACAGATCGAATTAGGAACCTCCCCCTTTTTCGAAGTCAGTTAAAAACCAAAACAGAATTTCATCTCGGCTTAGAGGAAATGAATAACATACGTATTTATTAGACTCTGTTCACAGAATCTTCATCACGAGTCTGACATGATATCGTAGGGCAAGGGGTTAAATAATTACACGAACTCCGTAGAATTTTTAAATATCATATTTCTATTACAAGTACCAATATTCGATTTGTTAATCGACGCGAGCTCAATCGTGCGGACTTGTTCATTTTGAATTAAAATAATTGACACTCCCAGCCGTAATTAGAAAGCACAGTTTTAATTAATTAGATCATGAAAGTTTAGGCAGAGATTGATTTCTGGAAACTCATTTATAGAAACCCGGAATCCCGAATTTCGCTACATGCCGCGGTTTCCAATGGGGAACTATAAATGGTATACCTGAATTAGATTGCATGCATTATGCAGTCGATCTTATACTTCATGCCTATTTGAAACACTTTTATTATAAAATAATAAACATAAACTTCAAAATTAGACTATAATTAAATAAAATATTAGGTGTACAAATTGAATAATGACAAATTAAATTTGTTATTTTAAATGTAAATTGAAGATTTATTAATAGATTGCGGATTTTCATGAAAAATAAAAATTGTGTGTATTAATTGTACAATGCAGGAGCCACACAAGCATCCATCGCTTTTTAAATAATTTTAGTAAGTCGAAAGAGTGATGTAACAATAATATATTTTTAAATTCTCCCAACACGTTCATTATTTTGCATTTGATCTAATTTCCCCTTAAGTGCATAAAATCCGCAGTCTATTAATTATTCATGCAGCAAGTGCGCAAAATATGATGGAGATTATTTTCGACAGCAAATCCACGAGGATGAGACTTCGGAATTAATTTGTGCACGTAATTACAAAATATTTTGCGGAGAAAATATATGTTTTTTTCAGATAAATTTCTAAAAACGTCGTGTTATACGTACTCCAGTAACGATCCAGTAGCGGACCTAATCGAATAAATCGGTAAAGTGTATTAATATCGCTCTAAAACGTGTCAAACACATTTCCCCTGAAATTTTGTCAGCGTCCCTTCACCTTCGAGCTGAAATTTTGCTACAAATTGAACGTAATGCGGCTATGATACCCCGGTGTATGCGCAAGAAAGGGTATCGAGTTAATCAGGAATATCCATCCCTCAGGGTATCGTTTCACAGCTACGATTAACCTCTATTTAGTGCTCGTGTAACCGAGATTTATATCAAGAGCCTCGCTGTCCCCAATTTCGATCTTCACCCGGTAATTTAATTATTTCAGCTGCCACGTATTGTCAGGTCGAAAGCCATTGAACTATGCTCCGCATCAAAGAATTCACCGACACTATCCTACACAACTTTAAAAATATATTATAATATTCACTCCCAATATCGAAACAAGATTTTAACTGAAAAATATCAGCACTTTATTATCAAAATTCTTCGATCCATTACGCGAAAGTAAAAATGAGAATAACAGTACAATCACACGGAAAGAGAATTACAAATTCGTGTCTCGATTTGCAGGCGGATTTAATTAAAGATCGGTAATTATCGCCGAGGATAATTGAAAATAGAATTTTCTAGAATTTCTTCAGATATTTAAATTTCTCCTGCACGCCTGTATTTTCGTTGTACAGTATTTAGCTAATTCCACGGGGGACGCAGAAACTTAAATTCCACTGGAATTTTAACTAGCCTTATTAACCACGTCTCAGCTTAATTAGACCTTCAACAAGTATCTTTTAATGTTTCGCTGATTAAATTCATTCGACGGTTCAATGCCTTGCAATCAAATTCTTTCGTTATACAGACGACTCTTTGTGCTGGATAGCCTAATGATTGTTGAAGATACTGGTGTGTACTAATTGGCAATAGTTAGGAGCAAAGCGTACGGGATATTAAATATCTGTTTAATTACTTACTCGACTGTTCTTTCGAGTTCGACCGTGTTAAATGAAAAATTATGTGCACTGTTAAATTTCTTCATTTAATATGCGTATACAGAGGGTCGAAAATTAAGAAATTTTTATCTTGCAAATGAATCATTTATATTTTTTCAATCATTATCTTGTTAAAAACTGTGTTTTTACATTTTCTACAATTTTTGTGTAGTTAATAATTGGACTGTAGATTTTATATGTATTTATACGTAAAAGAATGGGTAAATTATTACTAGATAAAAAACAAAAAATGGCTACATATTGTTAAAAGTACTTACGATATGACAAAAAATTCCCAGAAAAATTTTTCAACTAGGGGGCAAATAAAGTATTTTTAAAACAGAAATCTAAATCATAAAATAAAATATTTTAACTTCGCAATGGAGGTATGTAAATGGATCAAGTGAAGAGTTAACATTTTGTGTCCCAGGAAACTTGTCACAGAATAATTTCGAAACGGCAAATAAACGTAGAAATCACACTGAAACATGTGTTCGAAGGGAAATGAATCGATTCGCAAATGCAAAGCGTTTATCAAAGGCAATTTTCATGGACTCCGTGCAGAGTAGGATAGTTCAATTTGCAAAAGATGAGACGTCGTGGCTGTTAGCGCGCGGCAAGATTTCTATCGCGTGTTAACGACGTTCAATTAAGTAAATGGCTCTCCTATGAATTTTCTCTATCTCGGGACCGGGAGATTAATTACAAATTGAATTGGCCACAGGTTTGAGGGTGTAACAACTGGGTTATGTGTGACGGCCACACACACGCCGAAGGGTGTCAGGTTAATTAGGGACATTCGTCCCTCAAGACATCGCTTTGTGACTAGGAGGCTTAACTGGACACGATGCATCCTGACCCCTAACAGCCACCCTGGCCTATAAGCTTGATCCCCATCGACATACATTAAGTGCACGGATTTCAGATGTCTATCTTACCTGTGTCAAATTAAGTGTCACCTGCCGGAGATGTCAAATTTAATCGTTCACGCAACGACGTCGCCCTCTCGCGACTGCGATTCGGAGATGGAGTCACTGTGGCGACTCTTCCTGATCCATTAACGATCAATCTCAATTGCTCTTCGTTCATGTCTTGAGGATTCATGCTAAATAAAAAATTAAATATGCTACAAATTTCCACGGCCAAAGGTAATTGTTGCTCTTTAGAAAATCGTCTCACGGTAACATTTCTTTCCATAAAAATTCCACAGCTCCTCACTTGATGCCGATCCAGCAGAATTTTTCTGAACGCAACAGATGAATGTGTCCGTTTTGATCCCCAATTAACACTAGAAACTTAGTATATACCTGTATTGCCCAAAAGCAGTCAAAATGACTGCATTGTGAAAGAATTACTAATGTGTAAAGAAATTTGTTTAAAATTCATTTGTATTACTTTTTATATTATTTACAGTTATATAATAAGTTATTAATAAATATTAACAAAAACATTTACTTCACTAGGAAAAAAAATAATGCCGCTGCCCGGCCGCGCGCTGTAACTTGTCCGCGACCATACTAATACTTATTGAGCAACTGCAACTTATCAAATATACGACCAAATCGACAATTTATCATGTACTGCTATTTCGATACAGAGCCGAACTGGTCATATAAGAAATTTACTCAATTCAATAATAAGAGTCATTTGATTATTTAACCCTTTTAGTGCCGGGAGCCGATATATCGGCTCCTGCTACACTGGCGAGAAGTGCCAGAGCCGATATATCGGCCCGCGCCTCGTAAATTTATAATACGTTATAAATGAAAAAAAAGAACAAAAACTAGTTGTGTTGTTCTCTATTTCATCCTTAGTACAGTGCTTTTTGAATCATGTAAATATTGTTTCTCGTTTGGTTTTTATGATCATTTTCCCAAATCCTAGTAAAACTGTGAAATTAGGCCGGTTATTCTCGCATAGGCACCTCTTTTTCGCCCGGCACTAAAAGGGTTAAAATTTCCCAAGCAGTCAAAATGACTGCTTTTGGGCAATATAGGTATAACACACACACACACACACACACCCACACACACATATATATAGGAAATGAAGGAGGGGGAGAGGTAACTACAATTATTAATAAACGCATTTGTATGTTGTACAAAAAGTCACAAAATTCTAAGAAGCTGTGTCATTATATACATAAATGTTTTTCTAATTGAAATTGCAAAGCAGTCAAAATGACTTCCTTAGGCAATCTAGTGTTAAAATGTTCGATCTTCAGACCACGGGTAGTGATCGGAATGGATTGGGAACCCGAAAATTTATATTGTTCGCAGAACCAAATGTCCTGACCCAACCCGAGTCATCAAAACCCTCGAAAATTTCAGGTACCCGCCCACCCCTAGTTCTAATACTCTCTGTCCCACATTACAGTTCCAAGAATTATAGTCCCAGCAGAATTTTTGTGAACGCAACAGATAAGTGTCCGTTCTAGCCCCCAATTAAAAATGTTCGATCTCGAGACAGGAATCTGGTTCCAATGCTCTCTGTTCTACATTACTGATTTGCCAGAGAGGATCTCTGCTCCAAACAAGTTCCAGTGGATTGCGTCCTTTCAGGCTTTCGCGGGATTGAAAAGTGCGGGGTTGGACGAGTAAGAACGGTGCAGAAAACTGCAGTCCGGCACGGAAAACGCGGTGTGTATCTGGTCGGCTCCTTTCGCTTTAATTGTTGCGATTCAGCGAGCGTTCGTGACCGGGCTCGGAAAGCGTGTTGGCCGCGGATGCGCCGCGTAAAGCGGGAACGACAGGCCGAATAAAAGTCATAAGCTCAGGGATCGAGCGGGAAAGCGAGGCGGAAGAGACGGAGAGAGGGAGTCCAGTTGTGCGTGTGTGCGTGGATGGTAGCCGTTCCCGGGGTGGCACAGCGGCGTGGAACGGAATTATAACCGTGAGGAACACGCACGCTACGTCGCTGTTGTTTGCCCTTTTCTTTCGGCGCAAGCCAAACCACGAGAGAGAAATAGAGAGAAAGTGAGAGAGAGAGAGAGAACCGTTGTTTTTCGTTGCTTTATTAATTCTTCCGCCGCAACGGTACGCGACCAGCCTCCGTCTCGCACTCCTCGTGTTTCTCCGGTCTGTTCTTCCACATACAATCTGCCTTTTTCTCCTGTTTTTCCCAGTTTTGTCGTCCCTTTTTTCGGGACCAGCCGCCCTGTTTTACCCCGCAGACTTTATATTCCGTCCTTGCGTCGCGCCCTTAAATATGCAACGTGCCACGCACCGCTGCTCTACGCACGCGACGCGACGCTCGCAACGTTGTTCGCCACATTGTCGGACAGAAAGGAATTGATTGCTTTTTGACGGATGCTCTTTTCTCTTCTATGCACGCGGCAATACCCAACGTCCCAATGGACGATCCTCTGCCCGGCCAATTTGCACGGTTTTTGCGCTATTTGTAAGTTTCTACTTTCTACAGACAGAAATATGTTTATTAGCAGACTGCGGATTTTTGTGCAAAGTGAAAATTCTCATTTTGCGCAAACACGCAGTTCTCTTCTGCAGACAGAAATATGTTTATTAGCAGACCGTGTATGTTTGTGTAAAGTAAAAATTGTCTGCACAAATTGTGCAAGGTATGGGAGCCATTTAATAATTTTATTAATTTTGGTTTTAATAATTTGAAGGAATTGTTTTTGAATTCTAAATATCTCTGCTTTCTTTTCATCTATCGTCTGATCATCTTTGTCATCGCAGTCTAATTATAAATGATTGAAAATTGAAAAATTCGCAGTTGTGAAATTGTGAAACATTGAGACTCGACTGATTTGACTATATTCGTCCCTTGTGCACCGCAGCACGAAAATTACGCAAACCAAAGTCACATAAAAAAGATGTGGCAGTGCGAATAAGTTATGGACGCACTGCGACAGCGATAAATAATTTCGGGAAAGCGGATGTCTGCCGCGGAAGGTAAGAGGTCGATCAAATTCAGACAATTTGAGCGCTGACAGAATCCTCGAGGAGTGGACACAGGCAAAATCAATACAGCCATCGGAACGGCGGGATTAAGCATGCAATAAATAGTCGTCCCGGTGCTTTTTTGCGCCCCCTTCGTTTCCCAGCACGAGAGACGATACTTGCTCGCTCGCTCGCGGATCCTAAATTATACGGGGAATTCTGTTCGCGAACGTGCGAACAAATAGGATAAAAATGGCGTTTCAACTGGCTTCCTGCGTGTTCCCCCTGTAGTTGAAATATATACGTAGCTGGCACGGCACGGCACGCGGGGGCCTTTAATAATTATTATCTACGGTCACGTGAACATAATAACGTTGGCGTGCTTTTGATAATTGCACGTGCACTGCCTCTTTATGCCGCGTCCGTTCGGTTTTTTCTTTTATCCTTCTTCTTCCTCCATTCAATCAGGGGGATCTTTGTTCGCTTCTTGAACCACCCTGGAGGCGATTAATTGGAGAAGTATTTCGAGGGTTTGGAGAGAGAGAGAGAGAAAGGGGGGCGATGGAAAAAAAATGATTGCGTGCTCCCACCGGAGTAATTAAGTGTTAATATATCCTGTCGTGAGCGTTCGCCTCGACTAATTAACCTTTTACGCTTCGTTTGCTACCATTCACGAAAACGTACCCGGTGACTTGTTGCTCGTGCGAAGGGGTCGGGCCGTTGATATCTCAAAGATCGGGGACTGCGGTTGAAGTGCGAAAAAATTTTACGGGTATTGCGTCACGGGGAGAAACGCGCGCCCCTGATTGCGCCATTTGGCCGGCGCAAGAAATCAGCAGAAAGTTGCTCGACGTCGAACAAGTCCAGTGCAGTCCGTTTTGTTTAATTGTGTTCGCTTGAATCTACCAGGTTGTCGCAAAAGTTGCAGAAATTATTTTACAAGGAATGGCGACTCTAATGTTGATTTTTCAATGCACTAAAAATTATAATAGAATCACGATTTTTCACTTTCTCTTCGCAGAAATTATTTTGCAAGCACTTAAAACTCTAATATCTATGTTTTCAATACACTAAACGTTATAATATATAGACTGCGGATCTTTATAAAGAAACTGGTTGGGTGAAATATAAAACGGTAAAAGATTTAAAAAATGCAAGAATGTTATATTGTTGCTTTTAACACAACAAAGTCGGTAAGGGATGAAAACAATTTTTATGTTATTCCTGCTTCCCGCAATCAATGGAAAACATTTTTATTTTGCATAAAGATCCGCAGTCTAATAATATAATTACGATTTTGCATTTTCTCTTAGCAGAAACTATTTTACATGCAATAGCAGCTCTAATATCTATGTTGAGATTTCACTAAAAATTGTGATACAATTACAATTTTACACTTTCTCTTTGCAGGAATTATTTTGACGGGAACTGCAATTCGTAAATAAAGTGGATTAATCACAAAAAGAGGGCAAAAGCCTTTGATCCAACAGATATTAATCCCGAACATACCTAACGTATTCGAACGTATGCGAGTCTTGGAGAGATGACTTTGAGGCACGGCGAAAAAGTGGTATTTATTGCGCTAAGAACGTAATGCGTTTCTCCGGAACCTAATACATCTTTTAGCCACGCATACGTCGCTAGATAAAGTCGCAGTATTTTCTTACGAAAAAACACCCGCTTTTAGTGCTCCTAAGAATTTCAAGCGAAGCTTTTAAATGAACCGTCCGAAAGGCTCCTTTGACGATGATACAAGATCTTTGGTGGAGCTCAAAACCTTTTGAGTTCCCTTCCCCTTCGTCCTCTTCTTCTTCTTCTTATTCCCTTTTTCTTCTTTTAATCATTGATTCCCCTCGTACGCAAAATTAAATAGACATAGTGTTCACGGAATTTCATACTGGGCATTATTGATCCGCGAGACTCGATATAATGTGTGCGATACACCCTGTCGATAAAAAGTCATTGTTGGAACGTCTGTATGGATCCTTCTTAAGTCCGTCATTGAATTAATCTTTGATTTTCTACGTGGTTATTCGTGTGGCAGAAACGCCAATAATGTTATAGAACATAGCAATATTGGAAGTCGATAGCAAACATCGATCTGTCAAATGTCAAATATTGAAGGGAAAATTTATACTAATAATTGAAATTGTAAACTGAAAACTGTACGAGATAAAATAAAGAAATGTATTTCGAACGATTCGAATCGAATAAAAGAAACATTCACGCGTGCTCTACTTTCTCGAGCGTTTTTTGATTTTAAATGAATCAAATTAACGATCTCGTTAAAATGCGTGACGTATGAATTACGGGAATGATATAATTTATTGCGTGTTTCGCGGAAGATCGAAGATTGACGAAATGAAATGCGCGAAGCCCAAATTTTAAATTCGATCTGTTATAAACAGAGCTGCAGATTTACGACAAAAATGAGTCGGTGCAATTTAAAGCATTAGACAGATTAGAATAAGTTAAAAATATCAATTTGTAGTTTCAGCTTATTAAAATCAATAAAGCAAGAATGAAATTTCTTCCTTGAAATTAATGAAAATTTTTTGCACGAAGACCTGCAGTCTGCATAACAATATCGTTTGCAACCTTTAATGGATTGTGGTAAAAATTAATTTTTCAGCTTTCTAGAAAAAGTGTTAAATAATTGACTCTTTTAACGAGAATCTCATCGGCGGATTTTCAATTGGCAGAATTGAATCGACGTCAGGAGGTAATAAACGCGTTCGCGTATCGGACCGAAACTCAATGGAAAAATAAATTAATGAACTTCGATATTGTCGACGTTGTTCATCTTGCGTGTCGCGCGCGTGATGCAGATACACCGTGTCCTGGGATAATAATTGCGATTTATGGTCCGGTAGTTCCAGCTCCGGCATCCGCGACAAATTATGCGTTTGATTTTCGAAACTGCACGCTCCCGATATGCCAATTTTGCTCGCAAGATCCGGAACCGAAGCAATTTATTTCCAAAACTTACTTGAAGCGCAGTCGAGACGACGATTTCAATTCTAGAGGACTTAATTAATCAATTCGTTCTAGTACCTGGTTTACCGGGGAACGCTGGATCATCAGGACTGTCGTCACTCACCTGTCATAGTAGTAGTCCCTGCAATCAAAAATGAGATCGAAGATTAGTTACGGATTTTTCGTATTACAAAATATTAATGTCGTTTTCCCCCGAATTTTACTGTAGCTAAAGATCGAACCATTGCGCAGATAACAATATTTTCTTATTCTTCAAAATTACGATCGCGAATAAATTCCTACAAAATATTAATGTTTCACAGAATGAATATCGGTTGATAATTAGACTGCGGGTTTATGCATTTTAAATAAAAATACAGGTAGAAGAAGCACAAACAGTAAAATTATTGAAAGAATTAAAAAATACGGTTAAATTATTTTCAATCCATTGGCTCTAAAGGAAATTCTATTTTATTCCAGTTTGTTTCAGTTGATGTAGAACATTCTTATTTTGCACAAAATTCGCAGTATACTTATCATTCATACGAAAAAATACCCCTCTCATTTATAAATATAAAGTAATCATTACATTTCTGAAGTACATTTCGAAGGTCTATCTAAGAGTTAAAATCAAGTTATTAAACGAGGAAACTAAAAGTGATAAAAATGATAGAAAATTTTGAGAATTGATCAATTTTCTTCATTAAAGCTTCTTCTAGACGATTAGTTTCAACGTTCCGCGCAGCATTTCAATAACAGTCATCGCGCGCTTTCTATTATTTTTCGTTGTAATTGGGCAAAAGTTTTCTGGTGGGGCTCGACGGCCGAATATCGTCCGCCATCCCCCGTTCGAACGATGTAGTGTACAAAACTCAATGAAATCGATTTTAGCGCACGTTTGACGCACAACTGGGACAAAATAAACCTCAGAACGGGCGAAACGTAATATTTTTACGTTTTCGAAAAACGGGAACAATAGCGCCGCCCCAGGGACAAAAGAAAAGAGGGCGCGGTCATGTTTCGCAATATCAAAGCGAGGAATCAGCGGAATGATGAACGTTTCGAGCTGCGCGATCAAAAATTACCAGGAACAATGGACGGGGACGTCAAACGGTTTCGATCAATCTCGTACAAAGGCACGTAAGTGGCGTATGAAAATAAATGGAACTTCGGTTTTCGGTTCTGTTCCTCGTGCGTTCCAACTTAACCAACGTTTCAGACAATACCGGATCCCTTTCAGCGCATCCCGAATCGTGCAGGATAAGCTAAAAGCTCTGTTGCACCGTTCATACGTTTTTTCTTTTTTTCTTTGAAAATTGAACTTCATAGTTTTGCGTATTCACATTTTCGGCTCTAGTAGTGCGCCCGTTTTAGGAATATTCTAACTGGTCGAATTTTTTACGTCTGACAAAAACCGACTATTTCTACTTATTTTTCTGTTTTCCCACCACCTCACCACTCTTTATTTGCAGCAACGATTCCACGGTTGAAATAATAACAATTCACGAAAATTCAGAAATGCAGTTCGAATATGTATAAACAGATTTTCTAAAACAATTTCCAAAGCTGGGAATCTATTTATTTATTAAAAATTTTTTATCAAAAGCAATTGATAAAGTGCAGAATTGTGGTTCAAATATGCATGAATACATGTGCGAAATTTGATAAAGATATATCATAGCGTTTATGAGGAAAAAATTTCCAAAGGCAGGGCTCTACCCATTCGTATTTCACGTCTGATCAATATCGACCACTTCTACTTAATTTTTCTATTATCCCATCACCCATTTGCAGCAACGATTGCGTACTTAGTTTCGATGATAAAAATGTAGGAAAATTAACAAAAGCAGTTCAAATATGTACGAACAAATGTGCAAAGTTTCCTAAAGACACCACAGTGATTTCATTAAAAATAAATTCCCGAAAATAGGAATTGATCCGACTTTTACGTCTGACCAATGCGGATTACTTCTACTTAATTTTTCGAAATCCGGCATGTTGCCAATTGTCTCATTTAAAATGTCCTCCCATCACCGTAAGCCCTTCATTTGCAGCACCGATCCAATCCCGGTACAGTCACCGTTCAATCACAGTTTAGTGTTCCCTGAATCAGCTGAAGCGCCCATAGTGTTCACACGTTCCAGTCACGTCTCAGTGCACAGAATAACATTTGAACGGCAATGGAATCGTGACTAGACCGCTGCTGCAAGTCAAATTCAACGGTCTGACATTCATTTTCTCCCTATCTTCCGAATCCGATACTTTAAATGCATTCAGTTTGCTTTTTTCCGAGGTCTTTCGCTCAAATTCCTGCTCATACAATTTGTATGGCGTCGTGGCGATCATTGTGCAGAATACTGCTACGTCAATCTTTTGAACGTGACAAACAAATAAACTTTACGATACTATTGTCTCTTGGTCTCGCGAAATAAAAATTTCCTTCAGCTATTTCAAGAAACAGGGACCAAGCAGAAATATCATTCTTTTTTAATAAACTAGAAATAATTTGTTGGTATTATTAAATCGTTTAAAACTTTCTTTTTTAAATTGTTTGTCTTAACACTAGAACTATATACTAACTCTTTAAAAAATATGTAATAACATATATTTATATTTATTGATTTATTACTATCTTACGAAAGGAATATGGAGCCGAATATGTCTTTGAAAATATTATGTAGTGGTTATCTATCTTCCAGTCTTAGAACCTCCTTTTATTTTTTCCCAACTGGATCCGTCTGCGGCAATTTCATTTTGATGATCTTGTTACTTTCATTTTCATCTTCAGAACTTGAAGGCACGCAAGCACGTCTTCTTTTACGTAAATTCAAAATATTTTTTAGTTCACTTTCGGTGGAGTCCTGAACAATTTCTTTGTCTCTATAATCTCATTATTACTATTATCACTATAAAGTTCAATTTTATTTTCTTCTCATCTACTTTTTTCTTGCTCATACAATTCCCCATCTTCAATATCAGAGCATTCCATTGGTATATTGTTCACTTCTTGCAACAATTGAGAGATTTTCAATCGTTTTGCCATTTTTAGGGCTAATCAAATATCGTAAAAAAGAATTAGCTTCTATTCCAACGGCTATGGTATACGAAATAACCGCGTGAAACAACATCGATAACTATGTTACGTTACATATCTAATAAACGATTTCGGGTTCGGTTAACAGATTATTGGATACTTTTCCACTTAAAGAAGTACCAGTCAAAATGACTGGTATTGATATAAGTAGCCATGATACAAAATTATTTTGATTCTGAATAAATTGAAAAAAAAAAGAAAATTCATTACATTACACCTTTAGTTACCGTTGAAAAAGTCATCGCGTCATTGCGGAAAAAAATGCAACAGGAAGTAAGAATTTTAAAATAAAATTATAAAACCAGTCAAAATGACTGGTGTGGTAGTTTTAGTGTTAAATAAAGATCCATAGTGCAGTGATCAGTTTTTGGGGCTATTAATTTTTTTTATATTTTAACAAATAGGGATAATAAATATCGATTTTTAACAATGAGATTTTCCGCTCAGTACTATTCTACGTTCTACGTCTTTCAAAGTGAGAGTGCATAGGCCACGAAATGCATGATATTCATGAAAAATGCCCAGTAAATGCATCTTTTACACGAAAATCATGTTTTATGTATACCCCGTATGCAAATGCCATGGTAAATGAAATATTCCCAATTTTTGAGCATTGAGAATATTGCGTACTGAAACTAGAGTCTGCTGTGTAAACGTGTGTTGGGAGTAGACTGCAGATTTTATACAGTTACGGTGTCTACGATTTAACAGAGTCTAATGGAGCTTTTATTTGATTTACTGTCCGGCGTTGAGTCGTCTGTTTCAATGGCCGGCACAGTGATACGAGTCAATTTCTGCCTCGTCTGCGATATCGGCTGCACGGGAAGGTTTTCGCGGAACTGCACCGCCATTATATCGATTGCTTAAATGTTTACCGCGAATGGTTGTTGCAATTTCAATGCGCTTCCGAGAGTGTCTTCGACCCCCCCCCCCAAGAAACAACTATTTACTTCGCTAAAATCGTTGATTTGTAAATTGAACTTTTCACGTCGCTCACCGAATGAAAACCTGATAGATTGTTTCTATAAATTTACAGACAAATGTAAGAAGATTCGAAATCAATGTTTTTTGCCTTAATTGTAAATTAAAATATTTTCATAGAAAATTTTATTATTAGAGGGGTAGCTATATAATTAAAATATTATTTAGGCTTCTGTATAACCGACGAATTTTAATACGATATGGTTAATTTGTATAATGATTAAATTTAGTGAGGAATATTCTAGTGTTTTTGAATGTACTGTTTATATTTTAATCAAATGTGTTAAATGAATTTATTCAGATTTTGTATAATTTTTATTTGAACAATAATCGTTCTATTTCATTGAACGAGATTCCGAAGTTTATTCGAAGTATTCATACTAATTATTCATTATACAAATTTTTTTATTCATTTGTCTTTTTTGTATTTTCAAAAATTTCACATGGAAACAGTTTCCGCGAGAAAAAATCAGGAACAATTCTGTTGGGCTCTGTAATGTTTCGAGGGCTTCCGTATTTTATGGACGTGCAAAGTTTCATTTGTTCGTCGTATTTGCAAGGAGCGCCGGATAATTGTTCTTTCCTCGGCCATTTACATCGGCGGAGAATGCGGTAAGCTCGCGCGTTTCATTCGTTCTCTAAAAAGCTTTTGCGATACTTAAGGTTATCGGACATTAGGCTGGGATTACAGTGAATTACACAGTTCTACATGTATACACAGGTGATAAAGGCACAACGACGCGAAAGAAATGGATCGCAAAGAAAGGAAATGGAAGGAAAGACGAGCGAATTTCAAGTTGGTGTTTCGAAACATTAATCTATTCATAGGACCACTCCCCCAGATTTCTTTCACATTAAGTCTTTAAATACATACACATCTACAATAAATACAACGTCGTCATGTTTAAATTATTGTAAAAATTGATTGAAATTCAACAATTGAAAAATTGATTGAAATTGAACGATTGTAAAAACGGATTGAAATTCAACAATTGTAAAAATTGATTGAAATTAAACAATTGCAAAAATTGATTGAAATTCAACAATTGTAAAAATGTATTTAAATTCAACAATTGTAAAAATGGATTGAAATTCAATAATTGTAAAAATGGATTGAAATTCAACAATTGTAAAAATGGATTGAAATTAAAGAATTGTAAAAATTGATTGAAATTAAACAATTGCAAAAATGGATTGAAATTCAACAATTGTAAAAATGGATTTAAATTCAACAATTGTAAAAATGGATTGAAATTCAATAATTGTAAAAATGGATTGAAATTCAATAATTGCAAAAATGGATTTAAATTCAACAATTGTAAAAATGGATTGAAATTAAACAATTGTAAAAATTGATTGAAATTAAACAATTGTAAAAAAAAGATTGAAATTAAACAATTGCAAAAATTGATTGAAATTAAACAATTGTAAAAATTGATTGAAATTAAACAATTGTAAAAAAAGATTGAAATTAAACAATTGCAAAAATTGATTGAAATTCAACAATTGTAAAAACTCGTAATTTGTAAAAATTGATATACATTTACAGCAACTTTTAAACAATGATCGATAGGAATTAAAACGATTTAAATTGAATACTGAAGAAACAAAATCGCGCAAACAATTAAAAAAAAATAAACTCGCTCTGGAAATTACTACATAGTCGAATGTAAGATGTGTTTAAACGGATACTTGTTGCCGACTTCCATTTATTAAAGCGCAGAGGAAAAGAGAGGTTCGTCCGCGAAAACTTGCGCTATAAACTAGTTAAACAGTTCTTGTAAGGACGTCTTTATACCGTTTTAAAGTATATAAATATTTGACAAGTTTATCGTGAAGTGGTCCATTATTCACTTACCCGTAAGAATGTTCTTTGAGACAGCTCCAGCGATTTACGACGAAATTGGCAATTACTTTGCTCGCTACTACTCGGGTTCGATACGTTCTAGACAGTGAGGCGTTTCTTGGCTGCTTTGAAAGACAAGCGAAATAAATAAAGAACTTCTCGACGAGTCCGGGAAGTTCAGAAATTAGACGAAAAGTATATCAATCTAATGAAAGCCACGGTCGGCAACCGTGGAACGTATAATTGCGATCCTCGGCGAAAGGAAATATTTTCCGCAAGCTTGCGATTGATAATCAATTAATAAATTAAAAAGCTGCTACTTTTTCTACAACACGATTTATTTAATTAAATTATCACAATTGTTTGCCCACACAATTTCATATCCAAAATATCACAGTTAAATTTTCCCCCATATATTCGCAGGTTAAACATTAATATCCACGATATTATTGATTAATTTTGTGATGTCCATACGGATACGGATGGATAACGTGAGAAATAATATGTTACAGCATCGCGATAGCAGAAAATGAATCTTTTAATTTCTTCTTTCCCAAAGAATCATCTCAGACTTCTGCTTACGAACGTTATTTGACGGGGAATTTATTGCGAAACTTTAATGTGATAAAATTTCAAACATTCCTCGGAACTCGGCTCTGAGTAGTCCAAATGCGCTACAACTCCGCAGCAATAACTACAAGTGACATTATTAGAAGAATCTGTACGCTCTTAGTTACCCATCGCGTCTCGAGGACACTTTAAATATTCCAAGTTTTGCATAGAGTTCCACAGTTTGTTTACTCATTAACTTTAGTACTGTCTCATTGAAAAAGAATGGAATAAGTGCACTTTATAGAAAAATGTGACTAGAAAAAGAAGCGGACAGACTTTCACAAGTGTGCGTTTTAATGAAAATATTTCTTTTGCAACATTATTGACATGTTCTAGTTGATATTTACAAATAGATGCTAATATTTACATTAAAAAATTATTGACTCTTTATAACATTAAAAAAAAAACGTGGTAAAAAGGGAGAAATAGATTGCTTACAACTGAAGCGGAAGATTTTCATCTTGCACAAAAACCCACGGCTTGTTTATGATTTTACTTAACATGTCGATGAACTCCACTTTCTGTGACAATCTCATTGAAAAAATTGATTTCGTGGAAAAATGTGACAACAATACTTAGTGGCATATTCTAGTTGATATGTATAACTAAATTGAGCAATTCGCATTCATAAATAAAAGAATAGTTGAATTTGAGGACACTAATTTAATCTGGATTAAAAAAGAACATCATTCTCAATTAATATTAATAAAGAAAGGACTAAATAGCTCACATCGACTCATTTTGCGAACAGCTCAGTTTATTTATAATTTTGCGCAGACCCCGAGCACACAAGTGCGACAAGTAAATAAATTAGCGTGTCGGCGCTGGCCTTCAGAAAAATTAAATAACGGTGTGCCTCGTAGAAAAACGTGGCCAGGTGAATGTAGCGGAATGGCCGTGCGCGCGGGCACAGGCAATAAAAATATTTTTCACGACGTTATTGGCCAACTTGTCGAGCGGCATGTCGAAATCGGTATCAGTAAACGCTTCCCCGCGCATCGGCCAATATTTATCGAAGAAGTCGGACCAACGGCGAAGGAAATTGCTGATAATCAAGTAGAGGAGGACGCTAATCGAGTTTGTGCAACGATCGACCGTACGAAAAGTGTTTCGGTCAATAAACGGTCCATTAGTTGCCGTTTAAACACACGATTTCTGCTACTGAAAGAGAGAAAACGACGAGAACGCTGACCGTGAAATGCCGACGAAGGGATCGAACTTCAGGGAAAATTGCCAATTACATTGATTGCGCCGCGCTATACCCCGCGCAGAGTGGATCGTTTTGTTTGGCCCGAGCTCCACGTAATTCTCTGCTTTCACCCGCATTAATGTAAAATGCGGAGAACGTCTTCGGAGGCCCGGGAAATTCAAAACCGACCGCCGGAGACGGCCGATGGGGACTCTGAATTCTAAGTGGCCTAATACGCTGTCGCGAATATCGTTAGATTTGCATAATATTCGACCGATGCCTCCGCTAATTAGGGAAACTCGCGCCGACACTCGACTTCCTATTAATAGCAGTCTTCTCACCAATTTGTGAACCACGAACCCAAGGGACACTATATTCAAATTATTTCCTATTCATCGTGTTTCCAAATTTTTGTTTCACAATTTTATGGTATTTCTATGACATTTTTGTGGGACATTCAATTTTACGTGCTTCGAATCTCAGCTGATTGGATTTATGTTAATATATTGGACAAAAATCAGGGAATATTTATGCAAAGCGAATTCACCAGCTCGTAAAACGTGTAATCACATAATTGGTTAATAAAATTGTTATTTTAATTGGGATGAAAAAATTGAAAGAAGGTCAGTTTTTACCACGTTTTTATTAGCTCGCTTTCTTGTATGTTCGTTTGTTTGTCTGTTTGTTCGGTGGTAAATTTTGCAATTGATTTTAAACTAACTTCCTGATGAGCTTGAGACTCGAAATCAGTTATTGTGTTCTATTTAAGGGAAAAATATTAAAAAAAATTAGAACAACATTTTATCAAATGAGATAAAATGTGTAGAATAGTAAGAAACACATTCTTAGCTTACTATATACCAGATTTGTTAACTGCATCAGATGTGATACACTATGCAGCGAAGAGTTAAATTGTAGAGAGAAATAATTTTAAAAAATTCAAGAATTATTGCAATCATCTAATACAAGCAGGAACCACGTAACAATTCCTTCCTTCCAGTAATTATTTTAACAAATTGAAAATAATATATCGACACTCTTGAATTCGCTTAGTTTCTCGGACATTTTAAATATTTGAGTGTACCATTTTTTACATGGAAACGTTATTTAGTGTGACATGCATACATGGAAAAATAACTCATTTATATTTTCAGAAAACTCCGGTCAAATACAAAATCGTAGAAAAAGTCCGGTTTATATTTGACTGACACTATGCATGAATATTCATAACTAGACGGCGGATTTTATGAATTTATAGCGTTTTTTACTTTTTGCAACTTGGTTTAGAAATATGTTTCAAAGAGTCTATATAGGGTTACTAAATCTTCTTTCGATTACGTTCTCCATAAATCAGTCCATAACACGTTCGGTATAAAATATGCAATTATGCGAAGGTAATAATAAATAAGAGGATGTATATACATCCAGAACAAGGTAAGAATTTTGATTTTAACAATTTATCTTCGGGATATAGTTTAACAAGTTCCCCACCATTCAATAACAAAAATTTCACAAGTCTCTATATTTATGATAATATCAGCTTCAATAAAGGAATTTATGTGATCATTTCCCATGAATGTACCTATACAGGGTGTCCCAAAATGTTCAAGTTTTCGAGCTCATTTGAAGCGACACTTTCAATTTCAAAATTGTCCGCCTCGTCTTTGTTAAAGAGTTATAAACGAAAAACACGAGAGTCTGGCTCGGTGGCAGGTTTCACTGAGCGTAGCGTTGGGTCGCGCCGCGGTGAAGCAGTGAACAAGAGAAGGAACAGAAATTGATTTAATTAGAACTTACTTATTCAGCCGTAAATGTACTTGCTGCTTCGGAATGTGTGTCTCAGAGACAAACTGCAAAGCTGACGTCAGATCAACGAAGGGCACAGCTGGTGGTAGATAACAACCGCGAGCTTCGAATTGCACGTCACTAGAGATGTTCTCTCTACCGCGGTTCGAACGATACTAACTTCACGGCAAGATCTTTCTCAAAAGTTAAGAAGGGGGCAGTATACATAATCCTAAACGACGGAGTGGTCAGACAAAAAATAGGACACGAGAGGGATCGCTGTAAGACTAGAATTTATGGCAATCACATGGGTAATTGTTCGAAAAAAATCTGTCCTTTTATCTAGAAAGAGGTAGAATATACCTCCCTCAAGAAACTTTCTGAAAGAAGGACAAATGATGTTTTGCCATGCGATTGTCATAAATTCTAGTCTTACAGCGGTCTCTCTCGTGCAATGTTTTTTGTGAGTTCTAATTAAATCAATTTCTGTTCTTTTTCTTATTCACTGCTCCACCGCGGCGCGACACCTTCGCTGCGCTCAGTGAAACGTGCCGTCGAGCAACACTCTGATTGGTCCATGTCCTTCGTTAATAACTTCTTAATGAAGCCATTTTCGCAAATGAAAATGTCGCTTCCGATGACCAGAGGAACCGCCCCTTCCAAGGAACTCGAACATTTTTGAGACACCCTGGATATAAGTACCCTTTAATGTTGTATTTTTTACAGGATCTTATCTTCTGATTTTATATAGAGACGGAAAAAATCCCAACATTTTAGAACCCTGTATAATTCCACTAATTGTAAAAAAAAATTCGAGGGCATTTTGACCGGTGATGGTGGGTTAGTGTTAAAAAAAAATGGCGCGTGATCGGTTTTGCGAAAGAAAGACAGCGAAATATCAATGGAGGATGTTCACAGCGAAGCGCACAGCCTCCGAAACGATTTCCCGGCCGCGTCTCGCTAATTTACGTAATTACGGCGCCCCGTAGCAACAGAATATTGATCACACACGCGAAGGCCAGCCCGGAAAAAAGGCCACACACCGTTGAAACGATCGCGGGTAGCCATTCATGATCCAGAATGTCTGAATATTATTCGCCGGTCGACGAGGCAACTACAACAGTTCCGGTGTACAACCATTGAGCACGAATAGCAAATCGATTGATGATTACTGAACCGCGTGATTCGAAATACAGGTTTCGTCAAAAGATTCGAACCTCACGCCGGACCGTCGCCATTACTTGACAAATCCAGGCAAAAATGCCCGGGCGCGAAAGGAACCCCGCCGGCTGCTCTGGCGAACAAAAAAAAAAACAGTGTGATACATATATACATATATGAAAACAAAAAAAGGAAAACGCGAAACGAACCGGTACAACGTTCCCGGGAATTGCGTAAAATACTCGATTCGCGGTTAAATGAATGTCAAATGCACTTTCGCGCGACGATTCCGGCGCGAATTTTCGGGAAAAAATATGCGCCGAGGTAATTCCCTGCAATGTTTCATACACACCGATTATGCTCGACATAGTGCACGGAGGAAGCCATGATCAGGCTGAAATTTTTTTAAAAAATTGCTTTTTTTTGCACGTTCGATTTTTGGTAAGATGTTTTTCCTCGAATTTTGATTCTTTGAACATAGTCGTTTCTCAGGCTGAAGATTTGACTATTTAAAAAAATTGTTTTCATGGTCATTTGATTTTAAATAAGACGTTTGTGATGTTCAATTGTGACTTTTAAATAGTGAACATGGTTTGCCGATTTTTAAGTATTACATAAAGCCTGAGGGAAGTATCGCTAAGAAATTAGAAGAATTTGTTGTCCGTCTAAAAATGAATTTCAAACATTTTTCTAATTTTTTTGGAATGAAGGTGACTTTCAATATACGACCCAATGACCCCCAATGTCATACAAGGTTACGATTCTTCATTTGTACAGCCACCCCCTCGTACCCACTTGTTTAATAAATTCCCGGGTAACGAAATGCGACAAACACGTTAATTCTCCCAGAAGAGATCGAGTATAATGCTGAGATGTTTAGGCGAATGTAGATTTTCGTGTACCGCTTTAAACAAGCTAGAGCAAGATATAAATTCAGCGGAAGTTGCGAGAGCTCTATTAGATTTTCGAGCATAGCAGAAAGTTGGTCGACTTGATCAAACTTTTAATTAGAGGAACTTCAAACAGAGTAGTCGAGCCTGACGCACAGTATCCGGCGGTGTAATTGCGATGCACTCGTAGGAACAATACAAATAAAAACCGGCGGATTGCGTCGCTGAGCGATGTGTTTTCCCTCGAAAAATTAAAACAACAAAAAAACTTCCACGATATATCTTTTATTTAATTCGCGCGAGAGATTAATGGCGGTATTCGCCGAAAAAATTCCCGCGACACGTTGTACATCTTATAGCGACAGATTGAAAATCGAGGCCAGTTGTGTTCGAAACGCGCGCGCGAATGTGTCGGATCGTTACGAACATCGAAAAATGACGGTGCAATTAGGTGGGGACCCGGCGACCGTGGCCAGTTCTTTGTTAGTCAAGGATTTCCCGTTTTACTTTCTCTCTATATATGTATGCGCGGCTCTTTTTTTTTGTACATGAAAAAATATAGCCTGTCTGCCGATTTTTCATCAGGGCTGTTTGAACGCGAAAACGAAACCGAGAGAGGGGAGGACACACGGGCCACCTACAAATTGATCGATTGCGTAACCGGTATAAAAAACCCATTAATCAAATCGGATAATTGCAGAAAATTTCTTTCCGGTTAGAACTACACGTGTTCCATCGATTCTTTTACGATTTCCCTGTTCCTCTGCACTGACAAATCGAATTAATCAAGTAATCTGTGATTAGTGATCTTTCTTTGTGCGAGGGGCCTTTGTTGCGCAGTGAACAGTCTGTTGCAAAAGTGTGGAGACATAGTTTTTTTTACATAAAAAGCGTTTTTGCAGATTTTCTGGATATTGAATTACTAGTTTATTTGATTGATTACGGAAAATCCCAAGACCCCAAGACCATACAATAATTATGTATAATAGTTAAAAAAACACGTATCCATATCAAATTTTTAATATATTGTTTAAACAAATGTCGGCTGCTCTTTTTACTTTACCGGACTCAAAATTTGAGCCTTTCTCCTACGAATTATGACGGGTACAAATCTACTGGATTACATACCAAATACATCATAATTTTTTTTCGGAGAAAGGCACAAATTTTGAGTCCGGTAAAGTAAAGTTTACCCCAAATGTCTCGTGTTAGAATTTCCCATGAAAAACACACAATTTTTAAAAAATTCAATTTTTTTCGACTTCTGGTTCCCGAAATATCTCAAGAAATATGGTTCCCACCCTCAAATTTGACGGCTGTTTTCATCCCCCTTCAGTGTTCAATTAAGTGAATTCTGATTATATTTAGTTTCCGAGTGTTGTGTAGCCGATCAGAAAGATATAAAAGGTGTCTCTTGATTTTTACGAATAAATGAATTAAAGAGCACAGAACGTCCCCAATAATTTTTCGACGGTGTGTACAGCTTTTCGCAAGCGTCCTCGCGAGTTTCCGTTAATTCGCAAAGGATTCGATCGTCGCGGGCTGCTCGGTCCACCTTGATCCGTACAAATTAATTTACGGGTCGTCCGTTAGCTGTTACAATACACGTCATAGGATTGATTCGACGTGTCTCTGTGTAGCGATCGTCCGGACAAGCGTCAAACAGCGAGCAAAGGCTCATTAAAATCGTATCATTGATTACATTCGAACTCAGCACGGAATAGCACTGTTACGTTGCAATTAATTTTACGACTTCAAACATATTCTTTTAGGAGATGATACCTGCTAAACGAACGATGCGACGATGAACGGAGATCGGATAGAAAAATCGAAGAACCGAACGGCATTCGCACAATTATTATTGTTATTGGAAGCTGAATGGAATGTAATGGGAAGCCCACAAACATAAAATAGCCGCGGTTTCGTGCGCGGGAGCGAATGAATGAAATGAAATTTAAAACTGTTTACAGATCGTTTAAAGTGAAGTGGAAACACACTCCGTTCCCCGATGTTAATTACATGGACACGAATTACGCCGACAAATTCCGAGCTAGTGCCACGCGCGTTAACTTCGGCTGGCTAAATGAATCTATAAAACCAATGAATTTAAATCGCTCGCGACCGGCAATGGAATTTCTACGATGTTTACTTAGCGACACTGATCAAAGAGGCGATTCATTATCATACTGAATCGTGCCGCTAAGATAGGCCTCGATCGTGCTGATACCAAAATGGCGGACGGCGAACCTTAAAATTCGTTACAGAATTCAGAATCGATCAAAATGTTCTAATTGAAATTATTTCATTCCTGACATGCAGTGCAAATTTTTTTTAATTATTTGGATAATAGGTACATTTTTAAAAGAATTTAATGTATTTTAAACGTTTATAAGTGCTGAGGATGTTTATGTAGAAGTCAGCATTTGGAAACAGATTATTTATCCAAAAATAAGACTGCTCTTTACCGGACTCAAACTGTATGTCTTTCTCTTATAAATTCTGATGAATTTGGTATGCAATCCAGTAGATTTGTACCTGGGGCGATTGCAGATCAATGTTTCGATCCTGTAGGATCAATGGTTCAGGAGTTATGCTTGCTTAAAGTTGAGCAATCTGCAGTGTTTTTGACAGGTAAGAGTATTATTATATACAGGTAACGCCATATTGGTTTGTAGTGACGACCGCGAGCCGCTTATCTTGCCGCCCCTCGACCTAATCCTAACCAACTCAGTAAGCGGCGTGCGACCGCCACTACAAACCAATATGACGGCACCCTTACCTGTCAAGAAACTGGAAATATGCTCAACTTTAAGCGACCATAACTCCTCAACTATTGATCCCAGAGATTACATATCAAATACATCATAATTCATAGGAGAAAGGCATAAAGTTTGAGTCCGGTAAAGTAAAGTTTACCCAAAAATAATTTTATTGTAATTGAAAGAGATTTGAAATGCTATTAAAACTAATTTTTATTATTTTATTGAATTTGTATTCATGATATACTTATAATTTCAACAATGAATTGGAACCTAATGTTGCTTTATGAAATGTAATTGTTGAATAATTCTATAAGTATTTTTAAGGAACAAACTCTGTATAGTTATTTCCAGAAGTTTCATTAGGTGCCATACGTAACGTTTCTGGACGGTAATGAGATATTAACAATTTATGAGATTATTACTAACACTAGTCCAATATTAATGACTGACAGAGACGTGTCTGTGATCAGGATAACCGACAGGATCGACACATGCAGTGTTTGTACTGTGTAGAAGACACGACAGGAAATTTAGTAGCGATTAAATGCTCTCAAAATTCGTTAACAGGAGCTGCAGCACTGAATTAATTATATCTGGAGTGGAAGGGGGTATGTCAAGATTCTTGAGAAGTTCTAAATTACTATTGCTTCGGTCGTTAAGACAGCCATTAACGTTGATCGCCAAGAAGTAATTACTTTTATTGCAACAACCTCGGAATTATTAATCGAAAGTATCGATTGAGATGATGTCCGGCTAGAAATTAGGTTAATGTAGTGCTCGATACTATTTTCGATTTTACTATTATCATAAGTAGACTGCGGATTTTATGCATTTATGGCAAAAATGGGTAGTTGCAATTTAAAACAGTGGACAGATTTAAAAAAATTTAAGAACATCAGTGTATTAGATGCAGCTTATGAAGATTATTAAAGAATGAAAGAAATTATTAGTTGACCCTTTGTTGCAGTTGATGCAAACAATTTTTATCTTGCGTAAAGTTCCGCAGTCTAATTAGAACATTTTTTTATTTGTTTTATATTTGTTATTTTTACTTTTACTTCGAATAAATTCAACTGGGATATATTAATAGTACAATTAAGGAATGTACTAAAGGTAGTTTATTGATATGTAAAAGCTTAAATGCGGAAAATGCAAATTTATATGTAAACGAATTAATTAATAGTATCTGCAGTAAATTAAAAATGATATGAGCATGCAAAAATTTAATTTGAAGTTTGTACTTTCTAATTCCTTAAGGATTGTTTAAATTATCCAAATATTGAGAAAATATATTGTAAATGTAAAAACTTAAGCACTTTCGCAGTAGAATTTAAGAAAACACGAAAGCTGATTAATCAATTAGTCCAGTGACCAGCTCATACATGAATGACACGCTAGTCAACGCGTTAATGATTGAACAGCAAGCGTCGGAATACTTTCCCAAACCACTATGTATCTTCATAATTGACTGTACAGAGTCCCTGCTTTTCCAATTTCAGTTTCACGTTCCACTTGGTCAGAGTCAACAGGCGTTCCTCGATCGTTATCCACGCGGATGTTCACAAAGCACCGTGTCTTTTGAAACACGGCGACGTCAGCGTCGCGCGTGCGAGTCACTACATCCGTTGATTGAGTCATTTAATCAATCCGTATGCTAAATTGCGACGCGCTCGAACAGAACTCCGAACAAACCATCGAACGAACGAACGAACGAACGAACTTTCATCGTTGTTGCCGGCCCGAACGAAAACTCGTACAGAACTGATTGCAGATAAATAGATAGGAATCCGGCTAGCATCCCCGCCATTCTGAATCATTCTCTATGTCTGCACGTGTTCGTCCGGCGTCTTTGACCAAGTTTTCATTGTTCCAGAGCCTCCCCACAAACGAAGAATGTTCAAGCAATTTTTTAATCGTAAAAAAGTATAAAATATCGTTTAAATTTATTTCTTTCAATTTAAATTAAATGGGGGAAAAATTGGAACATTTTATACATTATTGCACCATACACATTAATCGCTTAAAAGCTTCTCTCTTTAATCATTTTAGAAAACTGAAAATGGTACATCGACATTCTTTTAATCTTTTTCTTGTTTCAAATTGCAGCAACTATGTAATGTAGTAGAGTATAATTTTTTTTTTGCAGTTTGAATGTGTTTTCCTTTTATTGAATCTAGGCGATCGACTGTGACTAGCATTAATGGCAACCAGGAGCCAACTTATGCTACTTCAAAAATCACGATAAACAATGAATCGGGTTTACCGGTGGGGGCACGTTGTGTTAAAAGTCTCGTTCCGCCATTTTCCATGCGAACCGCGGCGAATCCGAGTTAAAGCGAAATTCTCGGCGCGCGTTCTGTTAAACCGCACAAAGAGGAGTCTTTGATTTCTCACGTAGGAAAGCGACGGTCCAGGCTCTCGACGTCGGCAGTAGCATTGACTCGTTATCGTAACATTATCGGTGAATGGTCAAAAGGGTCGCAGGAAAAGGATCGAGCGTGGAAAAGAAGGAAGTCTGAGGGGGGAGGAGGCGGCAGCGGCGACGGCGGCGGCTGGGGAAAAAAGGAAAACAGCGAGGTTCCAGCGGTCATGGGGAAATAGAATACGAAGTGAACGATACTCTCGAACGCGACCTCCCGATCGTTGCTTTCTCGAAAATCTTATACGTGATTTATCGCCCAATGAACGGATCTCAAAGGCTGAACTTCGGACGGAATATTACTGGCTCGCGAGAGCATGCACAATCGCGTCGTCCGAGAAAATAGAAGGCCAAATACTGAAAATACAAATTTGAGATAGTGAGCCGCGGACAAGCGTCTTTTATTCGAGGCTTTGGACTTTCGAGAGCTACCTACTGAATTTCTATTCTGTATCGATACTCGCAGCACGTGCTGTGTGGTCTATGCATCGAAATTCCTGCACGTGAAATATTTATTTTTAGGTTGGCTCTGTTTATTAATGGGTCTTCCGAGCTCCACTGTTTTTAGTGGACGTTGTCTCGCTGTTTCAAATTGGACAAACATGTTTCTCGCTACTGTATATACAGACTAATGGAGGAAGTTTCATCCCTTAAATTTGCGCCAAATATTTTCTACCCTCACTGCATCGTTTTATTAAAACGAGAATCAGATATATTAATTGTTACAATTGTGATATCGCATTCAAGATACATCGATTCAATTTATTATTAATATTTTCCACAATCTGATTTCACAGAAGCAAGATTCATCCCTTAAACTCGGACAAAATTTTTTATTAAAATTGAGAAACAATTGAGAAGAAACTTCATATTTGCTATTATTATTATTATATTTTGAAGCTTGTGTCCTCGAATTATAAAATGCGTTGCGAGTGCATTGTAAAAAGTGTACAGTTTTTGTTCAGCGTTCGATTTCTCTTCGCACGGTATAACATTCAATCGAGAATCTCGAGACTGGAGGCTCGTATCCGAAGATTCGATTCGAGGTGAATCGCGCCGAGGAATATATATTTTTAAAGAGTTATTCAAACACGAGCGGAGAATCCTCTCCGGTATTTTCGTCAAAGAAACTTACGTAAATTGATGGGCCTTCAAGCAGAGCTGAAGACTGTGACGGAATATGAGAACGAGCAAATTTCTTGCTTTTCCTCTGCTCCGCGACGGAAGAACTAAACTATTGCGCTCTTTCTGTCGATATCCCTGACTCGTTATCGTGACGTTATCGTCGAATGCACGTCGGAAAAGGGTACGATAGAACGATACCGAGGCCGAGGCGAGGTGGGTAAATGGTATTTTTCGTAAAAAGAAACAAAGAGTGGGAAAGGCGGGGGAATACCGAACAGACAGAAACGCGGAAGAAATCTGAACGAGGGATTCGCTGTGAAACTTGCTTCCATCTTGAACGTTCCATTAAAGACGTTTCCGTGAAATGAAAATTTCGAGGTGTGACGGTGCACTTCTCTATCCCCGGGAAACAAATAAAAAGATAAAGCGACTGGGAAGCGTTCTCTCGTTTCATTGACGCGGACGCGTTTGAAATTTCTCCACGTCAAAATCGACGAACACCTCGTCCACGGCACCTCCGACAATCTCCGTCCTCTGGTTTCCTCAAATTCGTGAGATTAAATTAACCTGTTCCCATACAATTTTTTCCTCATTATATATGATAATTTTACTTCATGTTTAAATATCGACAACAACCAATATGTCTAAGAATTTTTTTGGTTATTATCGAAACTGCGGAGTCGTTGCTGTAAATGAAGGGTTTCATAACAGTTTGTTTAGACCTGTCTTTGGGAATTTTTTTTTAGAAAATCTCAATGAGATATTTTTATGAAACTTTCCATATTTATTCGTACATATTTGAACTGCATTTGTGAATTTTCCTACGTTTTTATCATTGAAACAAAGGATGCAATCGTTGCTGCAAATGGGTGATGGGATGATAGAAAAATTAAGTAGAAATACTCGATATTTGTCAGACATGGGTAGAGCTCAGCTTTGAGAATTTTTTCCTGATAAACGCAATGATATATATTTATGAAACTTTACATGTTTGTCCATACATATTTGAACTGCATTTGCGAATTTTTATACATTGCTATCATCGAAACTATCGTTGCTGCAATGATAGTAGGATAATAGAAAAATTAAGTAGAATTATTCGACATTGGTCAGACATAAAATTCGAACGGATCCGGTCTTGGACATTCACTTCGTTTGATAATTATTTTAATAATTCGAAAATAATACAACATTGTTTAGATAATTAAAAAAAATATATACTAAATCATCTTTAAAGCCTGGACAATTTTAAAGTCGAAGATCCGATATCAGCAGTTTTAGCAGGTCAGGTCTGAAAATACTTTTGCGTAGACATTCACATTACACTGACTGTGCGCTGCCTGTTGTCTAATTTTTTTCCCAGGAGAACGGCAGTTCTTTCTTCCGATAGACCTTCGACCGTCGGAGTCCGGAAATGAATAGGATTAATTTCGTCGAAGCAACCGGGAAACTAATCGGCCGAGTAGCCCGTGTATGAAGAAGCCTTGATATCCTCGAGTCCGGTCACTCGCCGGAAACTTTTTAATCAAATCACTCCGCCGAAAAGTTTCCATCAGTTTGTTTATTATTTAAAGTTCGGATAGTTCGGACAATTTCCGGGAATCTCGGAAGAATTAGAGGGCGAAAGTTTCCGCGAAGAAAACGCGGGCAGGGTATAGGTAGAGAGAGAGAGAGAGAGAGAGAGAGAGAGAGAGAGAGAGAGAGAGAGAAAGAGAGAGAATCTTAGGCGGTCCCGGACAAATGAAAAGCCACTTTAAACTCGTTATAGCAAAGTAATACACTCGGAAATTCTAACTTCGCGATTAAATTGCACCGATACGGCCGCGGCGGCGGATTTATCCGTAGCACCGGTGTTCCGTCGACGACGTGTCGTTCGTTCGGCCCATGGACTAATTGCGAACAGTTTTAATGAGCGTCCGCACTTTTATTTCGCCGTCGTCGCTGCCTTGTTAACGGACTTTGGCTTTCGCAACACGTATGCTGCTCGGAGATGCACCAGCCCGGGAGGAAACGACAGAAATCCTGTGGATATCCTGAAATTGTCGTGAGTGCACTATACACGTCCCCCCCCCCTATATCCTGCGAACACCCACGGAATATTTTCGCGAAGCTTCCCGCGACCCCATAAGAGACTCGATTACCGAACGCAACAAGTACCGACCTCCTCGATTCTCGTCTGCCTCCGAACATTGCTTTCATTTCGCTCAACACTTTCAACGAGCAATGACCTCCGACACAATGGCGTATCTCGCGCGAACGACTAATTCCTACTCTCCGATGATCATTGGTTCAAAAGCTCTTTTAGCGATGTGTACGTTCAATATCTTTAATTTATTAAAGTTATCGAAACAATAAATATACAGTCGGAGAAAAAATTAAGTGGGCACCATTTAAAAACTCTTCTGAAAGTGGATTAAACAATTTGAGCTTTTTTCGAGATGTTAGGAAAATGTGAAGGTCACGATTGTTATTTTATCTCTGCTCAAAACGAAAATTTCGTACATGCTAAAATAACTATATGATTAAGAACAAAGTAGCTGTGGAGAAAATAATTTTGCAAGAGATCGATTTGCTGATTTTCGTTTTATAATAGATATAGTATTATTAAACTGCTCTAAGTAGGTCTGTGAACGTTTTCTGCGACGAGAATTTCGCTTGGGTGGATTATTGGTGTTAAGATTGCAAATAACTTGAGGTTAGGAGAACCCGAGTTAGGTTGATCACTTTCCGAGAACCGTTCATACTTTCACGCACGTTCTATTCCAGTCCTGGGAATTGCGCTATAAGGGATCCCTTACATTGAACTCATTCCGCAGGCGTGACTTTCCAGATGAGTCGACCGGATAGAGAAAGGAATTCTTTTCACGATCGCCTTCAAGAATTTCAATAAACGGCTCGTGTAAAGGTGATAGTTCACTATCCAATACATACTTTGATATCTCTCTCCCACGGAGTCAGATTTCCGGACGTGCACGAATTTTATTTTTAATTTACACCTTGTCATTCGAATATCGTTGAATCATTGTTTCTATGATCACCATTTTCTTTCAAAATCATTCTTGTTACTAAAGTACAGATTTTATACATTTCCACGGATTTTATAGAATATTTATCAATTTCAACAAATTTTGTAGAATATCAAAATGAAAAAAAAAATGTATTTTACACTGTCAAATTGAATTTAGATAAATGTTTACCAATTCAGATACTTTAAATGAATCTGCAAATGAGTGAGCAAATAATTTTCGTAAATTATTACAGTATAATTTTCTTTTTAAGATTGTATTACAAATTTGATTTACTTTCTGGAGATTTCAGCTAACTGCGAATAGAATCTGCATATTCTTTTTGCAAACTATTCGTAGGTTTGTTCGGTAAGCTCTCGCCGGGGTGGACCTGTGTGCATTGCGCGGCCATCACAATTATTGCCGAGTGCTCATCAATCTGCTGTTTCCATATCGGAATCCCATGGGCGCATTCCACACGAATTTAGAGGAAGTAACGCGTGACAGGTAATATTGACCAACGCGGCCAACAGAGGAGCTGTTTCCCACGATTAAAACGAAACAATATTGCTCCCTACAATACTGGCCCCGGATACACCATTCAAGATTAACTTCTTCCACTTAGCTTCCCCAATAATCTATGCTACCTCCCACACATTGATTAACTCTCCCCAATCAACCTCCTCAAAGACATCCTCGAAAACAAAAGGAAAGGGCCAGGCAATATGTTTCCATATCTAGTTTATGTTGACCATTTTATATATTAATAACTATAAAAAATCTGGAAAAATGCTTACGAATATTGCTCTGATACTACACTGTTGTCTTCAAGATCTTTTCAAGGTCGGATGATTTTTTAAGTGGCACCGTATATTTCTAACTGCAGCGTGTAGTAGACAAAGTGAAGACGAGTTCAAAATTACGTGGTTATGAAATTATAAGAAAAAATATTCCCATACACCATAACACCCTCGAGTCAAATAATTGGAAAAACAACGAAGTCGGGTAAACTTTACTTTTTCGGACTCAAAATTATTAGCGCGGAGCAGATCGAAGTTTCGATCCTCTAGAACTCTAGGATCAATAGTTGAGGAGCTATGGTCGCTTAAAGTTGAGCATTTTTGACAGGTAAGTGCGCCGCCATATTGGTTTGTAGTGACGACCGCGAGCCGCTTACCTTGCCGCCCCTCTCCCTAGACCTAATTCTAACCAACTCAGTAAGCGGCAAACGACCGTCACTACAAACCAATATGGCGGCGCCCTTACCTGGCGGCCCCTCAAGAAACTGGAAATATGCTCGACTTTAAGCGACCATAGCTTCTCAACTACTGATCCTGGAGGATCGAAACTTCGATCTGCATCCGCGCCGAGTACAAATCTACTGTACTGAGTACAAATACATCATAATTTGTAGGAGAAAGGCACAAATTTTGAGTCCGGTAAAGTCAAGTGCAGCCGGGAAGTCTTGCAACTGAGTGGAATAGACTGTACGGTTAGTTTATCTATTAATTTGTCTTAAACAATTTTAAATACATTTTTTTCAGCGTAACAAGGCAAACCGCGCCATTTCCTAATTAAATTCCCGTGCTCCGGAGCAACGGGTACCAAAGTGCGGTAGCAGTTCTATTGAAGCCGGTACGAATACCCTCGAATTTCATTGTTGCTGCTAATACGAATTAAATGGGAAGGCGCTTAACAATTTCCACGGTACGTTTACCCGTTCTTGGGTAATATTTAGCGACTTAGAACGAGGCGCAGTCTCGGTTTCGCAAAGATAATCCGAACGTGTCCCGGAGAACTAAAGTATTTTCGAGGCGGTACGACAAAGATCGGGTTTCTTCCGTCGTTACTGAATTACATTTTTTAATCTACCCGTTCCACGGGATCTTTGCGTTACGTTTTTCTCCGTTGGGCGGCAGAGGGCGAACCTTCTTTGTCCATTTCGTAGTAATATCAAGATAATGAGACGAGTTTTCCGGAGGAAAAGTCAGCTACCGGTTTTTCCATCCCCAAGGAGGGGAATTACACTCCGCAGGGATAAAACTTTAACGGATTTCAAAGCGTGGATATTTTACACACGATAATAGAATCTCGAATGAAGTCGGGCACCCGCGGCTCCGTTGTTTCGCTGCATTAAATATGAATTGGCCTCTCGATTATCGCGGGACAAAGTTTTCAATAAGCAGTTCGTTACAGCAGGCATTCCGCGGAACAACCTCCGCCAGATTATGCGATCATTACGCGTCTCAAGGACGCGTTATCGCGATGTCGACGGCTGAAGTAATTCGTATTTTCATCGGGCTATTATACAGCCCCTTAATGTCTGTGTCCTTGAGTAATTGTAGTCACTGAATTCCTAATGGAAAGGACTACCATCGTAGTTATTTGAAAGGGGGAGAAATTAAAAGAAAATAACATTAGAAACAAAAATATTTGGGATGTAAACGTTAGGTGACTCACCCTCTGTATACACAATAAATATACTAATACTAATCGCAAAGAGTTTTTAAAAAGTTTTTTTATATATTTTTTATTTTATACTTTTTAGTCTTTTTTAAGTGGAACGCAAGATATAGTAATACTGGTATGAAATAGTAAGATATAGAAACGTAAGATATGGAAATACGAGAGACAGAATGAGGGGATGACTTCGAGAGACGACGTCTCTCGATGGAGTCCGAAACTGTCCGAAATGGAAATGCGAAGTGGGCCAGTGGAGTGGGGATGAGTCGAAATGGGAACGCGTAGTGGAGCAGGGAGCGCTGGCGCGCGGAGTGGGGATCGCAGAACGCGATGACGTACTCCGAGCGTCGCGCGGCGAGGTTTGCCGCTTAGTATTAAAATTTTTTGTCTCCCAGACGCACAGTTTTTTTTTAAATTTATTTTTTAATATTGCATTGTCATCCAGTTCTGAGCTATGTATAAAGTTTCAAGTCTCTAGCTCATCGGGAAGTGATTTAAAATTCGATTAGAAGATTTGACGCATACAACGACAACATCGACAATTCGGCAAGCTAACATAAGCGTGGTAAAATACAGAAGATTTTTCGAAATTTCGAAACCAGAATGTCCGCTTATGAATTCAGTTTCGAATCTTGGCCAAGGATCGTGTGGCTCGGTGAAATGAATAAGGCAAAGGGGGAGGGTTGAAATGCTTGAAGGACAACGGTTCGATGGGCTGCGATCGAGCTCACTTCTGAAAAGTGGGGGACGTTTGTGGGGGGTTGGTTTTACGAACACCGGTGGCAAGGGATGATACTACGAAAGGGGATTGCATCAGAATGACCGGAAAAAAGGTTGACCTGCTCGGATCTGTCTCCGGTTAAACCACCGTACAGACCGATGACTGTCCTTTTTCGTTCTGCGCGCCTCATCCTTATCCAGGACCATGCAGAGGTACGTAGAGCGAAATGGAGTCAGCCGGGAATGACGATGGCTGGATTAGCCTAGAGGCACGTGCTGTGGACACCATTCTCCACTTCGCTTGAGTGCTCGAAAATCACGTTCACGCTGAACTCAGCCAGAAAACAGACTCCGACGATTCACGCATTCTGATTTCCGCACAACGCTCCCCTATCTCCCTCCTGCTCTTTCTCTCTGATCGTCCCTCTTTCTCCCGCGTTCTCTCTGGACTGTGTACCCCTCGCTGTGCGTTCTATTGAACTTAACCCCGACGCGAGGTATATTAACGGGTTAAGCGCATTGATCCGCACGGTTCCCTCTATTTTTTCCCTTTAACTGCGACCTTTAACTGCGTCGGCGATTATGAGGGTGGCTTAAGAGGTATTTTTCCCCAGGTATCGGGGCACGGAGATTACTCAAACGTCGATTATCCAAGCTTTTTAACAATGTTCACGTTTCGGAACGCGCGCCTTTCACGTTCGAAATGCCGCAACGCATTTTTTTATCCAAGATCCACAGTGTCCGGCAAAATAATAGGACGTTCGAAGAAAATAGATATTTTTTATTTTTAATAGATCTTGTTCTTGTCTAAAATTATTAGCTTCAAATTGGAACAACGTGTTCGGTGTCCAAATTAATTCCTAGCTCTTTCTCACGAATTTTCTGATTATTTACAAACAATGAAGCTGCATTCTATCCTCTTAGAAGCAATTAATGAATCTCCAATGCGATGATTGCTTTGAGGCATTTAAGACTTCGAATTTTACATTAAAAAATGTATAAATACCAATAAACAAAAAGTAATAAAACACAGGTAATATCTAGAATGAAGACAACAATCAAATGAATATGTACATACATTTTAAATAAACAAAATTCCAGAGAAATTCGAGACCCATCCATACTCATCAAACCCAAACGGGACAAGTGAAACCCCTAAACCAGCTATCTTCGGCGTGAGTGGTGCAACCGTGCATGCGCTCAGATCCCAATCCCGCGAGCCTTTACGGCGATGCATTTTTATCAGAACAAATTGCCGGGTTATCGCTCGATCTCCAATTAAGCAACAGCTGGTGACGGTGGTCGGATATATATCACCGGGCGATAAGTCCCGCTTCTTTAGTCAATCTCCGGATCGCCTTGCATACATTTGCACATAAAACGGCGTCGTTCCGCGGCGGCAATTACCCGGGTGGAGACACAGATGCCGGCTGCTCCGGGGAACATCTAATTCCGACGGAGTCTCATCGGGAAACCGAGGAAAAGCCCCGAACGAAGAAAAATTGTTTCGGCTCGGAGGCCGTTTGTCATCGTGGACAAATTCAGGATCGCGATTTAACGGGTCGACAACGGCGTGGAGAACGCGATTGTGGACGGGGGAACACAGTCCCTGATTCGACCGCGGCAATTAAGCTCGAAAAATGGAACACTATCCGGTAATGAAGCGGCCCGGAATAATTTGGTAATCCTGTTCGTTCATCTTTTCGCCTCATAAAGTCGGCCGCGAGAGAGAAACGGAGAGAAGGAGAGCGAGAGGCTCGGGCTCAACCAAATTGGATTATGCTCAGACTCATTTTAGCCTCCTGTAACGCGACCCCCGTACGCTATATATACATTTTATACCTATTATCCCCATATATATCCACTTATCGTGATTCCCTTCGCGCCCCGTCATATTTAATTTTCCTCAGGGGGGCCGAGCAAGAGCCTGAATACCGTCACATTCTTCTGTCACCGGGTCTCCGAAGATAACAGTCACTTTGACAGCCTTCCGATCTACGTACGAGCTCCTCGAGCACCGGGAAATGCAAATCTGAACCCTCCAAGTGCGGATTTAACTGGTGCCAGATCTGTATGGATCGTTCTATCACAAAAGAAACCTCAGGTACGCTAATTATCGGCTAATAGGTGTCCAAACTAATTAACAGACTCCGGATTTTATGCGTTTATGACAATAATGAATATAGCAATCTTTTAAAACAGATTTTTTAAGGTACCTGTTGTACGCACGTTAATTCCTTTATCGTCCCTAATGCAACAGTTGTGTATTTAATTATTCGCCAGAAAATAAGGTTTGAAAGAGAACATATATTTTCATCTAAAATCAGTGGCTTAGACAATTTTTATTCTGCGCCAAGATCCCCAGTCTGGTGTTCATGCAAAATAAAAATTGATTAACTGAATTGAAGCAAACTGGAGTGTGAAATAGAAATTTATTTTCTTTCCTAATATAATATATTTAATAGATTGAAAATAATGTAACGATATTTAAAAAATTTTCTAATGTTTAGTCATTTTTCTCCTAACTGCGTAGACTCCTAAGTCCACTCATCACAATGTTAATAATTACACTGCGGATGTTTATGCATTTATGGCTTTTGAAAATTTTCAAGAAATTTCAACTTCAGACCTAAAAAGGCTAGTACCACGGAAAATATAATTTTATTCGATTCGAGTTTCTTTAAAATTCGTCCAAAAAAATTGCATAAAGATCCGCAATTGTTGGAATGACCGTACCTAGTAAATCGTGATTCCCACGTAAGCAGAGGAAGAAGGGCTCATAAAAAATTCAAAATCCGAGACAACATGTTGACAGTGGTAGCGGTATTCTTCTCGGCGGTAGGCAGACGTCGAAGGGAAAGTTAGTCGGCATTATCCGCCACCGGATCTCTATTATTTCGATCCCTCGAGTATCAGGAAAAGTGACGTGTATCGATCAGATGTCAGAAGAGGCGGAGGGACGGGGGTGTAGGGATGTACGGACGGCCCCAAGACCCTCAATAATCGCGTAATTGAATGCTAACGATGCTGAAATGTTGGTAGAACTCGCTCGACTGATCTGCAAATATACTCATCGGCGTTCCAGCGGGGAGACGGTGTTTGTGCTCGTGCGGCCTGTGTACCAGGACCGCAGAGGGTGGAGAACGAGCACCCCCGATGCCAGACGAAGGTTATCGAACACACGGCGAACGAACAATCTTGATTGTATCTACGATAGCCGGATGGTACACTTGAAATTAACCCCAGCCGATTAATGACAGCCGAAGCCGGACGCAGGACAATTACGCGCCGATATTACTTCGCGAGAGTACGGTAATGTCTCGATATACAAGTGCACGAGATGTGCACGCTGTTGGCGGAAAAATTTATCCCCGCTGGATGTAGCCCTGGTGTACAAGATATACGATGATTTCGATTAGATTATACATATGTATCGAGGTGGTACTAAACAATGGATATAGCTTGTTGTTTTTAATTATTTTTTGTATCAAACATTTATCGAGGTATGTGCGACACTTTGCTGATTAGAATGAGCCCAAACACGATACAATTTGCGTTTTGCTTTCCCTTTTAATCCACGATATATAAGCGATCTATACAGGGTGTCCCAAAATCCCTTCAAATCCGGAAATGGGAGGTTCCTGAGATCACTTGAAGCGACATTTTCCTTTGCAATAATGGCGACCGCGGCTTTGTTTAGGAGTTATGTACGAAAAACACGGACCAATCAGAGCGTGGCTATAGCGGATTGATTCTGGCTCGGCCAGCAGTGACGCCACTCTAAGCGGGACCTTGCTTCAAATGATCTCAGGAGCCTCTCATTTCTGGATGTTGAAGGAATTTTGAGACACTCTGTATACAGCTGGGAAATTATAGAATATTTTATTGGGTTTTAAAATTTTTTTAATGAAGCTATATTGAAGAGCATAAATTCAAAGAATATGATTCGGATTTCTTATGAACCGGATCATTTTGCACGGCAGAATGGATTCGTAAAGCGGGAGAGAGTGAGAAAGAGGGGAGAGATGTTAACGCGACGACCCCGATGGTTCCTGTTAATTGCAAGCATAATTCGAACGAGGCGAGATTTTTGTTAATTGACTGGCAATTAGCAGGTTCATTACAGACACTGTGCCGAGAGATCTCGAGTATCGGAAATTTCCTGAGAGAACGTCTGCCACAAAGTTACCGCGTCGCGTCGCCAACGACGCCGGTGCATTGTTTATTAGCGATTACTGCGCAAGATAATTCCACTAACTTGCACAATGGCCGATATATGTATATTAGCGTCGCGCGAGGATTCCATCAGACTATAAAAGAATACCGACCTCCCCCCCGGCACACAACAGAGTTCGCATCTCTGACCTGGAATGACCTAAAGTAGGAAAGCACATTAATATACCTAATGGTATTTCGGAACTTAGTTTCCTCCCGAGGGACAAAATTCGCTTAATTGGTCCACTTTCCTCTGAGCACGAATCGAGGTGGTAACCAGGTTTGTTGGCAACAGTACTCACGTCAGCCGCGTCATGCACGTACCGCCGCCATTATTGTTTATAACCGCTCTACTTATAATTAACGGGCCCGCAGAAAAATGATAAGTGGACACATTTCGTTGCTCGTTCAAACAACACTTTAACCCTTCGCAGTCCGTGCCATTTTAACTCGAAAATTAAACATTTCTTCCAACCTAGGATAATTCCATCGTATATGATTTTCTTCATTTAATTGATTAGATACCAACATACTTAATAATGTGAACAGTATTGTGAATAATGGTACAGCAAATTTTAGTGGTGGCTTTATGAGTCATCTCGAGTGCTAAGGATTAATATAAAATCCATTTCATTGGCTTATGCATTTATGACAACAATGAACAAGTGAAATACAAAACAAAAAAATACTTTAATGTTGTTAAACATTTTTAACGTGTCCATTACATTAAATTACAGCTACTAATGTTGTAAATGCATTTATAATAAATATACAAACTATTTTTCTGCAAGGCCAACTCCAAAATAAATGACAAAAGAATTGTTCAACCACGTTTAAAGAATAGAAGACGGTTGAATACATGCTAGACAATTCCTAAATAAAACGTTTTGTGCATATTCCGTCGAAAGTAACGGGGTCCGGACTTTTGAACGACGCTGTACAGGAGCGGAGGCCTTCCAACCCTTAACGCTGAACATAAATATTAATAAGCAAGCGGTGAAATTCACGCTTATCGTGGCACCGTGAAGATTTACATGAGATAACACGACTTTCCTTTTGCTGTGTGGCCGTTTGTGTGGCCAGTGCACATGTATCCAGCAGAAAACATGTCGGCATTTACATACGACGTCGGATAAGGGAGTCACGGGGATCGTTTTGCAGCCACAACTTTTATCGCGGCTGATATCTCACAGACGGTATTGCATTCTTTTCAGAATAAATAACGAGGCGGCGGATGATGAAGCAAGAGCCGTGGTCGTATCGTCTACGCGGAGCGCCCCTGATAACGGAGCACTTGGAACTAGGATTTTTTCATTTCCGTTTACACGCGTGTTCCCTCGAAACGTGACATGACCGCGTTAACCTTTCCCCCTGTCGTTCGTCGGACGAATAAAAATTGCGATGCGACAGTGATTAGGGAAACACTGCTAAATACCCGCTGTAAATCATCAGTATCGCCCCTCATCAACACGCCAGCTATTATTTACCATTATTAGATTTTGTGAAAAAAAATAAGTAGGGCAAATGCGAAACAGTAGTAGAAACATTCAGAGAATGTACAATTATTTTTAATTATTATTATAGTAGGACCTCGATTAACAGGCTTGATCGGGAGACAAACAGCCCGGATAGATTAAGGCCCGATGGATAATCAAAACCCGAGAGAAATAATTAAATAAATTTTTTCTTTTTGGAAATTATAATGAAATTAATCGAGGCCCTACTGAATCTAAAATTAAATATAGACAATTATTTTCAATGAGGTATTCGTTCGGAAAAGTCCATTAATTTATCTATTAAAAAAATATTAATTTATTATATTTCTCAAAACAGCTAATAATATTTTTGAGACAGATAGTGTTTCAGATGTTTTCAATAAAAATTTAAAATCGTACTTTTTGGACTATTTCAAAGTGCAGGCCAGCGTCCAAATCCTACGCAATTAAGAATTGATTGGCACTGATAAATAGATTATTTTCTTCGAATATTAAAAGATTTTACTGTTCTAAAAAATCATACTACTGTGCAGTTGCAAAATGGCCGAACTAGTATGATGTTTCCCAGTGCTATCTATCGTTCGCGTTCGCAAGGTGAATAGGCAGAAAGAGATATGTAACTTCTTGAAATCACAGCGGCAACGCGACACACAAGCGTACCAGCAAACACTTCATTATCCAATGATGAAGCAGTATTGTCTATTACTGAATGCTACGATGATGTTGGCGATTACGCGCGCGTGTTCCTTCTCTGCTATTCGTATCTGAATGCGTTGCTCGATAACGTTTGGTTTACCGCAAACCGCTGCATAACTCGGAAACCCCCCACTATGTGTTAAACAACATTGATTAGTGACATCTGTAGAGTTAATATCCCGATAAATTTAACGCCGCCCTTAGGCAGATTGTTTAAGGTCAACAAAACAACATTAATTGCTAATTATCTCCATGGGAATACAAAAGGATCCTGAACAATCTCCAAACGTCACCAGAATGGCTGAACAATGTATATAACCCAGAATGTGTGCACAGTGATTCCAAAAAGCATCGGTACATTAAATTTTCAATCAATTGTACATATTCAAAAACTGTTAACAATATCTGTAACAAAATGTAAAATGTCTGTAACAATATCTTAGAAAATTCGTGTATGATCAATTCCACCACAAATTCGAAATTTTAAGTTTTCCATTCCCTATGAAACTTGCACGATTTTTCTGGTGGTTCCACTAACTCTGAATGAATTTTATTTCTAATAAAACAGATAAAACAAATTCTCCATCAAGTCGTAGTTGTCCGTTGCAAAAGGATAACTTTAATCCCGAAATCAATGGTATATTCACTGGCGAAAAGAGTTTTCCAATGTTTCCCAGAGATGTATCGATGAGAGAAAGTCACGTTTTCATCGAAATCCTTTATTTCAAGAAAAAAAGGAAACTTTTGAAAAAACTGAGCTCAGCAAACATGGAGGTACAAAATCAAGATTTTTTTTTGCAGGATGTTATCAATGATAAAGTTTTCCCGTAATAATTCAGAGTCCCTGGGTATTTATAATAGTTCGACGTTTCCACGTCATTTGCCGGATATTACGGCCGGCAAAACAGAATTAGGTTGGCGTCAGTTTGTAAATTGGAAACATAATTATCCCCGTTGCCCGGCGATCACGAGGCTCGACGTAATCGTTGCTGACGAGGGGATTATCGTTCGTTAAATGAAAAGAAAAGTGCTGCGATTAGCCGCTGCGGCGCGGCGCAACGTATCAATTTCCTTTCAAACGATGCGAAGATGAGCTAATAGTAATCCAGGAAATTGTTCCCTTTTACCGGAGCTCGGGATCAGGCCGGGTCCACATCAAAACAGGAATTCATCGATGAATTTTATTAAAAGGATCAGACATGGAATTTCATTACAGCTCACGATAGAACGGAACAGAAAGCGGAAAGAGAGAGAGAGAGAGAACCTCTCGTTATCTGCGCTTTTCACTTGTTGCGTTCGAACGCGCCTCAAAATGAAAGACACAGTGTACACCGAAATCTCCAATTCAAGAAAAAAATCCAATTTATCCAAAAATTGAAGTTCTCGACTTTGTTCGTAGATTGAAAGCGACACGATTTAATTAAAAAGTGTTCAACATTTAGTACCTTCCATATAAAAATGTCCATTTTGTGTTGATCATTTTAAAAAATTGTTCAAATTCATCATGAAATTTCACATCTGAACATTTTGAATAACAAAATAAAATAATGAAGTAAAGGAATATCAAGTTTCACAATCGATGTTAATGAAACATATTTTAAAGTAACACTACCAAATTATGCCACAAAATGTAATATTGAATCCTGAACACATCTCCAAAATTGTTTAGCATCATTTAGTGTCTTGTAATAAGTTTTTAAAAGTTATGTAAGCTTTACACGACTTAAGAGGAGAGAGTACCTTGATCTAATTTTTGCAGAAGAATGTTTATGTACAAGAAATGATTCAATTTTTCAGCTGGAATGAGAATAAAATTGATAAGCATTGTCCACACAGCTAAGAAAGCGATGACTGAACAAGTGAGTCTTTATGGAAAATAAAACCAAATAATGTAGAATATCTTGACTTATTTAATAGTGTCTATTGATGACTGATAGAATAAGAAAGTTTTGTTGCTAGGAACAGTTAAATGAACTTGTGCAATGAACGCCTTAGGGATTTTGTTAGGACGGGATCGAGGCAGATCGAAACCGTCGGAGGAAGTAATCGAGTCGTGTTTGGCGGTCGCTGATCAACGGGTATCGTTGTTTATCGATGAAATATTAGCCACCTATCAGAATGATTCGGATAGACCTGTCAATTCTGCCGGAAGTAGTCTTCATTCGTTACTCACGCAATCGAATCGATGCTCGGAGCACGCTAGCACGATCGCCTGTTGCCGAAACTTGTTGTACTGTGATCGTACACTCGACGAAATAGATGAATTAACGCGTCGTTAATTTCCACTGACCGTTGGCTTTGAGTTGGTAATTCTGTTTATGAATATTAATAATAATGAATCGCATAATTAAATATTCCCGGGGCCCATCCGCCCGCCAAAATTGAAGGAAAACCTTCGTTTACGAGCGTGATCGAATTCGCTCGCTTCAGTGCCACTTGTCGATGCGAATTTCTGATGGAGAATCCTAATTAGCGCTCTGTGGATTTTATGCATTTATAGCGAAACTGGGTAAGTATGCATAAAAGTGAAATCGCTAACTGAATAGAAGAATAATTAACTATTAAACTTATAACATTGTAGAATATTTCAAGGAAAAAATGAACTAGGCAAAAAATTAAGAAATTGAAAAAAATAATGCATAAATAAAATGTTTATAAATTTTTGTGACAATGCTGATGCACACTATAAAAATTGGGCTGCAGAGGTGGAAGGCTAAAAAAATGTTCTATTCTGAATTTGTATCTTTAAATGTTTCTATCTTCAAATACTTGATACATCGAAATGGTTAATCCTCGCACATGCATATTAATTTCATCAATGATATACAAGTATCATGAACTGCGAATATGGCACTAATTGAATAATGGAACGCGAATGAAACAACGTAACTCTTGAATCTTTAATTCCGAAGCCAATTACGATGTTATTAAATACCATCGAAATATTAATTATTTATGTAAACATATTTCAATGTAATTTCCATAGCCAGCCATATCTACAGTTCATGAATGAACAAATGATTGATTCGCAGATTTCTGTTAGCATCCAATTAATAAATACTTAACATGAATAAGTAATGCTACTGAATTATCGAAGTTATGACGGTTTGCAAGCTTGTATTTACTATATATCCAAGCGTGGAGTGGACAGCGGAGAGATTGACGTTCTTTTAGTCGAAATTAATGCAAAAATTCGTTATTATAATTATATATCTTTTAGTTAATGATAAACCGAGTGGTTCGGTTTCGTTCGAATCAATTATACAAACGGATAATGTATGCTGCGGTGAAATTTTCACCGATCAACCACTTCGGTCGAAAAGTTTTCTGCCTCATTAACCTGTGGTCTTAACAATTCATTTAATTATAATTAGATTGTTAATATTCATGTCGGTGGCATTTCAGGGGAAAAAATTAATCTGAAGTAGTACACTATGAACAGTACAATCTAATTTAGTACTATAAATATGCACGTTTGCAGAAACGCGATAAAATTTCTAATTAATAAAAATATATCTCTTCATTTTTCAAAAAATTGTAAAAAGCAACCTTTAAAATTTTCTCCACGATTCTGATCAGTTGTAATTTTTTCACGTCAGCTAGTAATTCTAGCTCCATATATAAAACCAATGTTCGTTTTCCCAGGAACAATAAGCAGTACCTTAAAAAGAATTTGTTTCTTTCAATCTTCTCGTTTCCCTGCACAGTTTAACGAGGAAGTTTACTAAAATTTTTGAATTACATTCTCGACAAATTTTTAAAGTTTGATCCCGCAAAAATTTTACGAAATTGCACTTAAGCACGTATCCATTCATAAAATTGCAAGATCACCTAAGAAATCAACGGATCCCACGGGGGACAAACTGAGCGTCGACGTGACGGCATTACGGCGACGGTTCCGCGTGAATGAGAATTCGTCATTCAGCTTTGTGAAAATGCGTGACCGGTGTTCCGGTTCCTCGCGATTCCGTTTACTCGGTCGATCTGTTATCCGCGAATTAGGGATTCCGATCTCGTCACAGCCCCTAGACGACGGCGCACCGTGAAAACGAGCGGGAGACTTCGCGGGGACGCCAAACAGGTAGCGGATAATGGTGCGTGCCGTTGACGTTAATTATGTTCGCCGTGTTTGCAAGTATAATTTTTAAATGTCCTGCTGTTACGGCGGACATGCACGCGTATTAAAATATAGCTTAATATGCTAATTTATTTGACTGTCGGTGTCCGAGGGGCCGAATACCGATTTGCATCTGGCTGCAGCGTTGAAACAGGTGTGCAAAAGAGAGAGAGAGAGAGAGAGAGAGAGAGAGAGAGAGAGAGAGAGAGAGAAAGAGCGAGGGAGACGAAGAGCGAGTTATCGCGATCGAGGATCGATCGATCCCGTGTACCCGTGGAGACGAAAATATAGAGAAGGTTCCTTGGTGAGCGTATTCCCTTTCGTAGGAAAGACCGACGCGAAAGGGATTGACGGCTGCATTAAAGCGCGACAAGCGCCGCGACGACAGAACTTTCGGCGTCGGGCTGACGACATTACGCGCGCCGCTTTGAGCATATCGCGTTTGCCTTCCTCTTTGTGTCGACTTCCGGCTTTGACTTATTTATTCGTCGAACCGGTGCAACCCCGATCGATCCGCGTCGGGTTTGTCAACCGTCGGATGCCTTGTTTCCAGCAGCGTCTTGATGACGTGCTTGAAATTGGCTCGACGATGTATTGTTGGATGTCGCTGGATCGTTGGGACCGGCTGATGTCTCGGCTACGATTAATACTGGATGCTCACATGTCCGTTAATGCGCGTGCCACTAATTGGGGGACATTCTTCGGTCGCCATTTTGACATTCGAGTCGGGCATTGAGCTGTATCAGAGGCCTCGCACTAGGGTAGTAGCTTAAACGGGAATCTAGGGCGAACCAGGAATATAACAATATTTTTTCTCTGGGAACTTGTTAGCCGTAGAAGTTTAGTATTTTATAGGTACAAAGATACGAACAAGATCTAGGGGAATAATTTTGTGTTCATATTTTTACCGTTGGGATATCAAGTTGCCTGCAATTGTTATTCTGAAGTGCACTGTAGCAAATGTATTAATTATTAGAAGGACGATTTTATAGGCATAAAGATACGAACAAGATCTAAGGGAAAAATTTTGTGTATATCTTTTTACCATTGGGATATCAAGTTGCCTGCAATTGTTATTCAGAAGTGCACTGTAGCACTTGTATTAATTATTAGAAGGTTAAACAGTTTTTCAAAGTTAGATAATTTGTGCTAAAATTCTAACGAAAATTAGTGTCCAGTTTTGGTGTTATTAACCGTATGAATTGCTAAGTTTCACTATAAACAAAAATCCTGACATTCTAAAAATTCCATGTCAACAGAATGAATAGTATCCAGTTTTAAGCTGAAGTATAAATATTGTTATCGGGTTGGTACTCCAAAAATTATCTTTGTGCACCAATTTAATAATATACACTAAGTCCTTTTGTATATTTCTACTTAAATGAATGATTGAATAACAGCACAATTGTTATAATACCGTGTTGTCATTATTAGCTATTTGATCGTTGCGGCGATTATATATGTAGAAGTGACAAACTGTTTGATCAGACTTGAATACAAAGGGGTATGCTAGGTTGCACTAATTGGTTCTAGAATCTCACTCGTTATGGAATCTGACCGTTCCAGCATATATTGAAATATACGGGGTGGGCAATCAAAGCAGAACATTTAAATATCTTTATTGAAATTGGAGGATATTTAGCACAAAAGCTGTATAGTGTTGTATTGACAATAATGCAAGTGGATATACTGATATACATAAATTTGTCCTTTGACGTTATTTTCAAGAATTTGCATAGAGGTTATTATCATGATTTTACAGTAGGATAATACTTCTCAGCAATTTAAACAATATCTTTCTACAGATATATTTTAATAAATTACATATTACAATATTTTAATAAAATTAGTGAATTATTATTGTTTAAACTAGAACCATCATTTCTCGATACGACACAACATGATCTTTCCATCCAACCCAATATATGCATATGTCCAATCCAGACCCAAAGGATTGAATATTGTATATATTATAGCCAAATCCACATGTAGGTCACACTGGTCTACGAACGTGTTAATTTCGACGGAAACGAGTATTGATTCAGACACAACATTGGATACTCCATTGTTGGTGGACTTTCCATCGGTGCTAGTGTAATAAGTCCACATATACATATACATTCATTTGTACAATAAAATCATTCCGTCTATTTATTCGAAGAAACAAGAAAACGACTTTTCAATATTAAATTACAGAAACGTAATTAAATGATCGACGTACGAAACGATTAAATTAATCACATAAATGGAAAAATAAAAATTCTAAATTTAAGATGACGGAGCGGACTTTCATAGCCTCAATTTTACTTGTTAGAAATATGAATCTTCAACAGTTTGATTTTACTTCGAACAATTTGTCAGGAATCAATAAACACGAAGAATATTTAAATATTTTTGTTTGAATACGGTACGTGGTATTTTGATTACAAATACAGGAATAGCGAGAGGGTAGTACAACAGCAGAGTGGCGCAGTGGAAGCGTGCTGGGCCCATAACCCAGAGGTCCGTGGATCGAAACCACGCTCTGCTAAAAGGGTTGTTCCTCAATTTTCATTTTGTTATTTTTAAACAACATTCAATACAATACATCCAGCACTGAATACCCGGTAAGAAAATTACCCAAACTGTTTCTCGGTATCCTCGAGAAAATTAAAATCAGATACGATTTCTCTTTTCATCTACAGGAGTCTTCCCTTTCACCCTTAATACAGTATCATTTCACACAAAGGCATCTTGGAAAAGCATGGATGACACATTGCTTCAAGTTTTAATTTGTTGTCGTATACGTTACTTCTTTCCGAAATAATGACAAGTTTCAAAAGTCGTACTGCTGAAATACATCCCAGAGCCAGCATTGCGTAGTTAAAATAAACACTGACACGATAAATAATTTTCTTTAATGAAATAGACGTGGCGAAATTCTTTTAACCCTTATGTCAATATTCAAAATTTTCTACGATACTCAATGATGTATTTTGTAGTTTCCATACATATTTTTATGCTTCAAATGTAAATTAAAGTCTAAAATAATTCTGCTATTTATATCAATAAAAATATTAATGAAGTTTAATAATTAATCCAGTTTATTTAACACTAATCAGCTGTACTCAAACTTTTTCTTTTAGCATGTCTGAAATTGCATAGGTGCTTCCAAAAGAAAATTAAACAAAGCGAACCTTGTCATCAACAAATGTGTTCGTCACATTGACTGTAAAAAACCTGATCATCGCAATATTCCACAACGTCGAACCTTCGAGCATCCCCAAACCCGACATCCTCCAAAAATTCAAGACAATAAACAAACCGTGGAACAATAAAACACGACCGAACCCAGAGGGATGCCAGGCATACCCGGAGAACCATGACGAATAATTCGCGAAACAAATTCCAGCGGCACATTAATTCCAAAACTGCGCCCACATGCACACCGGCAAAACACGGGAGGAAGACAGAAATAGGCATACCGAGACTATTGATCGCAGTAGACTGGACGTTAACCCATTTAAAGCTTCATTAGAGGGGGCCGAAAGATTCCGAATCTCGTCCAAGAATTCTCATAGATATCGCCTTGAAGGAGGGAAGGTTGAAGGGAGGGAAACCTTGTGAAATTTCCTGGGCGCGGAAAAACATGCTCGAATATTCCCCATCGAACCATATTACGTCTCTCGGACAAAACACGGCCGGGGAGATAGACGAGAGAGAGAGAAGGGGGAGAGAGAGAGAGAGAGAGACAGAGAAGAGAGAGGCCATGAATGCGACAAGAAGAAAAGAAGAAAAGCGTCCGCGAGAATCTTTCCGGGGAACCGTTCATCGTCGACGAGTCTTTCAACGGCGAGGAGAGAACGCGAGGCCGCGCATTTACCTCGGAACTCTTGAAAATCCCGGCATTGTTCCCTGTGGAAACTATTACAGTCACTTTTGCGGCCGCCTCTTCCTCGCGCGAGAAGACGGGGAAGAAGAGGGGACGTCATCCGACGGCCAGGATGACGGAAAATTACGTCCGCGCGCGACACTGCCGCGCTGGGATCATCAAAAAACCTGGAAGGAGGATGGAGGAGCTCTCTGAATGGACACGCGAAAATTGTTGAACTGAGGAATGGAGGAAGTTCGGGCAAGAAGAAATGGATGGAAGAGGGACGCCGATTGGCGAGGTGTCGATGTGGTTGATGGTGGTGGATTTTTCTGAGGCTGTCTGACCCGATTGGGCCAATTAGCTGGGGTCTAATATTAGGCTGCCCCAAAAATTAACATCTGTTCCTTAATCTTTCATTGTTTCTGTTGCATTAATTCAGCGCATCTAGTGTCCCTTTTTATTGATCTAAACTATCTACTTCAGTGTGGTGGACTCCCTGTTGCAGTTTGGCAATTCCTATTTAGCACAAAAATCGTCCACGCTCGTCAGAACTCATCGCGCAACGAGAAACAAAAGAAAAAAAACTGACGGGGAGTTGAAAATACTTTCCATCTCTGGCTCGGCCCGAAATACTATAATAAATTCTTCCATTCCGGGTGCCGGCACGAAGGACGTTATCGTCCTCGCCGGCACGCAACCCGCAAAAAGACGAATCCGTGAACGAAATCCCGTTTCTTGTCGAACGAACCTCTAGCCTACGAAAGGCAGAGAGCACGAAGAAGAAGAAGAAGAAAACAACAGAAAGGTGCTCCATGGCTCGATCTCGAGCAGTAGACCGAAATTCCCTGAGTGTGTATCTCCCTGAAGGAACCTATCTGTGAACAGGTAAAACCGGACTGTTCTGTTGGGGCCCGCAAACTGACAGCTCAGGTAACACCTCAGGCGAGACCTCACGTGAGAAACCAGGTAGGGAACGAGACAAAGCCGGCTAACATATTTCGCGGCGGCGGCTGATGCATTATCCCTGAGACGTCTGCAACAGATAGCGTCGTGGGGAAACGTCGATAGTCTTTTTTCCCGAATGAAGTCCCGGCTCCCTTTACACACTCCCGGTGTTCCCTTTTTCACGACCGTTTTCTTCCTTCTACTCTGGCTTTCTTCCTCAACGAGACTTCCCAGTCGCCGGAGTTTGCCGACGATTTTCGCGCCGGCCATTCAGCGGCACAGCTCAGCCAGAAAAAAGGAACTTTTCTTGAGCCACCCTGTAATTTCCTGTCATCGGTGCTGCGCGATTGTTCCTTGGTGGGAGCTGGTGATCTTCGGTTGATGCTGATCGGTAAATATGAAGTGGGTCTTCATGCAAATTTTTATTTTCAGAGTGGGTCTATGGTCACTAGCCCTTTTCAATCATTCGAGGATGACGATGTCAGTTTGTTTCTGTGTGATCGACGTTATTATAATGGTGCTGATGTTACAATATAATTTTAGTACTCTCCCAATCTGAAAATTCTAAAAATAATCTGACCTTCTACAATCAATTTTCAAATATTTCACAGTCAGTACAGCGTACTGTACAAGCGGCCTTTTACGTTTTAGTCGGAGCTATTTTAACTCGAAAATTAAACATTTCTTCCAACTCCATTATATATGATTTTCTTCAGTTTATGAATATGAAATTGATATATCTCCTACAATACTGAAATGTATAGTAATTGATTAGATACCAACATATTTAAAATAATGTAAACAATATTTTGAATAGCGATACAGCCATTTTTAATGATGCCTCAGAGTGACCATTCGAGTGTTCAGGATTAATATTTTTCTTCATGCAGGCACCGAGGTAGTGTAAAGAGTTAGAATTTAAAAATTAGTTGATTAAAACTCGTAAAATATTGAAGAGTATTTTATAAAGCCCGCAGCCAGAACTGCATCAAATCCGCAGCCCATCCGCCACAAGGATCAGTTAATAAATCGCACGCGGCGGCGGTAGTAGAATGGCCGATTAAAACGTAAAGCGTTAGAGGAGAGTATAATAATGCTCCCAGAAAAATATCGCGGTCATGTTTGCGTATCCTGACAGACAGGGACTGCGTACAACACCGCGTGGTGATTTTACTGTCCCGCGGTCACCAGCTGTGTTAACCAGACAACAACTTCGCCTGGTCCCAAGATGCCTTGTCGCTAAATGACGTGACGTTCTAAAGCCGACAATTTCGCGAATACGTCTGACGGACAATGGGTACCGTGCGTCTGATGAAGTGGACAGCTGCTGCGTGTACAAGCAATTATTTTCATCGGTCGTAGGGAACGCTGTTTAAACGAGATTTCGTTTATCCGCGCCATTATTCCCCGCTGCCGAGATTTATTCATTACCATTGTTCTCGCTCCCCAATGAAAATTCGCCGGGTTTGACCGTGCCGTCCGATTTTGAAACCGTTTTAATTGTCCCGACGACGTTTCTCCGAAGATCTCCTGCGAATAATACCATCGCAACATGACGTTTTAAATATCCAAAGCGATCCGCAGCGACTTCCATCGCTGTGTTCTATTTTAGAAAAATGATCAGGGACCGATGTTAATTCAATTATTTATTCATCACTATTTTTAATCTCGAGTGTCTGATAACTATAACAATTTTTAACCAATTAGGAAACAAGAATTTTCGTACATTTAATCGATGATGAATTTTGATCCATCTATTTATTTCACATAAATATTCAATGTTTTCTGTTTAGTAAGAAGTGCTCGAATGATTCACAAAACTGTTGTGAGATTAAAAATCTTTACTAATTCTGTGTATATTCTCTATTTAACAAGAAATCCTTGACTGACTCTAATAATAAACCCATGATTATATTTAGAAAATTCATTAATGCTCAATGACAAAACGTTTTAAACATTCAGGGTAACAAATTATATGATTTCAATATAATGTTTGATAAAAATGATTGACGTAGAATTGGATGTTATCAATCAGGAGAACATTTTTCTGGATCCCAGACGGATTTTCCAGTAATTATTCGATTTCTCTGTTCACGTGGATTCGCTACACGACTGAAATTCGAATTGAAAGTATCCCCGTCGCTCGCGCGGAACATTTAAAAAGTCGATAATTCCGTGCGTCTCCTGCATCGAGTCGCTACTATTTTTTATGCATCCGCATCTGCATACACGCGCAGATTTTAAATACTTCGCGATACATACATACATGGATACATTCGAATGTCGCGGTTTACTCTCGGATAACTTTGAAACCCTATTAGCGACATGTTATGCGTTTTGTGTTGAAATGTTTCAGACATTACCAACAAACTCTGAACAGAATGTGTCCGAGCAAAATTTATCATTGAACGTTTATCGCCTGTAAATTCCCGCGTTCCGAATGCTAGGAAAATTCATACGAATTTTGATATTTTGTAGCAAATCGCCGACGGGAAATGATTTTACACGCAATCTTCATTTAATGTCATTGGATTTGATAGTCTTCAACTATAAACTATACACTCCTAAAAATGATGATCACTAGACTGCGGATTTTATGCATTTATCACAAAAATAGGTACGTACAATTTGAAGCAGCGAAGATATTAAAAAGATTTAAGGACATCAGTGTATTAGTTTCAACTGTATAGGATAATTAGAAGAAGAAAAAATTTTCTAGGTGGCCCCTGTACCTTGCAACTGATGTAGAAATTTTTTATTTTGCATAAAGATCCGCAGTCTAATGATCACTGATAAATGAACTGCGGATTTCAGGCACTTATGGCAAAAACGAGTACGTGCAATTTTACCCTTCGAGGGTGGTGTCTGGGTCCATGTTGATCCAGACCGTCGAAATAGCACTATCTTTGTTTTGGCTAGGAAAAAATGTAAGACAGAAAAGATGAATGGCTTCCAAAAGGCTACAAGCATGGCGTCATCCAAAAAACATTTTTTTAAATGGATTCATACATTTTTTTATAGTCATAGATTCTCTTTACTACATACATAAAAAGTATCAGAAACACATGGCCGAAAAATTTACAGTTAATAAGATATTGAAGGATTTGAATCCAAAATAAAGTTGCGATTTAATTTGTACAGCTAATAATAAAAAGCGTCCGTCGTTCGAGGGTTGAGGAACTTTTTCCGATTCTCTAGTCGCAAGCTCTGAACCGTTGAACATAAACACGAACCGTCAGAAAGCACTTCGGACAAGCAACACCCTGCTGAAACAATAATCCGCGGCAAACTGGGCGACACATTGCCGCTTCGAGTGCGATTCGTTTAATTAAAACCAACAAACAGACAGCTGATTAACGGGGCTAACGTTAACGACAGAATGCTCTCTGGCGGCTGTTCAGGATCGCGCGCAGATAAAACGGCGACTGCGAAGATCGCTGGCTTCCGCAGGGAAAACCGAGGCATCCCGTATCGCATGATCTGAAGAAAATGAGGCAACTCCCCGGCAACTGTGAAAGTTCGCGGGTGCAAACTGGACCGAAACACCGATTGTTCAGAGGGGACCCTGTCTTCCGTCCGCGATAGTCGAGATAATCGCCAGCGTGCGACGGTAGAAGCGCGATTGTTAAAATTTAACGGCGCACCGTTTTTCGCGGAAATATTTTCGGCGAGAAAATGAATTTTCCAGCTGACCGTGACGTCCTGAAATTTCCATCGTAATCCGTCCCCTCGTTCGAAGCGACGCGACGGACTTATTGTCGCTGTTGTTCCCGCGAAACGTCTCTCGCGATTAAACCGATTGTCCGAGGAATCGCTGGACCATTTACCCGCGAAAATATTTCGGAGATGAAGCTGTACAACACTACTCCCTTAAAGGGTGTTCACCCCCATGTTATTCTTTTATAATATAACATATAATCGTGATTGGTAACGTGTTAACTAAGGAAACTGTTAAAATATTAATGCTGGTCAATTCGAGCATGGAATTGAAATTAAAGATAGAGTTGAATAAAAGATTCGGTTCCATCTGTATATATGTACCGATTCCCATATATTATCTGTGTCCAAATGAAGCAGTTTCCGTACGTGGAAGTTCCAGTTTAAATATTGGATGAAGCGCAGCACCAATCTAAGTACACGTGCAGACTGTGCTCGAAAATGTTCCTGGATCGAAAATTGATTTAGTTAAAATTATCCCATTCGTGACCCAATGGTGCTTTTTATTTACACATTTTTTAAATGTCAGACATAAACGTGAAAAGCAGGAAAAGGACATGTCCATACTTTACCTAGGTTACGATATATATTATAGGAAAAAATAACGACAAAGCATAATAACAAAAAACTGAACAAAGGAACGTTTTTAGCTTACCACTAACCCATAACAGGAACACTTTGACTGATTATATAGGTTCATTTTAATTATCAGTCAGCTTTAAATCAATCTTTATGAATACTCTTTTTGCTTGAGGGGAGAAAGGTTGCTTGATTTTGGAACTTCTTCAAAGTTTTGGGCTATAATCTGGAGAGCTGTATTTTGTAATTCAGTTACGAGGTACTTGAATTACTATATAATTGAAATACAATGTAATTCAATTGCGTAATTGAATTACAATGTAATTGAATTAGCACAACTCTGCCGAGTGATCGCCTTATATCGGAGTAAACCTGTATTGGCATAGGCGTAGAAGTCGCACCAGTCCGAGGGTGAATTTGAATTGAAGGATTAGAAATCGATGGAAGACACGCGAGAGAATAGTGTGGTTCGTCGTAAAATTGTTGGTGGTTCGATCGTGTCAGTTGCACTGAAAAATGGCGTTTTTCCCGGCGTTACCGAAATCTCTAATGTCGGGACTTGGCAACCGGCCCGACCTCACGGATCACATGCGAGACGAGAAAGTTGGGTCGCAAGCCGCGCATAAATCTTCGGCCATGAAACCAGTGCTCGCGCGAGAGAGAGAGAGAAAGCGGGAAAGAGGAAATCGCGCTTTATTTGAAGGGCCGTAGCCGGTTTATGCCGACGTCGTTGCCGGGCTGAACAGGGAATCGCCTTAAGAACAACGGCCAAACAAATGCTAAACTCGATATAACTAGCTTTCTACAGTGTCGAGCTTTCTCGCGTGGGCGGCGACGTGCTGAAAACGTGTTTTACGCGACGTACGTGACCATGAAATTGCGAGGGTCTCGAGAGCCCGAGCGAAACTCGCGGCCTCGGAGATGAAACAGCGATAATCGAGTGTTAATCCTACCGTGCATGCGATTGTTTAACATTCGGGATGATTAAGCTGATGCGAAACTTTGCCCCCCTTTCCTACAGAGGCTGGGGAACTCTTGGCAACGAATGATTGCTCGAGCCTTTTAGGGGCTCCAAGATCTATAGGAACTCCTGTTAGCATGTTCACGGTCGATTAATGTTATGTATATTCTACACGGTATCAACGAAATGCTCCGCTATCCCGCGTGTACGTTCGTAGAACCAGATAAGTTCGGCTTTGCTAATTTAATGGCATAACTTCGTTTACATCCCGGCTGGGACCATGTGTGCTTTTCGTCTCGTGGATATCTTTCGCTCGGTCATTATACTCGATTGTAAAATACCCGGTTATAATTTCCAGGCTGTTTAAATTTAACCGTTAGCAACAAAAACCAAACATCTCTTCGGAACTTACCAATCGTTGCCAGTTTTGGTCACGTTCTGTCGTTTGCGTCCGGTCTGATGAGGTTTCGGCTCGGCCACCATGTTGACATCTGAAAATAAAATAGGGTAACATTAAACATTAGCCACGTGCTGGTGTTTTATAAAAATTATAATCGGTGAATGAAAATCGGTCAATATGATTTTACACAAACTCTTCACTTAATGTCATTTTATAATTTTATAATCGCTGTTACAAAATTGATAGTCTTCAACTACAATCGGTCAATGCATATATTTTGCCCATTTAGCAGGATGGATAATACTATGGAGGATCTACCAGCCACCTAGAAGAAGCAGATCTTCAGAATATCGGTAAATCATCAGTAAAAGTAGAGGCACCGTTGCCGATAATAGGAAAAACGTCGTCGCGTGTAATCGCAACAGTACGCAGTCAGTCTCGTCCATAATGGCCGGCGCGAATTAATAAACCGTACTGTTGCAGGAGGGCTCAACGTGTCCGCAAACAGTTATTAATTTCATCCCTTTGCGGCGCGTCTCTGTGTCGCTCTGGGTAGCGCTGGGTAGCGCTAAGGTGGATAATGGATGCGTTCGAGTGATCAGAATGGTTGAGCCGTTGTGTCAGCGAAATATCCTTTCTTCCGGAGACAGGAAAAAGTGAACGAGCAACAATCGACGTCTTCATTGCGAGAAGATACTCGTTCTACATCTACCAGTTTGGTATAAAAATGTTAATTGCAAAAGATATCCGTTCTACATCTACAATTTTTGTATCAAGACATTCAAGCTTTATCCAAATCACTAGTATGAAAATATTGCAACCAAACATATTAATATCATATGTAGCTGTTAATTTTTTATATTCTATGTACTTTCTAATGTTTTATATTGTACTTAGTGTATTAACAGCGTATTTATTCATCTATAATTCTGGTATAAAAACGTTTAACCTCTCAACTGCGGAATTTAGTTTTAAAAAATCCCTCGCAGAGTGCGGAATTAAAATCAAGCAATGACGAGTATACACACGTCGAACGCAGGGCAAAAGGTCCTATTATAAATTTTACGAAAAACGAGGAAGGATTGCATTTCTATTTGATAACAAATTAACAATCCATTCTTGAAAAGGTTATTGTTATTGCACCAGAATAGATGTATGGATTGACATGTATACACGTCGAACGCAGCTAACTGGTTAATAGATGGTAAACATTGAAAAATACTTTAGATAAAATATACCTCCTTGTACCGTTTAAATTGAGGAGTAGGCTTAATTATTAAAAATATAGCAGAATAATCATCATCATTGCAATAGAGGATATTCTCTTCATATATAATTCTAGTATGAAAACATTGAAAATAATCGATGATAAACATTGAAAAATATTTTAAATACAATTTTCGTCCCTCCAATCTTTAAATTGTTGAGTTGATCGATCTGGCTTAATTATTAAAAATATAGGAAAATGAATAAAAATTGTGTTTCTCCCGGGAAGTAACGAAGAACAGAGATGTAATAGTAGATCTAAAATGCTAATAACTCCAGGCGTCAGATGGAAACAGGGCTTCATTAAAGATGATTTTCCAGGATGACGCTCGCAGGCCTGACCGGGAAACCGCAAACATTGCCCGGCGGCCCGGTTAGTTCTGTATCACCGAAAATGATGATTCTCTGCTGACAGCGAGTACAAACATAATCTTAGACGCGGTACCCAGCCAGCTGACTCTAGTGGGTGTGCAACCACTACGAGAGCCAACACACAGAGACCCATCCTTTGTGTAACCTAACCAAACACGTCCTACAAAGCTCCGAGAGGATGGATGCGCACGAGAACGCATCGACGCTAAAACTTCCCTCGATTATCCTGCTACTTTGTAGACTGTCCTTGGAAATTGTTTTGCGTATAGTACTCGCGTCAAGTGGCCTTTGCGTGTCTTTATGAGTCTCGCTTCGGTGGCTGTCGTTTCAAGCCACCGGCCGCCATTTTACCGTTCTCCTGGAACTACAAAGTGGCTGTATGTCGGCCCGTTACCTATTTTCCGATTTTTACATCCCTGATGAGTAGAGTAGAGCTATTCGCATAATCGCGTGTCCCAGTTTCAGAGCAGTTTCGAAAATCCGGCTTTTACGCAATTAGGCATTCAGCAGAAATGTTTAAACAAAAGAGCCTCGTACGGCGTTTTCGAGATTCGCCGGAATGGCATTTCTCGACTTGAACGATTTTGTGTTGAGGCTTGGATAAAAGACATTTTTTAAATTTTTGTTTCAATATTTTTCGGTCTGAAGCTTTTATATGGAAATGTTCGTTGCAGGTAAAAATGTTCTTTGGTGGAAAACATATTTATGTTTGCTACAGTTTTTCTATGAAATATCAGTTTCAAGAGAATATATTTTTTCTTTATTTAAATTATTACTCGAGAACGTACCCATTTTTCGTATAAAAATGATCATCATTTGACAGCACATTCATTTTCCGTATGAAAATGTTCTGCGATAGAGAACACATTTATTTTTCGACTGAAGTTTTCGTACGAAAATGTTAATTGCCAGAAAACATTTTTCTGTGAATGTTTTCGTAGAAAAATGCATACTTCGGTAGAAAAATGTAATTAAAAGAGAAGTCGTTTATTCTTCATCTAAAATGTTCGTATAAAAATTTAATAGCAAGAACGTGATATTATTTTAAATTTTTTAGGACAGTATAGGACAGTATTTATTCCAAAATGAATTTCACGAAAAATACGAGGCGGAAAATAAAGATGAAAAAATATTTTTGTACCGTTCAAGGTTCACCTATTTAATGAAAATCTTTCTATTAACAACTAGAAACAGAATTATTTATTTTTCAACTTTGACATGATACGATTTTCCAACCGGCAATTGGTGAAAAATTTATTTTAAAATAAAAGAAGACATATTTTGATGAATATAGAATTTTTAAACTATGACGCGAATATGCGAGGTATAATCGCGGCCGTTTTTTATATTGTAGCCTTACTTTAACTGTATCGCGAACGTACTCCGATATAATCTGGGATATTTGATAAATTCGACATTGCCGACGTTCCGAGGCTGTCAGATTATCGAAATTTTACCGTAATTCGGATAATCGAGGATCTCCGGAATTAGTAAACGTGTGTGTACAAATCAATAGCTTCGGATTATGTTACGCGTTATCATTAAATGGCGGATAAAAGTATGTTTAAATTCGTTTTGCACGACTCGAAACGTCGAAAAAACATTCGACCTGTGCTCGCATTAAAAGCAAAACACTCTAGAACATTTATATCTTTTAGGGAAAAATATGTAACTAAATTCTACCAGTAGCGTACACAAAATTTCGGTGATGCTTTTCTCATTTAATAAATTCACGAAAAATGTTGCTAATGTGTTGCTGCCATTACTTTGTAGAAATAACAAAATACAATCTCTTTAAATTTTGTTCCATTTTTATCCTAATAAGTGATTGAATATATTAATATAATATAGCCATTTCATTAACAATGCTCTTTGAAAATTAAAGTTGTAAGATTGGCCTTTACGATAGATTCATTTAGATTTAGAGTAACATTAAAGATCTCGTTGCAAAATTCTCGCAGTTCGAAAGAATAATGTTAGGGCTCTGGTGTCCCTCTGAATAAATTTCAAAATGCGTTCCCGTAGAAATTTTTGAAGTTCCGAGGACTCAAATGGAAGCTGAAATGTCGCACATTATGATAAATCCATTCAGAGAACAAAGATGCAGCAGCACGTGAGCGGGGCCGCGTAAATGTAAATAATTCGGCGCGTCGGTAATGGTTGACAGCCAGCAGTTCCCTATAATCATCGTCCGAAAATATTAACTTCGGAATCGAGGGAAAATTTATCGCGCGATGTGGCTTTAATGGAACCCGATCGGCAATTTCGAGCGTTCGCTCCGCGATACATAATTATTCGTTTCGACGTCGAAAACATTACGCTCAGCGCGCGCGGTATGAATTTTTGTGTTCCCACTAATTCCCCGCGAGCAAATCTACAAGCGGATTCGATAACGTTTCGGCGGCGGAATATTAATGTCAGAGTAATTTCTGTTTTCTCTGGGAACGTAAACTAATCTCTCTGGTGGCACGCATCTACTTGTGCCGTTGTTTACTGACCGCACACAATGCCAGCCCCTCGTTGTAAATACAATACACGGGCGTGTATTAAGTTCGAATATTCGTCAGCAGTTGACGCAAAGTTAGAATACATGAATTCGTTAATAGAAACTGTCACGTGTCCACCCCTATACATTCGTTAATATTGTGCGGCGAACGAATGGCGGCCGCGAAATAAATACTTTTCCATTCAGGTTCAAAGGAAAATTCGAAATTTTTTAAGAACTGAAATTGAAGTTGAAAGACAGTGTGATAAATTCCGATGGATTTCGAGTAAAATTATTCAGGCATTTTTCAAAATCAATTTGCAGATGTCTAATTTTAATTGAATCCCTTTCGGGTTGAAGTAAAATTAGACAGCACGTGAAAAATAAATATGTCCCATGTGATAAAACTCGAAGGCGTTGAATATTTAAAACATGTTCCCGCAGGAATTTCTAAACTTCCGACGACTCGAATTGAAGCCAGACGACTGTACTTCGCGATGGACCTGTTAAAATGTAAAATTAGAGATCACGTTTAAAATCGTCAAAGGGCGCCCCACAGCTCGAAAAGGTGACGAGATATTAAGCGGTTTCTTTGAATTAATTTTGAAGTATATCCCCTTCGGAATTTTTAAACTTCTGAAGGCTCAAATTGAAACTGAAAGATCGCACATTATCATAAACCCATTAAGGTTTAAAAGAGTATAAAAAAATTTTCCAATCCTGACAAAATCGATTGAATTTTAATTAATTTCACAGAATCTCTTGTGTAGCAGTATCGATCGTTTTGGCGGGACTTTTGAATTCCTTGGGAGCAGTCGAAGGATGGTCCTTCAACCCCCCGCGGGCCCAGCAAAATTTCACGTTTCGCGGAAGTTGGCACGTGTTGAGCTCGAAGAAAATCAGAAGCAGGCTCGCTTAACTGCGTTGAAACAGCCAGACAGCCCGATAAGAATTATCTCTTGGACCCCGGCGCTACCTAAAACAGACCGGTGTCGACGGCGAGGAAAGGCGCTTAACTTCCGCGAATGTTTTACCAAACGAGCTGCCATAATCCCGGTTAAATATCCGACTGTATCCTATTTCCCTCGACGGGCTCTCTCCCGAATGCCAGACTCTGCCACGAGTTCACTTTTCCGTGCACTCTGCGATTATAATGTGTGCTTGTTGCAAAAGATTATTGTATTCCATTCAAATTTACATGATTTTTTAAATTCCAATGGCGAATTCAGTCGGAGATTAATGTACAACTTTTATGAATTTCTGTCAATTACTCTCAAAGGAATCGAACTTCTTTGGGACACTCTGTATATGAAAAGGTAAATGGTCGAAGACCACTTTCAAAATCTCGAATTGATATTAATCGAGCTGTGTACAAATATATTTTATTCCTGCTTAGAGATTTCCACGCCATAATTGCCATGTGGGATTCTTGATCACGTTTTGCCAAGTGTACAAATATTCGCGAATGGTTGATAGTGTACACGCGATTCTGATGGCTCTTCCCCAGAATTTACAACAATTCGCTAAAGCTCTGTCTCATTAACAGAGTGTACACTCATCAATAGTCCGCGGATATTATGTACCTAGGCACCGGCTGAACCGAATCATTCAGATGGAACTTCATTTAATTATTAATAATACTAATCAAGAGACTAAAGAGAAAAATATGCTAAAACTTTGTAGCCACTCGAATGTAATTCTTCGTTTTACTAATGAATGAAACAGTACTAAAATACCTAGGAGAGACAAGCTTACAGTGTGTCTACAATGTATGCACTTTATTGGACTTTATTCGGCAAAATTCGTCATAAACCCGCAGATAACCACTAATCATAATCTTCGCTAAATAATGATGTAACCATCTAACAGTATTAGTAAACCGTTTTCATACCCATTAATCCCGAATTATTCACGCGGGATGCGGTAGACCCCGGCAATTTGAATTAAATTTAATTGAATTAAATTTAATCTTGCGTGAATAACAATTAGTCACCGAGTGTACCAGAGAAAGTGCTTCCCGAAATTTTGGGAACTTTAAAATACCACAAAAATTCAATGAGTATATGGGCACACATATGTATACAGGGTGGTCCGTTTAAGTAAGGACATCTAAATATCTCTTCAGGTTATTGTGATGCAAAAAATATTTGTTACGTAATGTGCATGGTGTGAATGAACCAAATATCTGGCAAGAATATTTTTTTCCGAAGGATATTTTTTTCGGAGTTATCGAGGTCATCAATGTTTTTTGATACATAACTACATAATTTTTTCAGATCAAGGTCAATGTCATGTTATTATACATATTTCAATGTATTTTTTGATCAGTTACACGATGCAATAAAAAAATGTAGTTATTAATTTAGTTTGTAGTTATTAAGAAACATTGATGACCTTGATAACTCCGAAAAAAATGACCTCCGGAAAATTCGGTCCGTTGACACCATGCACATTACGCACCAAATATCTTTTGCATCACAATATCAAATATTGTACAAAAGAATAATTTTTAAGATAAATATTTCCCCCAACCCGTCAAACATGTTCCAATTTTTAAGAAGACGTTTGGTCAACTTTGACTTGTATCTCAGCAACCAATCAAGATATATTCAAAAAATCATTTTTATACGATTCTCATATACATGGTTTTCTGAAACAATTTTATTTGTGAATTAAAGAAACTGAAAATCAGAGTATTTTAATCGTTGTCAAATAAAACTAGACGGGTTGGTAAAATTTAATTTAACTTAACTAATGCATGTTATTAATCGTATCCTGGTGATTTCGTCACAGTACAGTACAGTGCACTTGGTCGCATCCTGTGCAGGAATTTTGTTCAGAACGAACACCTTGAGAGAGTAATTGAAGATCAACGAAAAGAGGCGACTCTTTCTGACAATAACCGAGGTATTACCGTAGTTACCGACTACAACATTTCATTATACCGTGTAGATCTGGCGGAATCGATCGAATTAGCGTGGGCGTCGTTCAGGCGAAGTTGAAGGTCGAAGAGAGGGGATGGTGATGCGGTCGAGATATCGACGGTCAGTTGTTCGCGGTTGTTTCCGGTCTGCGGGGATCCCCGGACTCGTTCTGTAACGGGACGGTGGTGTCACCGACACTGGCCGTTTTATTAGAAAGTTCAGAGGTAGAGAAGCGCGGCGGCGGGTGGCGGCTGATCATTATGCAGTTCACGTTGTCATATTCCATTACCGTAGCTGCCGGTTACAGATGCGGCTGCCGCGGTTAGTTCGAAGAACAATTGCACAATGCGATACATAGGAGAGGCCCCAGCGCGTCACCCTTCCTTCGACCGAGCTTGCAGATGACATCGATACTCGACTTCCCGGACGCGCGACGCGACGCGACGCGATGTTCCTGCGGCGTTTCCAGCCGCCTCGCGCACGATTCACCACGGCCACCACCCGGCAAACTTTACACTGCTACTTCGACGACCGGGATCACGCGTAACACGACCAATGGAACGTGTGTCGATCCCGGAAACCGGCAATGTTCCGGGAACTCCGTGCTTGGATCTCGTCTCCCCGAGATCACTCTTCGACGCGATCTCCAACTTTTCGAGATCCTTCATTACAAGACGTAGAACATCTCTTCGGCCAGCTGCGGTACTCCGTTTGATCAGAACGGATCGTGAACGAAACACTAGAATTTTTTAAAAATCGATTTCGCAGTGAAAAATTTTGAAACAAATCATTGTAATGCGTGCTATCAGGTAGAATGTTCATGGATTCTTTGGTAATTTTTCGGTAACCAGAACGGAAGAAATGGAGAATTTGTTACACCGTGCTCAACCCATGACTACCCTTAGGGTAGGGGTGCAGACTTAAAATTTGTAAAAGTTTTGGTTCGATTTGCTTCGGAAGCACATTTGAGCCTCTTATATCCTTTGGCTATTTGAGGATGTTCTGGAGGTACAATGAGAGAAAAAAAAACAATAAATTCGAAATTCATTAATATATTGGCAATGAAAGCCATTCGTGAGTATATTTTTGTTTTGAAGTATCTACTTGCGTTTTTCAAGGTTTATATAGGGTTTGAAGTGGAATTTTATGGATTCTCCATAAGAAGACGTGTTAAAATGTGCAAACTTTAAGTTGCTATAATTCTTAAACGGTGCAGTGAATAGAACCCAAACTTTGGCAATTGCATTAATTTAGTAAGAATTATATCTTGTCAAATTTTCAAAAATTTTGTTGCGTTTTTATATACCTCCAGAACATCCTTAAGCTTCCCTTAATAATTAGGCTCAATACCACTGAATAACAGAAATCGAAATAGCTGCTAAAAATTGTTAGTTATTCTTCAAAATTCAGTTTTCTTGAAAATCGATTTCCTCCATGTCTAACGACAGAAGCGAGTGTACTTGTGTACGAGTGAAATACTAGTGGAAACTTGTAATAATTCTAGCTTAGTAAAAAATTTGAAATTGCAACTTTCGCAAGGTAAATCTACCCTAAACGTCAATCAGCAACTCCCAAGTATGAACTTCTTGGTCTCCTCTTATTCGGTGTCCTCTGTGCGTTTCCACGGCGAAGCTAACAATAGTTCGATCAGTCGTTAAAATTTCGGAAAGCTTGCAACTGTTGACGGTCTAAGGACTACTGTTAGACCGGTCTCGCGAAAGCAGATCATGATTCACGACCCCAGTGGGGTTACCGCCTTGCTATATCGTTATCGTGGAGTGTTTTCTATCCGCGTTCGGTTGTTAGCGACGCGTAGTTCGACAATATTTCGTAAACTGCTGCCGAGTCCCATAGCAAGCAACAATCGGATTGAATTCAGAAGATGGGACAGACAGAGGGGGACAGATAGGGGACGGAGAGAGCGGAGAGAGAGATAGACAGTTAGAGACAGGGGAGAGAACAGGGATTCATAGCACACACATAACTAGCAGCCTTGTCATCTGTGCGATCTGTATAATGCGATACGATGTTGGTAAGTTGTCTCGCGGTGTTAATACGTTAATTAGAATTTCGCTAATTAATACTTCTGGAAAGCGATTCAGCGTGGCGGTTTGAGCCGCGAGTCGGGTAACCAACCAGGGATGAATGTCTCTGATGTAATTGGAGGATGATGCGACCGTTTCCAGGAAATTGAGGTAGCTGCTGCGGTGAAATATGCTTCGACCAATGAAAATCCTTTTCTTTCCGAGCGCACGGTATTTTCTTTGCGGGGTCTCGGATTAATTCAGGCGGTCTACGCGCTTCAACAAGTTGATTCACCGGCTACCAATTAGGGATTTCGCGATTATTCGACTTTCACCGATATCGTAGGACCCGTCAATATTATTAGCATCAGTCATATGTAATTTTCGTTTTTAGTATAGTAACTTAATTAGAATAATAATAATAATAAAATAATTTGTGCTTAGACATTTATTCTAAGCCATTCACAATCGGCTGCTATTCTAAAATCGATCATCTCATTCATAATTAAGAGAAAAATATTTTTCAGAAATCTATGCAAGTACATATATAAAATTATTTGTGTTTAAATATTTATTTCTCAGCTATTCACAATCGGCTACTACTTTAAAATCGATCATCTCATTCTTAATTCAGAGAAAAATATTTTTAAAAAATCTTTGCAGTATGGTAAATATATAAAATAATTTTTCTAAGCATTTTTACTCTCAAGCATTGTTAATCAGCACAACGATTGCTCGATTATTATATGTCACCGATACTTGCTGAACCAAAAAAATAAATACAGCTCGACACATAAACGTGATCAAACAAAACGAGCTTGTTACGAATCGATCCGTGCGTAACCCGCACGTTCCGAGCAGCCCCGCGAAAATTCATATATGCAAATCATTCTTACGTGGAAAAGTTGATTTGTCACGTCTCGTCCGCGATCCGCGCGAAACGCCATTCATCCCGTTCTACTCTGCGGCTGTATTAATTGGCATCATTCCAATTACCGGATTAACTACTCGAAACAACTCGGCAATTTGTGGTGCAATTTTATCCACCATATCGGTCGGCGAGCCGTCAGTTATTTTCACCTCGAATTCTCATTCTCGTCACGTACCGGACAGCATGACGAACGTTCCGATTTGTTGCATTACATCGTCGCGTTCGTTTTATCGCCGGGACCATGAATTTGTAGAAGAATTGCGCGCTCGCGGAACCGGATGAAACAATATTTGCCCGAACCGCGGAAGAAAGTTTACGGATGGACGAGCTTCTGTGATAATGTTACGCTGCCAGATTTGAAACGGAACATTTTTATTTGCGCCCCGTTCACGATGTGTTACGCTTTTCATCGAGAACGTACAGAGCTGTTCATTTTAAGCGGTTTATTAATTTTAAATCAAGTGTAATATAACGTATTATAAATCAACTGTAATTTTCACACACATGCAGTTGTGTTTATTATTATTTAAACTATAGATTCCAACCAACCCTCTTCGAATGTTACACACAGTTAAAGCAGGGATCCCTTTTACCCTGGAAATAGAATAATACACACAACGGCAGTCGTGTAAAGCAGAGGTTTTCACTAGGGTTGAAATATTCTATACTGATAAAAATAAAACTATTGCTGATATACATGTATGTACAATTTCAAGAAAATTGATCATGGCAACCATGAAATTCATACACCATTGCAATCATAGAGTTTAAATAATAATAAAGATAACTGCATAAAAATTACACTATCTTATCTCTTCATGTATAATCAAACACGTATTCAAAATTTTAAAACACTTCATTAATAATGATCAATTAAATTTTTTTATCTCACTGTACCTTCAATTTCCATCGCAATTTCTTCCTGAAACTTGGAACACTACACTGAATATACTCAATGCAGAAAACAGACGTACAACCCACAATCGTTCCTCAGAGCTCTCCCACCCTCACCTCGCATCGGCGCGGTGAAATCGTAAAATTTTAGGACACGTTGCATTTTTATCTCGCTCTCAATTACACGTGCCGTGAAACTTTTTAACAGCGTCGCCGTTAAAACTGTAAATGCATCGCATCATCCTTAGCGACAGGGAGTTACGATGTTGGCGCGAGTAAAGCCGAAGGAAGGACCGTCTAACCAATTAGCAGTCCTCGTTCTTTCGTGCATAGACGTTGCCCGCTATTATGCATCCTATAAAATTAAGAGCCACGCTAACGACCAAATTATAAAACTGCTCGAAAATTGTCGGGATTATGGCTCCGTATTGTATTTACATTCAACAGCATTGTTCGCGAAAAACAGAACCGTCCGTTTGCTATCAACAACCTCGAAAATTCGACCAGTTGTTAGAAAATCTGGATGCGAGATTTTTTAACTTTAAACAAAAATAACACAGACTTAATCCATGTACATAAGTTTTGACATTTGGTCAACTTTGACAGCCTGTATCTCAGCAACCAATCAAGATATTCAAAAAATTCAAGCTGCATTTCATGCATTGATGAATACCCAATATATTAAAAATATACAAATATTGCACAAAAGAATAATTTTTAAGATAAACATTTTCCAACCCATCAGACACGTTCCAATTTTGAAGAAGACGTTTGGCCAACTGTGATGGGCTGTATCTCAGCAACCAATCAAGATATTCAAAAAATTCAAACTGCATCTCATGCATCGATGAATACCCAATATATTAAAAATATACAAATAGTGCACAAAGAAGAATAATTTTTAAGATAAACATTCTTCAACCCATCGGACACGTTCCAATTTTTAAGAAGACGTTTGGTCAGCTTTGACAGCTTGTATCTCAGTAGCAAATCAAGTTATTTAAAAAATTCCAACTGCATTAGCTGCACTGATGCATACAGAATGCACTGAATTTTTCCCAGATGTTTTGGAAAAACTGCAGAACTGTTGCATGCCAGAATTGGTCGGGGCGCGCGTGCATTATGCGACAGTGCCGCGAAGAGAACGGCGAAGTTGAAGAGCGTTGCAGGCTGCAAGTGCAAGGTTTAACGAGGAAACTGATCTGGCTTGCATCAGACCGTTCCCGGATGTGTATATATATATATATATATATACATATATAGCTTTCTTGTGTGCAGTGGAAAATCGAGCTCCGCGAAGCCCCGGTTACATGGTAACTCAGTTTCACCTGAGCTTTGCCTTTCGGAAGTGTAACGGGAATTCTGATACACGCGGAACGAGCGGCACACTTTGCCACATATATTCTTCGCCTCTATTCAGAGTCACTGTGCTCTTCCGCCGCGTGCTCGTCTTTTTATCACTGAGATTTCAGTCTTCTCTTTCTTCTTTCTCTCTCTCTCTCCATCTCTTTCTCTTGCGCTTTTCTTTTCGAGTTTCCCCGTGCTTGGATGCCCGTAGCACTCCGCGAGCGTGATTGGGGAACGCGAAATAACGAGGGTTGACGTGTTCCTTCGTTGTGTCGTCTCTTTATTCACCATTATAGCGATGGCTGCAGGGTAATGTTGTAATGATGCAGTACGGACTGTGGCCATTGAATTCGACCGTATGAACAAATTCCTGTTTCCTGCCATACCGCCGTCGAAATGGCACATTTCCTGCATGGATTCTTACTGAACAACTAAACAAATTCCTAGTAAATAATCGATTCAGTCTGGGAGATTGTTGAAAAAAATTAGAGACTCACGAGTGGCTTGCAAAAGGCTGCATTGATTAATTCAATTTACTATTTTGAGTGTGGTTTCTGAATTGGATATGAACGAATTTCTATTTCCTGTATGAATTCCTACTGAATAACTAAATAAATTCTTAGTGAATAATTGAGCGAGTATTGGACTATTGACTAATTATATTTATTATTTTGCCTGCGGTTATTTAATTGGATATTAACGAATTTCTATTTCCTGTAGTACTGTGATGGAAATGACTCACTGACATTTGCAGAAATGATTTTATAAATAAATAATTGACCGAGAGTAAAATATAGCTGGATAAAACAGGATATCTGTGCTCAATGGCGTGTGCATGGAATTAAAATATGATCAGTGCGGGTTTTAAATTATGTATTCGTGACTAATGGATCTCTAAGTATAGAATGAAAATTGTGTACATTGATGAAGGAAAAATCTTCTTGTCATTCGTAAAAATCCAATATACTGAATACGAGGAGAATCATAGAGACGTTCGAGAAGGTTTCATATTCTCTTTCGCAGAAGAAGAATGCGCACAACATGGTTTACGAGCTAATACCAGCGAGATAGACGATTCCGGGCAGCGAATCCGAAAACGAGGGGCACCATCCGTATCGCCGCAATAGAAGAAGTTCCGTGACTTCTTTCGCCCGCGAGAAAATAGCCGCCGCGAGTTTTCACCGACAAGACACCACATGCGTTCCGCAGTAAACCCGCCTCTTAACGTCCGGTTATCACGAAACGAGACTTCCGTTACCGGGGGCGTAAAACCTGCTCTCTCCTTCTCTCCTCCTCTGCTCCTCTCCTTCCCTCTTTCTCTATCGTTCGCCGAAACGGACGAGGAACAACTTCTAACTGCCGTTATAAATAATGAGCTGCAATTAAAGAGCCACAGAGTACGACGGTACGTCGGGGGAAGAGTGTAACGAAACGATGGAAATACTGTCGTGTCGCTGAACGGATGTACATACGTATACAGGGTGTGTCGATAATGCGAGATCAGGTTTACTTCTATATATCATTGTGTATATGCCCATTTGTTATAATTAACACTAAACCTACCGAGTACTAAAAGCGACTAAAATGTCTTAGCTTTACAAAAATTACAAGGCTTCATTTATTTAGATTATGTGCAATTCTTATTACAATATCTGCCCGAGTAGAAAAATATATCGAATCAATTTTCAGATAACCAACTTCATAGTTTCAATAATTGTGAAATGAAAAATATGAAACCTTTTAGTTTAGTGTTAAACTGCGGAATTTTATTATTCGGATTTATTATTTTTATTATAGGCTTATTTTAATCGATTAAGGACCATTGCCGAAGAAAATGTACATTGGCATTGAAAAATTTAAGTTGGCCGCAATATTTCAAAAAATGTAACATCTAAAAAAATTTAACTGTATAATAGATTATTAGTTATTTTAGATGTCACGTCTCGTTGTCTTACGTTGCACACAACGGTCCGCATAACTGTTTCCTAACTTTATTATTTCAGTTGCAGAAAAAATGTTAAAGCGACGAATGTAGTCGAAATAGAAGCAGAAACAATTGCGTGGACCACCCTGTATATCGTGGTGCGTGCTTGATGAGCTGATCGGGGGAGGAAGCTCGAACTGGTTGGTACGAAACTTTGTTGAAACCCTCGGCACGAGGTGGCGGGTTCTCATGTGCACGTGCACACCGGCAAAACTGTTCTGTGAATTTCGTGAATGAGCCTGTTCCGACCGAGGGGGTTAATTATGAAGAGATTATAAAAGTATAATACCGTATTAAACAGGCCGTTCGTGTTGTACAAATATTCGTGATTATCAAGGGCCCGGTAATCACGGATAGTGCAGCTAATTTACTCGGACAAGCAGCGTTTACATATCCGGCGAACTTTTGCGAGATTATGCGACGTCGAGACCGGTCTCATGAACACGAATCCTTTTCATAAATGTTTTACAATCATTTCCAGTGGCTGCCAAAAGTAATAGTGGGTTGGGAAGAAAGTTCGTAGCGTTTTCAAATTAAGAATCGAAGATAAAATTCAAGTATTTATTCATATGTTTATTCAATAACACGAGAAGTTACTTTTAATTATAAATAATATACTTATAAGTCATAGCTAATTTACAAATAATACGAACTTTCGTTCCAACCCAATAGTAGGACCTTTATGTAAATTCCTATTTTCCATGTATTATTTAATACAAACTGGAGATAGAGGAAAATTTCTTTCATCTAATAGGAGATTCGTCATTGTAAAAATAATACAAAAATAAATCTTTGCTCTGCTGTAAATGTTTTAAACTTATTGTTTCTCTTAAAAAATCATGGAAAAATCCATTTGAATACCACACGAGTACTTTTTAAAAGTATTTAATTATATGGAGCAGTTTAAATCATTTTTTAACGCTCTATATAGTTAATGTAACTCGTGACCTGTACTTTGATATACTATTATGTTAATTAGAATCAATTGCCGCAACAAATGCAAATTACAAGCCGCATCCCGCGAATTCCGACGGAGTTATTATTGCGAGAAGCGTCGAAAACGTGCAAACAATATAAATAAAAGCCATGGTCGGTTAAGTAATAAATATTGAATTACCGGCGCGCGCTACGCTTTTGCCCGTCGAAACGCGCCTAACAAAGTATCCCTTTTAAATAAACTGGACAAATAAACCGAATTTACCGGCGTATAAAGATATTGTATTTTATCAATGGGGTAACGCAGCCCTGGCATCGAGGTCTATAGAATAATCGCCGAACGAATAAGTAAATGTTGCATAACGATCACACGAACGGTAGTTTAATCCGTTGAAATTTTTCCATTAGGAACTTTCTTGTTATGCAGATCTTTATACCCGCGATGTATAATTTGCTTGAATTACGCGCGTCACGCACTACCGACACCAGCCGCTACTAATACTCCATCGCTATATTTTCACTTTTTTTCGTGTTGTGAACATATGTATTACATCGCTGATAAGTGTCGCGAAATTCTGGCAACTGTCACTTCGCACCTTGCAATAAATAGTGGTCGCAAACTCTTTCTACTCTTTTACGTAACAAAAAATACCAGAAAGATTTAAAAGCTTTACAAATCAGGTTTGAACAAACTTAAACAGAAAACTTTGGAAACTGAATCATACGTTTAAGATTGGGAATAAGTCACTGTCTGATTTATATTGGTTTGTAATACTGTGTGGATTGGTACTACGGATTTATGTAACTTTCATGTCCGACTTATATCAGTTTGTACTACTGTGGACTTTTAAAAAATACCAGAAAGATTTAAAAGCTTTACAAATCAGGTTTGAACAAACTTAAACAGAAAACTTTGGAAACTGAATCATACGTTTAAGATTGGGAATAAGTCACTGTCTGATTTATATTGGTTTGTACTACTGTGTGGATTGGTACTATGGATTTAGGTAACTTTCATGCCCGATTTATATTGGTTTGTACTACTGCGGATAGGTACTACTTGATGAAAAGAAATAAATTTTCTCTAATTGGAAGCAAACTTGCGACAAATTAACTATGTACACGCGTTTAATATATAACCAGAATGATAATCACACTGATTAAGTTATTAATACACTGCGGATTTTATGCATTTATGACAAAAATGGACACCTACAGTTTCAAGCAGTGGACATGATAAAAATATTTAAAGACATGAATGTATTAGTTTCAGTTTAATAGGATAATAAAAAGAAGAATACAATTTTTATTTGGTTTCTGTGTCCTGCAATAAATGCGAACATTTTATATTTTGCATAAAGATTCGCAGTCTAGTTATAAACAACTTCATAATTTTCATGTAAAATTGTACACACTTCAAGAACAGCAAGCTTCGATATAATTTATTTTCTGAAGTCAATAATAGTTGCATACCGTTTAACTGTGACACCATAAAAAGTTTAATGAACAATGAAAAGCTATATTAGAAAATATGACGTAAAAATGTAATGAAAAATATTATCTTTCCAAATTAAAAGATTAAACCAAGTATATTAAACCAAGTATCGGTTCTAAAACCGTCTAATAATATCATTATACTAGCCAATTGATTCATACGGGGTCGGACAGTTAAAGGCTTATATCGTTTCAGCGGACGAGCCGCGGAATCGCGTTTTAAGCGGAGCAACTCTCAACTTCTGGCTGCCAGAATTTCGCATGTTTGATTTTAATTACCGTCTGGTTAAGCGCCTGACCTGTCGCGGATTTCACCCGCGTATTAGTAACACGGAAATTCATGTCGCTCGTCGGTTTACGCGATGATAACCGCCGAGTCATTCTCCAACTGGGCACGAAGACCACCGCTGTGTTAGCCGCAACCGTGCGAATGTCAAAAACGTCGTATCCGCAACAGCTACGACTTCCGGACCGAGGTTTCGCTGCCGTACACCGGCCCCCGGGCTCGTTCGTCTATGGCGATGGTGTGCGTTGTGACAGGAAAATGTCTGTCGCTCACGAAATTAAGCGAAACGGGCTGCGAACATCGTCGCGGGAACGTATGTTTTCGGCGAAATTTCAATTTCCCAGCTCTTTCAACACTTTCGATTCCAGCTCTTTCTCTTTGGACCTTTTCAGTTTGTTTTTTGACGCGGTTTGCGTTCAATATCGGCCCCCACTAGCTTTCGCAACGTCAAAATTTTTTAGATTGTGTTGTACATTTTTTATATTGTTCATTTCATATATTGTATATTTTGTATATTGAATATTTTGTATTTTGTATATTTTGTATATTTTGTACATTGTATATTTTGTACTATATACTTTTCGTAAAAGTCGATACTAGCTAGGAGACCATCATCCCTTACCTCGCGTTCTACTGACAAGTTCGGATAATCGAGATTCCACTTTATGTTGGATCACACGAGCAACTATGATTTGAATTATACCATGCTTGGGCTCATTTTAACCACAAAACTTCCACGAATATGTTAGTAAAAGTTCTCATAAAAGAATTATCACAAATAAAAAAGTTATATCACTTTCCATCAACTTTACTAGCTACAGACAAGAGACAAAGTCTACTACCTATACCGAAATATGTACATTCTCCATCGCACACGCTATACCCTAAGTCGGGGAGTTCCAACTTGTAACTCGCGAGTCATAGGCAGCACACCCACTCTTAGACTTCACCGTTGCCGTAGAACTTCGTCCCCGTGCTACAGTAGGAGGAAGAGATTTGACTATGGTGGGGACCTTGCGTTTCTCGTAGGGGAACAAGTTGGAACTCGATGCCCCAAGTGATCTTTTGAAAACGAGCGCGGGTAATACATTATCGCGAGTACTTGTACAGATCGTAACCCAGGCCGATGCAACCATCGCAAACAATGTGAAAAATGTAAAAACAGCGAGGATTAAAAAGTCATCATAACAAAGCACGGGCCAGTTTCATCTATCGACACGTCCGTTTAATCCTCTCCGGCCAGATCGCCGTGAGCAATTGCCAGGTTGAAGCTCGGCGCTCCCGCGCGATTCCCATGGAGCGCGCAGTTTAATTCTTTCGAAATTTTCGGAGCCTCTGGCATTCACCATCATCCGGCGATCAGCGTGACGGGGGTGGACGTCGATAGATGGGGTTTGCACGGGGGCGTAGATGCGAGAGAGGTGGCTGGGCAGGCCCATCGAAGAAGGATGGTCGGGGAGGCTAAAGGGAAGGTTGCGAAAGCGTGGCAAGGGCCACTGAAAGCGGCGCATTCAAGCGAACTGTATTGAAACGATGGCTACATTTCTAGCTATTCCGACGGAACACAAGAGTCCTTTTATATGCATCGTGCTCGCCCGGATTCGTTGGTCAATCCGTCTGCACGGATGAATCAGTAGCAGCCGCCGCCGCCGCGTCGGCCTTGAGTCTGGCGAACCCTTGAGCGTTACTCTGAAAACGCCCTGCATTAAGTCTCGGCTATTAAATAAGCATCTTTTATCCGGGATCCCAATGAACGTTACCATCTCTGTCTTCATTAAACGTTAAAACCCCGCGGAATAAAGACACCACCGATACGAGAACACATATCGATAACCCACGCGAAAGCCCGCGGTCCGATGGGGATGATTGGCGCCCGCCGAATTGATTGCGGTTATCGGCGATTGGCGAGGGTGAACGCGAAACGATTTTTTTGTCGGGTGTTTGTGCAGCCTCTTTCTAGTCTGATCTGCATGGCGAAATAAGGGGACTCAGGCAAATTGCCGGCGATCAACTGGTAGCTCGCGAACGCTGTCGCGTGTCGTTTGAAACTGTCACATCAGTTGTGTGGCCGTCAATGTTTATCCATCGAGCTCGAGAATCAATTTCTTAGGCTTCGGCCACGTTTACTGTTAACTGGGTATCTCTGGAAATGTTTCAGAGATCAGAAGAGAACTCATATCGACAAGCTAGCTCATTGATTCTTAATTACTCAGCTGAATAATTAAATTTTTCTAACCCTTGATGAAGTTCGCTCATATTTAACTAACTCGTAAATCACCAATTGAAAGAATCATTTCAAAAATCTTTCCAGACTTTGCAAGAGACTAAGATCTAAAATTAAAAAAGAAAACAAACATGATTTACATCCAAAGCTCTCGACCGAAGTATAGCAAGGTCCTTGTTGCTGCGAGGGACCAGAGAGAGCCGCAGTGGCACTCGAGGCAGCGATAAACCGTTGACGGAAAAATGCGCCGTCCGATTTAAGGGAATCGCGGCAATCTGGCAGTCGGGTTCCAAAGGATTTTAATTAGCCGGGTAATTCCGGGTGCATATTTCTGTACAGTTCGAGATTTGTTCCACGGCGGAAGAAAGAGAATAAGAGATCCGAAAGGGAGTAACATGGAAAGAAAAACGTGCAAAGGAACACGAAAAGGGGAGAGAAACGCCGGAGGAGGGGAGGTTTCAGGTATATAAAGAGAGAAAGAGTAGGGGTGATGTTGAAGAGAAGACGGGGAAGTAGTCGGCGAAGAGGGTGGAAGAGGGGTAGATTGCAAGAGGGAAGAGAGGTCGTAGTTGTCTGAATGCTGCGGCTAAAGGGCGGGTTCTTAGCCTCTTAACCGCTCTAACGTGGAAAAGCACGACTACTTCGACGCTACAGGCAAAGTTTACCTCGCTAATTCAGCCGTAGTCTGCCGTAGGAAATGTTGAAAGGGAGTAAATTTGACCGTGGTGTAGGGAGCGGCGCAGTCTCCCTTGAGCAAGGCCGGCTCATTGACTCCCACCCCGCCGCGCCGTATAGGCGAAATGTATTTTAGTTTCGCGTATAATTAACGAGGGAAGTGTTATAAGCACCTGCGCGCGACCTACGGAGAATTTTCGGGACAAAACACGTGATTGGGTTCTTTCATGTTGCCTCCATGAAATTGTAGAGAGGGTTCTCTCCTCCCCCGGTAGGGGCTTTAAACGGCTCCATGGGCGGGCGGGATACGCCGCGCCGGTGGGAAAGAATTAAAGGATTTCTGCGCTTTTAAATAGCGCGCATTTAAAAGCCGCCGAAAACCCGGCTGGACTCTCCCTCGTTCGCTCAATGGATGTTCACTGTTATCGTCCGCGGTACTCCTTTTACTGAAAACTGATCGAACCCCAGCGCTATTGATTTTTGCGGGAACTAGCTTAAGCCGGCGAGCCGGTCACTTTCTTTCGCGGGTTTCTCTTTTTGCGAGCCTCGAGGTGGACACCACACTCCGCCGCAATACAGTGCGCGAGATCGAATTGTTAGGGCCACTTGCACTAAAACTAGCTACATTATCCGTCACAATAAACGAATGCTCCTCAAAAACCCTCTGGGAAGACCAAAGAAAATAATGAAAACTTAACTGTATAATATATGTATCCGAGATATATACAGTGAATCGAGAGAAATTATTTGAGAAATTCGTAATAAATCATGGCACCACAATAATCTTGGACTCATTTCGAAGCTTGAATACTCTACTTTCGCACAAAATTATTCAGTCTTCTGTAAGATAGTTTTACACGACGTGGCAAATGAAAAACTGAGGATCCATTTTTGCTAGATGTTATAAATTGGTACCTCTGTAAAAACATTATAAAATTTGTCTCGTGACTGAAACCGTCATGTATGTGAAGATTGAAGCCACCCATTTACAGCGACACCTTAAAATATGATGTACGATTTTTTCCCACTGCTTTATGGAATAAAACCTTATGTCAGTGTAACGTAGTACACCTTTCGTTTTAACCGTAATGAAACGACTAAAAGAATTTTTCCATTTTTCCATTTAACGGTTGGTAGGCACGACTACAATGTTAGGTGCGCGCAGATCGATCGCCGCAATGAATGCATAAAACCGTCAGTCGAGGAGTCGGACATTTAGCAACTGGCGGCGCGTATAAATTTCATCGAATTTTGATTCAACCCTCCCGGTCGGTCCTGTATTTTCGCGCTGCATCAAAGGTAGCATTGCGAGGGTCGGCGTGTGGGTAGTTAGAGGGCGAGGGGGGGGGGGGGGTCAGGCTGTCGAAGAATCAACCCGAGCTATGCACGTGCGTAAATTCACGGGTCACGCGTGCACCGGGTGCCCTGGAATGCGGGAGTAGCTACAAATTGCGGCCATTACTCTCGCCACGAGGCAACGGGGGCTGTTCCCGTTCTTCTGGCGGAGTACGCCGAGACTATTGTGTATGAAATGATTATGGCAGGCGCGCGGTATGAGGTCGCGAGGCCGTGCGCAGCCGTTCGTCACTTAGATTGGCCCGCTGGCAATTACAAAAGGCGGCATTTCGCACGCTCAAACTGCGATTACACGCGCGCACCCTAACCCCCGGCCGCCTCGCATCAGTGCTTCCGCTTGTCCGCTCCCTGATAAGAGATAGCCGTGATCACGCGTGTCCGGAACTCCGGCGATGCTTAGCTGGATCATTTCCGAATTATAATTGTTATGGCTCCGGCACGGAAACACCGGCTACCCTCTCCGCTTGATTAAGAGTTCGAGCGTCGGTCGCTTGACGGATCCGAAATTCTCAAGGTGATCAATCATAGACACTTCTTTACATTTTGTCTAGTGAACTAATCCTACCATCTCGAGGAAGCTCAAATCGTTCCATTTAATTTTAAAAAAGTTATTAGCAGCAATGTGATCAAGTACCTCGCAAACAGGTTCGAACTTTGATTGAATTCGAACTCTCTATAAAGTACTTCGAGAAAAACAGAAACAGTATTCCTAAGTATACTCGAACCAATGCCAAACAGTTTAGAACCTTTTACAGGTACTTTGGTAAACGGAAATAATACTTGCATGTATATTCGAATCTTGACAATCATCATGACAATTCTTATTTTGTATAAAGATCCGCTAAAAGGATGTTAATTTTGTTCCGATTCTAGGACGAATAACAAGAAGCAACTATTCAATTCATATGGATAGATCTTTACACTGTTAATGACAATAGAATAAAATATATTTTAGTTCAATGATAAAATCATAACATTAGCCTGCCACTAAGAAATTAGAATGTACCTGCGCGTCAAAATGGACCCACTTGTCGACATAGTCCAGTGTATATGTTCAAATATTCAGTAGTATTATTTTTAGTAAAATGTTTAGAAATCGGTCATTCGTGGTACCAAACGCACGTAATCGGTAATAATAAATATTCCGATTCGAGAAAGGAGCAATTAAATCGGTCCATTCGCAATTCCAGGATCGTCCTTGAGGGTGACGATTGAAGCCATCGCCGAGAATTCGGCGAAAATCAATGACGTCCGGGACATAAATAGTCGAAGTTCCCTGTGACTCGAATGGCCGATTCTGGGACGACGTTCTCAATAAAATTCAATTATTTTTCGAAAGGAATTGATGTAGCTTCGTCGGAAATGCGAAGGCACGTTTAATATTGCCTCTCTGGAGCTAATCAATCAGTCCCGTTCGATTCCGATATAATTGAGCATGAGAAATCTGTTATTCAAATACGGGGTCACGCTTATCCGATCCCCGCTAACAAATGAGACGGTTGTCGATCGAAGAAATGGGAATATTTCACTGGAGGATTCCATTATGGGATGTCGTCGAAAGAGACAGTGTTCTTAATGAGGTAATTAAAGAAAAAGGAGCATGGAACGTAAAACAACGATGAACGCTCTTACAGCATGTAGCTGCTGTGTCTGACCATTATCGACTGATTCTACTTGCAGCACGCAACTTGTAGCAGCTCGTGTTGAAACGATCGTGGAAAAAATAATTTTGTGATCACGTCAGTAATGAATACGTTAAATCAATTTAACTAATTAAAAACGTGTGTTCAAACAGCAATAAATTATCGTATTCGAAATATTTAAAAATTCTTGAGAAATAATATTAAAAGATTTGAAAAAAATTTATTTAATAAATTACTTATACTAAATGTTTGGAACATCTGCAGCCTTTTAATAGTTTACGGGGTCGTTTATTCGAGCAAAGGGTCGATAGATTCGAGTAAAAAGGCAGGAGGGGCCGACTCATGTTAACAGAATGGAAGGGACCGACCAAACCGGAAGCAATGGACATTGGAAACGACAATATGAGATACAAGATACGAACACGTGTACTCTTGGTATCGGACGCAGCCGTACGATAACGTTGACGTAAGTTATGAGTCAAGTAAATAAAGGGAATAATGGAACGCCGGCGAAAAAGGTTCGCCACGGTTAAGTAAAACGCGTGAAAATCTGATCGCGTGCTCTACGGTCAACGATCTGATGGCGAGAGGGCTGCCGTTCTCCTCGCTCGAGGAAATTAAATCAGCCATTGACAGTATCTGCTGTGAAAAAATATAAAACATGCTCCAATTGTTGCTTTACACCCTTCCGTGCCTGGCGTTCTTTATGCAAAGTTGAAATGGAAATTAAATGCACGAAAGAGTATTTTAAATTTGATTATTAGATAAGCTTCGTTAGAAAAGTTTAATAGAGTAATAAAAAATGTTTGTATATTGTATCGTATAAAAATGACATTGTCAGAATTTATCAGGTGTTCTGCGATTTTAAATTTTGAAAAAATTCTCCTCCACTCGCCAAACGCGACGAGTCGCAACTATTTCTTGTATATTGACAAATGGTCCCGGCAATGATGTTTGCGGGTATCCGAAATTCGTGGACATTTATACATATACGCCGATACTTCGTTTAATGATTTGTTTTATATGAACATATTAGTAGGCAACGAATAACATTTGCACACGGTAAAACTTCGGAATCTGAAACGAGTCTCGCGGACACATATCCATCCGCGATGCAATATTAATGTCGCCGCGTCATTTTAAAATATAAACACTTCGCAGCTTTGTGTGAATTATTCATGGACCCGCGATTGTTATCTGTTCGGTTTATCATAACGCCTGACCCACGTTCTCGACTGTCACGAAATTATTAACTTCTAGGACAACGTTGTTCGATCATTTCGGCCCCGAATTTGATTTCCCCTATTATCATTATTACCGCGAAATAATTCTAGTAGTTTTAATAGTGAACAAAAGAAAAAGACAAAAAATATGTCGAGACGAAATCAAATTTTCAAGTGTAATACACATTTTATAACATATAGTATTACACGGAATTGTGTTACATTAAATTTTTAAATATCTTTTACAAAGGTTCGAGTTGTCGAAAGCAATTTTTTGGATCCACTTCTGTAAAATACCTTTTCACATCATTTTAAACACAATTTTGCGTCAGTTTTTTCCGACATGAAATTCACAAATTCGGACTTCGCGCTTCGAGTTTACATACATTGAATAATTTGGAACTTCTCGCGTAATTTGCCGAAATAAGCGTATCCTGGAAAATGGATTTTTGCGAGGAACAATGCGAGAGTACCTTCAGCCGGAATTATTTTTCCAGGATGTCGGAGACACAACGGCAGTTTCCGGTCGAGAGGATCAAAATTTTATCGACATGAATTAGATTCTCGAGAACTAAAGAAGCAGCCGTCGAACCCGGGCCTTTGTCGCTTGTAAAGTTCGAATGCGTTGTCGCGTGATGGCGGCGGGAGCATACGTGGAAAGGTTTCGAAAACTTTTCGCCGGTTGGCCGCTCTCGAAGCGAAAAGTTATTATTCCAATCAATTTCTCTCGGAACAGTAACACACAACCTGTTTAAAGTTCGGTGAAACGAGGTGAAACTACAAAGGTCGATGGCGCGAAAGCGTATGCCGGCTAATCCAACTTCGACAAATCTGCCGATGTACTGGGAAATCAACTTTTCCCTTGGTCCACCTTTCTCAGACTTTCACCGAAAATTACGTCAACGTTCCTTTTCCCGCGACTTTAATGCGGTGGCCACTTTTCGGGCCGGAATCCTGCGGCAAACTTCGATTTTCGTCGGATGTTTCCGAAGAACGAGAAGAAAAATATTGGGTCGAGTCGCACAGAATTTTTATTTAACCGTAGAGGAAGCCACAATTATCCTTCAACTTATTTTCAATTATTAGACTGAAAATTTAAAGGAAGCAACAATTATGTTTTAATCAGGGACCAAAAGTAACAGTTATTCTAAAATTTTCTACGATAAAAATCATTAATAAAAAGTAGATTAATTTTAAAGCAGTAATGCGCCATTTTTGGTTTATTAAATTTATCAATAGAGAAATATTTTATTCACTTTCTGTCTGTTGCCATCGATTTACAATATTTTTATTGTGCATAAAAATCCGCAGTCTCTTGCTGAATAATATTTTGTTCTTTGCTCATACATGCTACACACTTAAACGTAAAGATATTGATTTGTGTGTAACCATTTCCCACATAAGTAGACGTCAAATAAAGCTGATTTTGCTAAGTGTACGTAAGTATACGGACAGGTATTGCACGTATATGCGTACGTCAGTCGCTTCTCTCCAGTCTGGGGAATTGAAAGAATTTCGATCAGAGAATTGGAGGATTTGTTATGAAGATTTTATGCGATCTGACGGATCTGTCTGCGCCGCGAGAGGCTTTTCTACTTCATAATATTGGTACGCAGAATCAAAGCGGAGAACGGGAAACGTTTCCATTAAATCAAATTGCCAACAATTATCATCCCGACGTTTCGCGATCAAATTCATTCTCGTCGACGTCTGATCGATGTTCTTCGTTCATTTCTCTCTCTTTATGCTTGTTCCCCAAAATTTTTCGCTTTTATTTTCGCATTCTTTCTACTTCAAATTTCTCCCATTTCCGGGAAAATATTCATTTTTTTTACTCCCGGCCGGGCAAGCTTTTTGCTTTCAAATTGCTGACTGTATTTCACACTTTTATTATTGGCGAAAATTTGCTTTCCATTTCGAGTAGGTAATTGCTCTGCTGAAACTTTAATCATCGTACTATTTATTTTAATCTTTTGCAATGGTACTTCTTCGTGCATTCCGTTTTTTTTTCAAATAGTTGCGAAGTGGCCGAAAAATTTGATGGAAATATGTTTTTTCTTAAAGAACTCTGATTTACGATTTCGAAGAGATAAATGGTGAAAACTAATGTTGAAATGTTTTTAAACTTGTTACAAGTATATTTAATTATCAGACTGCAGATTTTTGTGCAAAATAAAAATTGTTCGGGTCAATAGCAAAGCACAGGAAAATTAATAATTCAGTAATTACATTTTAGTCTTACTTCTACATTTAAAAAAATTTTTTTAATTTAATTTTTCCTGGTGCTTCGGCTAAATCTTTTCGTTGCGTTTCAATTATTCAATAAAATAAGAGAAAATTTCAACACGAGAAATCCGTGTAACATGGATCTACAGCAATAAATTCTTTAATCCAAAGATCAAACACCGTTAAAATTCCAGCAACGACGCGGGATCTTTAAGACAAACAGAATGAGACTCCGGCGCGGGAGTTCACTGGACCAAATACGAAAATCGTGCGAACTCGAGCAATGCAACCGGACCGTAAATCCTTGCACGGTTCCTACACGCTCGCCAAACAAATAGGTAACTTTTTTACGACGAAACTTCATCTTTTTTTTATCTCATCGCGAGATAAGGGAGAGGGTCGTAAATCATGGATAAGTGAAAATCTTACACGGGAAAACACCTGACGCGCTTGGAAAAACGAAGGGGACACGAATTGCGATAAACAATGTTTCGAAACGGGTTGGATTTCGTCAACGGAGTATTTTACTGATTCCTTGTTTCAACTTCTTCAGTTTTCCATTTAAGGGTAACAGAATTAATCGGGGGAAAATGGATTTCTAGTGGACTGATCTTGAAGATGACTTCGTAAATTGATCATAAATCGACGTAGATCTGCAATGTACTTCAAAAATTGTCTTTGGTCATGTTCTAATACACTAAACATGAAGATGACATCAAGGTCAAGACAGAAGAACTGCAAAACAAGCACAACAAACCTGATGTAATAGCATAAATCTGATTCACACTTTAAAAATTATCTTTTTACCACCTTCTCAAGTAAACGCATTATTGTATTGTATTTCAACCGTATGATGAACAATAGTCTTCCAATAGACAAAACATGAAGGCACCTTTACGATGTTTCAGAAAACGAAATTATATAGAAGACTCTTGTTTTCTGAAATATCGTGAAAACGAAATTGTATAGAAGACTTGTAGCACATAGATAAAGACTAAAAATCAATATTAAAAGATTCCATATAATATCGGAGATCCCGAAAAAATTCAGGAGAAACCCGAACATTTTCGAGAATCCCGTCTCGGTCCCGCACACCTGTAACACCTTCGCCAAGACACAACCATTACAAAACTGATGAAAATATTTGATAGGATAGCATAAATTTGCACAATACTTCGAAAACTGAATGATGGTCACCATCTCAAATGAACAAAACCTGAAGACAGCGTGAAGATCAAGTCTGACACCCATTCCGAAAATCTCAAACAGCTCAAAGGACGTATCAAAGTCATTAGATGGAGCGCAGGGACGACCGGCAACAGAGTTAACAGGTTACAGATCGCGCAGTTCGCGGAGGTATAATCAATCTCCGGGAACAATTGGCGGCAAGCATCAGCGGACAAAGGGGGACAATAAATCAGAAAACGAGAGCCCTGGATCGGGAACCGTGGAAAAGTCGTGGAAAAGGTGGTGGCCGGTTAGGCGAGGGAATGAGCGTTGGTATATGGCGTGCTCATTCCAGGGGGATGATTTAGCTTCGCCGCAGCGACACGGGCTTCTCTCGTCGGGAAAACGGGTTTGCGGGGGTGTATAGGGGCTTGTCGGGGCCGGTGAGTCATGGTAGCGAAGGCAGCCGGTGTACGTAGATGTAATTACATGGAAAAAATTCCAGTCAGGGCCTGCCGAGCGTTCTCGTTGTTGAGTTAGGAGTCGCGTTGTATGGCGTGCCCCGACTTAGAAATTGGCCCTGGCCAATCACCCCCTACCACCAACCCTTTCCCAATCACGTGCCCGCATTTGCTGTGGCTTACCTTCGGGGATCGTCCCACCGAAATCTCGACGGGACAATCAGGAATCAACGGCACGCTCTTGCCAAATTGCCTGGTCACTTTTAAATATTAACCCTGTCCCCCACCCTCTTCCCCCCCCCCTTCACCCACCCACTATGGAATACCGTTTCGACCGGAAGTAATGTGTATCCGAGAGCCGTTCGTTTAGTCTGCGGGCCATCGATATGCCGGGGAATCGAGAGGAACCGAAACAACTCGAAGACTCCGCAAAGGCGCATTCGCCTCGGGGTTGATTTCGTTGAGGGTGTACACACACGACTCTTTTTTTTTACACGATTTTGAAATTCCGCGGTCCAAAAAAATATTTTTTGCGAATCAATCGCGAAGAAGCCATTTATAGTCAACGATATTTGTAACCATTCAATATTTTTTTTCGCAAACATGATTGTCACCCCACTTCTGTTGGATGTCTTTCTACGACAATTTAGAATTTTCTAGATATAGAAGTGTGACACATTTTTTCTACTAAATACTTTTTAATATGAAACCATTTATTGAAATAAAAATCAATCCCAAAGCCAAGCTCATTTTTCGATCTCCTGGAGCACCTGACTCTCCCCACCAGACTTCTGTGGAGTGTCGGAAGAGGTTGGGAAGATTAGAAGTGCTGTATATGCTGGTAGTGGGAGTGAAGGAACAGCGGGGAGAAATTGCCCGGGCCTGTCCTTGGTGCATGTCACCCCTCCATCACAAATGTACAAAATTTCCTGCTAATATGGGTCACAGATTACTGACAACAGAAATCAGTGCCAATCAATATCAGTAGATTATTTATTGAATGAAGTCGCACGCAATCGGAAGTAGTTGGTTGCCAGTTCATAATTTTCTTGGGCACACGATTGCGTTCCATTGGCGTCGGCCGGTGCTTTGAATACAAAACAACGTATGCATTTAAAAGAGGTGGTTAATCCTCATTCGACATTCTGCGAAGGGAGGATTAAATCGGCTGAAAAGCGCCGAAAATATGTCTTCGTTATACACCGGATCGGAAAGAGCGTGCGCGTGGTAAAAACGAGAACCGCGCGCAGTTTTTCATCACCACGGCGAATGATCTCGCGGGATTTATGCCATAACGAATCCATTAACTCCCGTGTCGACTCGGTGAAACTCGGGATCCGTTCTTCTCTTCCTGGGCGATCGGAAAAATCAAACGTTTTGTACCGGGACGGGGGGAGTTGGCTCCTGCGCATCGCGCCGGTTGCGATACCTTGCCGGTTAAATAATAAAAGCGGCGCGGTTGAAAGCTCGATAAAACAAAGCGGTTCAAAGGCTACATTGATCTTGTGGGCTTCCAGCAGTTCTTTCGGAACGTTTGACATTGCGAACGATACGGTAAGGGCACCGGTTCTCGTCGGGATCAAATCGAACTGGAGCGTGAATTTGTATATAACGTCGGAAAGAAATAAAATTCTGTTTCAACGCTCCTGTCGAACTGCTTTGATTTCGTTTTGCCCTGTCGGCGCCACCGAAACACGGAATAACGACCCTTTATGCGAAACCGAGACGTTCTGCATCAATTACCACGCACGGGAGCAGCGTAAATATATTTTATGATAAAATATCCGATTTGCGAACAATTGTTTAAACTGTGGGAATTTCTCAAAGCCTGCATTCTCCTTAGAAACGAAATTTAACCATTTGTACTCGGTTGTCCCCTCTGAGGCACCACTAAAAATTGCTGTACCATTATTCAAAATATTGTTTACACTATTAAATATATCGGTATCTAATAAATTATTAAACATTTAGTTATTGTATGAGGTACTATACCAATTTCATATCTACAAAATGTTAAGAATCACAAGGAATGGAAATATTCTAGATCGGAAAGAAAGTTTAATTTTGCGGTTAAAATAGCTCCGAGTGCAAAGGGTTAAGTTTGATCTTCATTTCTAACGAGTTCAATGCGACACGAAAATATATGTAGTTATTTTTGAAAAAAAAACGTCGATAGATATTCTGGAGATTCCACTTAAGTGAGACACCCTGTATATTATCACGGTAAAATATTTTCCAATCAAATCAAACGCAGAAGTCGATCGTAAAACAATGAAAATCGCTTGGTTTGCTTTTATGATCGGCGAGAGTGTTTTAATATTGAATAATGATTTCTAGGGGTCTTATTGTCAGATCAGAAAGCAATCTACGATTATCCCAGTGAAAGGAGAACCCTGTCGTCGATATTGGCACGCGATCTACGAGCTGGAATGCATCAGAAGGTCACGGCGGATTCTCCAATTTCAAGAAATCGACGGCCGCACTCGAAGAAGTCGTATTTCATGCGGCTGCCAACTCGCAACACCTTCGAATATCGTCTCGATATAAACTACTCCGAGGAGGATGTGTTGCATCCCGAATGATTAGAAAACTTCGATTGCCAGATTACAGTCTCCGAGATTTATGTGTTCTCCATAGAGCTTTCTTGATGTTGTTGTTGTTGTTGTTACTCTGTCGCATGCGAAAACTTCCCTTGCTTTCCTATCTTTGTGTACTTTTAATCCATTACCAGTGCCACTGCCTCGTTGTTTAATTTGTTTTTCATTCTGCTCGAGAAAAATAAGTCGTTTCGACTTCGGAAATAAATTCGCGGAGCGCTGTGTACTTCGAAGTGGTTTTTCGTTTTGTTTGCTTAGAGAGAGAGAGAGAGAGAAGCAATTTTGCGTTTTGAAATAAAATCACGGAAGAAATTCTAGGTACTTCTGAGATCGATTTTCATTTTGTACACCGAGAATGAATAAATCCATAGTGTACAGTGTACATTTAAGCTCGTTCTTCGTTTTGCACATTGGAAAAAAGAATAATTTTGCTATCGGAAATAATGTCACATTATGCATTCTATTTCTAAGCTCGTTTTTTATTTTGTACCATTGACGACAATGCATAATTCTGTTTCTCATTTTCTACGACTGAATAAACTTACTTTGAAATTGGTTAAAATTACTCTATAGTAATTGTTCTATAACAAGAAAACCATAAATGAAACGGAAGGATACTTGTGATGAAAATGACTTACAAGACAACAAAATGAATTATGATGTTAATGGACGTGATTCTCTTTAACGATATTAAAGAATAAAAAAAATTTTTTGTCAAATAATATAAAGAAAATTTTCTGAAGACAATATAAATGATAAAAATATATGAAACGTAAATCTGTTGTACTTAAACAATCTCTCTGTTATATTAGCAATGTAACACGGTTTCAGTGTATTTTTAACAAACACTAAATTTTCCTAACCTGTCCGAATGGTCATAATTCAATCGTGATCGGCAAGTAACAATCCTAATTTTCGGCGCATTAATTATCCGGATAATCATCGGTTATTATAAAATAATAGACCGTGCGTATAAAAGCCCACGTTCCCGAGGCTGACCGGTGCAGTAACCAGTTCAATTAATAAAATTCATTAATAATCCCGCTCGTTCGCCACAGAAACAGCTGTTAATGACCCGCGAAAGAATTTCCGCGCATTTAAGTGGAATAAATTCGTGTGTCGCGAGGTTATTTTTTTATTCTCTCTCTGCAGTAGCACTTGACGCTATCTAAATAATAGCAGAATACCGATGGCTTGTGGAAGAAACGATCAATTTGGAGCAATTTAATAAAACGCGAATATACGTTATCGCGGAATTGAATTATAATACATTGGATTTTTCAATGATCGTACGCGAAAATCTGAGACTTGTTACATCACAATACACTTTGTAGACACGAGGGGAAGTGTCTCCCTCTCTTTCCCTCCCCCACTTCTCTACCCACCCCATCCTCAAATCAAAGGAAAAGCTTTTACTTAGCGGAGCATCCTATGGCGAGAAAATCCATATAAAAGTTTTACTCTAGAGACGGCGAACACGTAGGCACTGCGAGACTCGATTTCAACGATAAAAAAAGCTATAAAAGGTCGATTTAAAATTGGACGATAAAAGGTAAACATTACCTAAGATCGATAAAACGCTGTCAGTCTGTGTAGCAGGCAGTGCGCTGATAAGTGTACTTACTGTCGAAAGCTTCTTCCGACCCCCTCGGGCTTCGTCTTTGAAAGCACGAGGGTTTGGATATTCGGTTGCAAATTTTTAAGCCTCGTTATTACTGAAATCATTGCTCCCTGTGAAAAATTAGAATACGAACAATGGCATATCGAACTGAACACTTCACCTTTTTCATAATACACACTTTCTGCAGGCCATATCGCACGAGCAAAAAGTAAAATACGATCTAGATCGGCACGTGACACCGTAAACCGGTCTCTACATATCCACCTGCACCGCCATTTACCCTATTTTGGGACACCCTGTATATCTGACATTAAAGCTATTAGAAGAAATAATTTTTCTCTTTTCTACCTAAAATAGAATTAATGTTTTAATATTCTAAGACCTCATGTTTTGAAAAATATTGAATACTATAAGGAGAACAAACCCTTTCTCTTTTCTACAATTTTATGTCTGGAGAAAGAGAATTAATGTTTTCGGTGGTCTCGTGTTTTGAAAATATGTGATACGATTGTTTTCTACGATTCCATATTTTTAGAAATGAAATTAATATTGTCTGTGATTTTGTATTGTGAAAAATACATAAACTGAGAAGAAGAAATGTTCTCTGCAATTGCATATTTTCAGAAACAACTATGGAAGAATAGAATTTCTTATTCTAAAATTTCTATTTCTTTTAATAATTGGCTATAAGAAATATCCATAATGTGTCTACTGTATGGACTGGCAAGTTCGCCGGAACTTTTAATTAAATATTCATAAACCTGTTTATTGCTTATAAGACGAAAACTATTTATTGCAGAGATTGATGGATTTACTATGTTCTAAGATGAAATTGTCTCCAAGTATCGATAGAAGCATAAAATTTATATTCCGGTCATTAGACTGTATTTACGTTTTCATCAATTCCTTCAAATTTTTATACCAACTAATATCATCTACTAAAACACCATATAGAAACAACATAAAATTTAATTCGACGTCAACGCTGAGGAGCTAATTTTTACCAACAGGAAATTACGTGTAGGGGTCTATAACTCATTACTTGACTAGTAATTATGGAGTCGTCAGCTTTTAAGCATGTCATATTATAAAAATCGAAATAAGGAAACATTTGATTGACAAGAAAATTGCTTCTGGCGATCACCAGATAAAAACTCTGTTCACTTTCATTAATATGCACGTTAATTTCCATATTTATAAAGTTGTAGAAATTACTGTCTTTATCTGAATTATTTATCTGAATAAATGAGAAGAAGCGCAACAATTAAAGAATACAATGCGACGCACCTTCGTGTGTCATACACAACACTTTATATCGACAATCGATTCCCTCATCGTGTGGATATACCATACGGGCTACATATCTATTTTAATGACTAGACAGCGGATTTTATGCATTTATGACAAAAATGAGTAGATGCAATTTAAAACAGCAAAGAAATTAGAAGAATTTAAATATACTGTTATATTATTTTCAACCTACCAAACATATTAACAGAAAAAATAAACTTCTATTTCACTTCAGGTAGAACATTTTTATTTCGTATAAAGATCCGCTGTCTATTCACGACTGTATTTAAGGTTGTTCTGGAGGTATATAAAAACGCAACAAAATTTTTGAAAATTTGACAAGATATAATTCTTACAAAATTAATTCAATTACCAAAGTTTAATTATAGCAACTTAAAGTTTGCACATTTTAACACGTCTTCTTACGGAGGATTCATAAAATTCCACTTCAAACCCTATCTAAACCTTGAAAAAACGCAACTAGAAAATCCAAAAAAATACACTCAAATACAAAAATATACTCACGAATGGCTTTCATTGCCAATATATTGATGGATTTCGAATTTCTTGTACTTTTGACTCCCATTGTACCTCCAGAACACCCTTAACAGAAGCTCGATAATTTTCTTTTAAATAGTAATTTCGGGAAAACTTGGCATTAAAACTGCCAGTTGACGAGATGACAACGGCAGTATCTTTCTCGGAATTAGTCGAATATTGCACACGGGCCACCTTTTCCATCCGATAAAAGTTTCATGCGTAAACGGATCTATCCGGCAGGTCGCGTTAAGAATGAACAGATATCGAAACAAATCCTCTATCCGCGTATACATCCCCAGATTTATGCTTGTCAATATCGTTCGTTTTTATACAGAGAGCTGTTAACAAATGCATACTAATGCGCGTACATGCTCGTTCCGATTTAATAGCGCCACCGGCGATTTCGTGCTTAACAGGCGGGGAAAACGTTTAATATGAAGAAAAACACTCGACGATAATGTTTCGTTATCAATGGAAACGATTCCGAGCGCCGACGCATTAAAAGAACATTAAACATTAATTTACGAACAATCTGGCTTTTAACGCTGACAAACGAACACGGGAGGAGGAAATAAACAGATAGGGTCACGTGACTAATAATTCCTTCTCATAATCGCGTATTTTTCGTACTTTCGTCGAAATTAATCACCGTTTAATTGAATACATTTTTCGACGGTTTAATAAATAAATGATTGATTCATGGTTCCCAACAAAATTTCGCTGGGAAAGCACGATTATTTTATTTCGCTTTCAATTTGATGCGGTCATTCTATAGTCGCATAATTAGGAAGTAATTTGCTCCGAGTTTGTGCGTGTTCATTAAAAATTAATGTGTGTAATAAAAGGAATATGAAATAGTGTTGGTGTATTGAAAAGTGGGAGAAAATTATTAATTATTTATCGGGCAGATTGGATCAGATTGCGGATTTTGTTCAAAATAAAAATTATATGCATTTATTTCTTTTTATAATAATTGTAATAGGTCGAGAGCGCAATATTATAATTAATCATTCTATTCATAATTATTTATTTAAATCTGCAGCCTAGTTCTCGCAGATCTTCTATCTCTCTTCTTATAAACGGGTACAATTCATCGACGCGTAAAAACAAATAATAATTGATACCAAATAATACAATAAATACGTGAAAAGTGTAGGTGAAAGTGTATTTTCTATTTTAACTGTCACTCTTGCATTTAAAAAGAATAAATCAAAGAAATTTAATTGCTACCCTAAGAGTGTTGTGTAAATTATTGTGTAAAATTAGGTATTTTTATGGTCTTGTATATTTCAAAAGATGTTCTCACATTTGAAAATAATAATAAAATACGGAAATATAATTCGTACCTTTGAAGCACTGTTGTGAAAGGACCTTCAAGAAAGGAACTCACGTTTTCACTATCTCCTGATGATTTCGACTCGCTCGATATTCACTTGACACCTCTTAATTACGGACTGACTGGCTAAAGTCCCGGTCGTATGGAAATCACCGAAGCATATCGGGAGGGGGAAGGAGTTTTTCCATTGAGAGTTCGTCCTACACTCGGAGGTTATTATTGCCTTCCGAGAAAGGTCCTGCTCACTCCTCAATACCCCGCGAGGTATGTTTACCATACGGCCACTTTCGCCGATCGTAAATGTCTCGCTGTTTTCTTTTTTTTGAAGGTCGCATCGAACACGCGCGAGAGAGCCTCGCCGAACATCTGTTCATGAAGAAAAACTAGAATATAAAAAGGGAATAAAACCTCAATTCTCATAAACGTCGTTGTAGACGTACGTTTTATAGTACTTCTGCGGGTAATGTTCCTGCTTTCGGAAAGTAGATCTGAATGAGGGGCCGCGAGTTTTTACAGCTTCATCGAAGTGCAAGAAAAATAAAATTCCCCTAATTCACGTCTAACGGGGCCGACGTTATTGCTCGACTTTAATAGGAATCATATCCTGCCATCATTTAACCTTTCAATATGGGTCTATGGGGTCAGACGGTGTCGCCAGAATCCTGGATACTTTTTAGACAAACTCATTCAATGTTTCTAGAAAAGTCAATTTTAATGCAAATACGGTATCAGATTGTCTTAGAAGTGTCTTTAATACATACTTATTAATCTATTATGAAATTGTAAAATGTTATTTTCGAACAGTGAATATTTATATCAAATTGATACTCGAAGAGAAGTCTTTTGGAGCATGTAATTTATAAATTTACAAGAGAGTATATAATAAAATAGTGTATTTTTATATTTTATTATATTTTAAAATTTGGCTGTAGACAATTTATAGAATTTCTATAAATTGCATATATATAATTTGTCTGTAGAAAGTTCACAGAATTATAAAAATTACAATGGTGCATTGATCGAAATTTTTCACATTCGTTTCTGTTTGTAGAAATCATGAAAACTATTTAAACTTGTTAAATATATGAATTTATTAAAGAATTTTATAAAAAGCCAGGTTTACAATTAATGGTCGAATAACCTGGAAGAGTCGTTTTCGATGAGTTCGGGGCTTTCATTGGCAAAGATCGTGGCGAAAGAGGGAGAAGGGGGTTGAAAGAGGAACGTGTAAGGCGAGCAGTGTCCACGTGGGTGGTTCACAACGGTAAAATGGTTTTCCTGTGAACGCATCTTGCGATTTTATCGGGAATATCAAGGACAGAATAAAGAACCACCGAGTCACCTGCACGATTTCTGCGCCGTGACAAGTAATTTCTTTCTGCTCCTCGACTGAATGCGTGTCAATTGATCGAGCTCCTTTAATTCGCAGACTTGCCTTGTAAGATGGAATTGTGAGGTTTCCCGCGGAAACAGATCGATAGAATTCATTTCGACCGATCCCGGCGGTGAATTATGGACAGCAATTCTTGTCGCTGGTTCTATAGGTTCCCTCTCGTCGAGCGTCGCGCCGACATTTTGTTTGATGTATTATGAATTAGATATCCTCTCCAACAGCGGCCGCCTTAATCGTTAACTTTAATAATTCAACGCCTGTTAAAAGTGTTTTCATTATAACTATCGAGTCGACCCTCGAGAAAGTCTTTCTAAACACTTTTCCCTTTATAATGAGCGCGATTGTATTTCATTATTATTATAATTGGACTATTAAAGAATTATTCGTTTAGTGCTTGGTCAAAGTGACGATGCCACAGAATCATGATATTTTATTATTTCTCGAATTTATCAAGCCAACTTTTTTGTTTTCAATTATTTTTTGATAAATCACCTATATTATTAATGTATTCGTGACACTTTTCCTATTAAAATGAGTCCAAACACGATACAGTTTGAATAACATTCACCCGTTCCGAATAATAGAGATTCCAGACACCATAGGTACGGATAATCGAAGTTCTACTAAATTGTGCAATTAAACAAGCAAATATCCATCGAATTGTGTCGTGTTTGGACTCGTTTTAATCAGAAAGATGTGGTAAACATGCACATAAAAATTTTACAAAGAAATGATTCAAGACCAAAAATTCTGTCATTGAATTAACATCATCTCACGTTGCATTTCTCGACTTGGGTGCTCTCAGGAGTGTACCTTGCGGTAATGGGGATGAATTTTTCAGGAATATGGTGCACATCTCCCGCGCACGTATCGAGACATTACTGTAGCCCACAGCATTCTGACAATTGAAGAAAGTTTCGGAAATAATTCACGCAGCTTTTCCTTGGGTTTTCACGGAGGCTGAAACGGAGAGCCAAGGAATGGGGAAGAAACGCGTTCTGAGAAACGTCATTACGGCCGTGCAGTTTCTCGTTAAATACACCGAAATATCCCGCGAGGCCTGTCCTTTCCTCAGTTAATTAGTTAAATTCCCCTTTTCCCGGCGGTGATAAGCCGGGGAATTTCATTCTTAACGATCCCCTTACGGTCGGCTTTGCGCGGGGATCCTTTAAGGCGGACAATGACGGAACATCCAAGGTCTTTCTTGCACTGTTCTACAGGAAAACGATCCTGTATGCGCTTAGGATGTATACCGGTGGGATGCATTCACGATGTTCAGGTCATTGTTTCGCATGTAAAGTTCCGATATCGTCCGCGTTCCGTCTTTAACTGCTCGTCCATGGGGGATCTCGGGCTAACGATGGTCTGACTCTGGCTCGATGGTTACAATAACCCATTGTCTTACGGAGTTTCTTAACAGAAAGGCTAATACTTTCGTTTCACGAAGTGACTAATTAATAAATCAAGCTTGATCAACGTTCTTTCTATTGAGTCTTCATGTAATGAATCGCGTATAGGGATACTTACCCCTAGAGGGTAAAAATATTTGATCGTTTATGCCTGTTGAAGTTCTGACAAAGAAAAGAAGAGAAAGAACAATTGTGTTTGTCCAGAAGCAGTGGGATCAATGACGTTGTCATTTTAAAATGGGTATCAACCAGAGCTGGACAAAAATTTAATCAACGATTAATTAACAATTAATCTCCTTGTTTAGTCGTTAATTGCGGTTAACGATTAAATTTCTACTTCAGTCGTTAATTGCGATTAACGATTACATTCCTTTCAATTGTAATCGTCAATCGGATAATTGATTAATGATTAACTGCTGAAATTTCGAAATGAAATATGGAATCAAAACTGTATGAATATTGAAAAAAATGTAAACTGAGTTTAGGTGTATTGTCATTTGGTCTATACATAATATAAACTCTATTTACGTGCTTTTATGTTTTTTCGATGATTTCTTTTTTAATCAACGATTCACGATTAACTTCATCAATCGACTGAATCAATCGTCGATTTTTCGATGATTTCTTTTTTTGATCATACACATTAATCAATCAATCATGATTAAAATTTTAATCGATTAATGTCCAACTCTGGTATCAATATACAGGATGGAGCATCTAACAATAAATCTGGCCACTTAAACATTTAATCAATATTTAGAAAGTCGTAAACATCTCGAAGTAAAGAACTTGAGATTGATCTTGAAAAATCAAACTTGTTCATTCATTCATTTTCACCATAGTGGATTAGAATTGAACAGAAAGTTTATTTATGAATTATGACAGTTATTATGTAGAAGGAATAGAACAGTAGGAACACTGTATTAACGCGAAGTACATAAATACATGTTTATATCGATATTGCTACGTTAAACTAAATCATTTTATTCATCGTTGTTAATTATGATTCGTGCTGTTTCTGATCGGTTGCAAATTGTAATTGAATACATATCAAATACAATAGAACTGAATTACATCGATGCGACAGTTATTTGTTTCAATGAGCCCCTAATTGTTTGATAATGTACTCTAAAATTGACAAAGAAGTATTACCAGCGTCGATTGGTTATTACCAGACTGGGAACCTTTATCCATATTCCCACGTTCACGCGAATTACTGAAATTTTAATATAAAATATTCTTCTGTACCAAACTATTATGAAACATATCTTCATTACTTACTGTATTATTAAAGATATCTTAATGACGATATTTATACATTATTCATACATTTTACTGTAAAATAATCATGCAACACGCTTCATTAAACAAATTGCTCCGGTTTCCACATTAAACCTCATCAGGTTCTCATTTTTTCATCTAAATTTGTCTCTCGGTTGTGCAAATTGTAAAATGATAAGAATTTAATGGGATGGTAACTCGTCGAAAATGAAAAACTGAGATGAAGTATAAATAATAAATGTAGAATGAACCACTTTTCTCAAACCAGTGAAAAATGTATCAAATTAACACGAGGAACGTATGAAAATAACACGGAATAATTACATGCGAGGAGCAGGATCGAGACTTAATTAATGTAATAGGGATTTGTACACGGTTTTTTGTTACCGTGTTTCGTAACTAAACCGCGGATTTAATCCACTTATCTTATTGTATTACTTTCAGCTCATTAAAATTATTGACGAGAGAAATAAATGTGTATTCTGCATAAAATTCCGCGGTCTATTCATAAAAAATGCTCATTCTTTCCTCGACTTTTCCGAAGGGCCACCGCCCAAAAATTATTGTTCGAACGAGCCGGTCGAAAATGCAACAGGAAAGTTCGCGAAAAATCGAGAGCTCGCAATAAAAGTGAAATGTTTGGATTTTCACAACAGGCGAGTCGTTAAAAGCAAACTTCTATAAAATTTCGCGCGGAAAGTGGGCTGCGCGCGATCGTTGAAATTTTAAGCTCCGAATTTTGCGAATATGATATTTTACCAGAGCGACTAGCAAAAAATAAATGTGTATCCTTGCGTTTTACCGTTGTAACGTATTTCTGCTAATGGTGATTAAAGAGGAGAATTCGTCGGTTTTGTAAAAGAAGAAAAAAATAGGGAGACGGGGGTGAGGGAAAAAGACAAAGTACAAATGGAATATTTAATAGGGAAATATGGTATTTTCGGAGTTGAATAGTTTGCGATGAATATTCTTCACCGTTTCGCGTAGCAATTTCACAGGTGCGCTTTACAGGCAGATCAATGTTTTCATCAGAAAGGAGACATTGTTCATTACGAAGCCATTATCTTCAGAATTTTATTAAGAGCAGCAAAGGGGAATGGCTGCCGCTGCTACTAATTACAAAGAGTCATGCTGTTAACGATTTGACTCCTCTTAAACGGCGACGTATAGATGTCCCGAAGCAGGGAATTTGCTTCCTGACAAGTTAATTGTCGGAGCACCAGCTTAGAAAGCGATTTTTATACAATTTCATTATACAACGAGATCCCCTCCCTCCCTTCCTTCCTTCCTTCCTTCCTTCCTTCCTTCCTTCAGAAACACGGAAAACTGAAGCGGTCCGCGATTAAGCATGAAGTAGTTCGCTACTCCAATGTTTGCGAATTTCGTATTTACAGGAAACACAATACCACCGAGCACTTTGTTTAGCGGAGCATGTTTATCTTTACAAATATTGTGTCGCTGTTAGACAACATTTATCCGAGAAAGGAACTGGAAATTCGAGAAGAATTTTACGTAAGTAAGAATTTCTTGTTTAAAATTTTCCACTGGATATAAGCTTAATTTTTCTGTCATTAAAAATTTCTTTATGATAGATCACGGCATGTAGATTAGTGTAAAAAATCATTAGCACCGAGAAGTAGTTTTTGTGATCTTAATATGTCCACATGAAGATGAACAAAAATAAGTAAAATTCAAAGGCTAATAGTTTATAAACAAAATCGAATGCGATCGTATTTACTATATTATTTTTTATGTAGACAAAATTCCTGGTATCCAGGATAAATATTTGGTAATTATAAGTTGGCACTTCTGTTATTTTACCAAATTTTAAGCGATATTTTATTTTGACACTAAATGATAGTATATTAGTATAGATTAGTTTATAAATAGCTTATTTTAAAATGTAAACGAAGAATTATTTTATTGCTAATTTGCTCCTTTGTTTTTCAAAGTTTATTTCCAGCAGCTTCTTCATTTCACGTTAATCGCGAAACATTCGCAACAATTCCGGAGGAATCTGCTTTGCAGCGATTCGACAGATACATATTTGTTAAATGTACCGATATAACGTATTGCAGCGAGCAGAACATGATAAAATACTAGGTCACATAAATGACTGAGCACATTGAAGTCTGTTACTGTCACAATTACCAGATACAATTTCTTCTTTCGCATTTGTAATGCTAATAATCAGTTTCATCGGAATAAAAATTAATTGTAGTTCTACAGGTACACGCTTCTGCAATTATGTATAATATATTATACAACAGATGTATGTATTTCAACCATAAAGTAAAAGTGAAGCTTCACCATTAAAACAAGAAAGCGTGGAACAATCAAAGGAACTCGGTTTTGATTTCTTATAAAAATAACAGAAGCGTATTTGCCGAGATTTTAAATCCAATATTCCCGACGATTGTGAACCAGAATTACGAACAACGTTACTGAAGATTGTTTAAACATGATCAAAATATATTCATCGAAATTTGAACCTCGTCATCTGAACCATATCTTCGGGGGTCTATATATGACGTCATGATACAAAAATGAATACTGTTCCGAGAACCATTGTTTTAAACATTCCAGGGACCATCTCTGCCGGTCCTGTTACATTAATCTCTGCGATATCTTAGTTTTGTAAACAAAGATAGAGCGACGGCCCTTTGACTCTGCATGCCGACAAAAACTCACGTTTTTGGCATAAAATGTACCGGCAAGCTCCGGACCATCCTCAGTCAAAACCTAACTTCTAAAGAGAGAGCATTTACATAAATATCGTTTAAAAAGATATCTGTTTGTTTTTCTTTATTACAAAATTACCATGCTTCCCAAAAACCAACAGAGCTTGAATTTAAAAAATCCGTGGAACCCTTGCCGTTGGCAGGCCGTGAAAGCATAACTCCCCGTAAGCAATTATAAAGTACACGCTGAAAGATCTAAAAAAAATTGCGAGAAAAAGCTGACAAAGGTTCCGGTGTTTTTGTTCAAACATCATCAAAATGGCGGGGCAATTTCTGCAGAGGTGTATCGATTGAAAAATGTGCAGCTCGACATAGCATTTATCGATACTCGTCGACCATTTAGCTCTCGCGTCGCACAACTTGGCTCCATGGCATCATTGAAATCCAAACCGCACAAGTTTCCCGGTCGGATTGCAACAGAAGACTTCGCTTGTTAATGGCGGCACCGTGCAAACAACAATTCCATCCAAATGTTGTCTTCGCCGATATACGCGGTCGCGTATTACATGCACAATCAAAGCGTGTTTCGTCATCACAGGTGCCGATTCACGAATTCATCGGATTTCCATTGATCGATGCGCAGCTGGATCGATACACGCGCGTCGACGGCGTGCATATAACATGCATATACAGGTGCGCGTGTATATTCCCAAAACAGCTATTGAATCGCGTCTCCGTGCAATTATGAGCGACGGCGAGGGGGGAAAACTTTCAATTCGCATTTTCCGCGCGTAGGAAATCCAGTGAAAGGCCCGCGTCACGTTCGCGAATTAATTCCGAACGAACGACCAACCCTTCTCGCCACCCCTCAACCCACCCCCCGCATGCCAGACCGGCGAATTTCTGCGCGTTGATATTCAATTGAACGACAATGACGAAGCTCCAATGAGATAACTGTGATCGAACGCGCGCGGCCTCCGCGAAAGTTTGCGTGTTCCGCGCCGTGTTCGATTTCGCTTCGGTGCACGGAAAATTGAGTTGAGCGCGGGGTTGTTGCACCGAGTTCGGATAATCGAGGATCGACTATATTGTGCATTAAACGGCTAACTACGATCCGAATAGCGTCGTGTTTGGAGTCATACTAATCAGGATAATGAATATCTAATAATAATCAGGAAAATGTCACGGATGTGACGTAAACAGCTTCATCAAAATAATTGTTCATAATAAATAATTCACATAACATTTTCACAATTAACAACTACCGTTACGCGAATTCACGACGAAAAATCCTGTTAACATTTCATTAATTTCTTCGAACCATCGTGACACTAGTTCGGATAATCGAGGATCAACTATATTGTGCATCACGCGAGTAGGTGTAATCGGAAGGGTGTCGTGTTTGGGCTCGTTCCAATCAGGAAAATGTCACAAATATAATGCAAATATAAAAGTAAGATAAAAAGAACATGGACACTTGCAGAAAATCGACAGCGATATCACAAGTACCCTCGCATGAATCCGCAACGGAGAATCCCGTTGCTATTTCGAAATTTGATTTTTTCGCGCCGTGCGTCCGGACTCGGGATCGTCAAAAGAAATTAACATTGAAGGGATAGAATCCATTCCAGCAGCAAGCAGCATTTCTTCGGCGAATGCACAACAATTTCCATTCCCTAAAGCGCTGTAAAACTCGAGAAAATCGATCGAATTTCTCATCCCATTCCCGGGCTGCTGCAGCCTTCTATAATATCCCTTCCTAATGGAAAACCTTTCCAGTTTGATTTTGCTTGCTGGGCGCGAGAAAAAAGAAACGAGCAGCAAACGCGATAGGGAAGAGAATTCGCCGCGCGCGCGTTGTTTCCCTGTTTCCACGGAATGTTCGCGTAATTATGCGCTCCACTAAAAATTGCTGTGTCGCCCGCATTTGCTCGGCGCGGCGCGGCGGCCAGGATGCATCAAGTTTACACGCTACCCGGAGCAATTTCTAGACATCGAGAAAGTATCACGTTCGCGGGGGAGGACCGTCGATGTACTCGTGTAAAACGAGCTGTCTCCTGGAAATCAAACAGCTGGAACCTCGCCGAGGAGAGGGGAACGGTAGAGTTGAAGAAACGGTTCTCGCTCCGATTATTTCAGAACGAAAGTAATTTAAATTCATCGACTGGAATCGCCGAGGAAATTTTTTAATTAAAACGCATCGATGGAGAGTCATTGAGGACCGGCCGGCCATTGTCGCGGCTCAATAAGCTTCAAGTACAATGTGAAGTTAATCAGGGCTGCGTCTTCGGGTCTTGGTCGTTTAACCCCCTGCCCTGCAGAGAGGTGAGAAATTCTTGTAGTTCATTAGGTGGAGAAGTTCTAGCCTCTTTCAATTGTTCGTGTGCAACGACTATTTATAATTGCTATTAACGCTAGAACTGTCGGATGAGTCATATTAAGATTATAAATATGTTCTTCTGAGAAATTTTTTTAGTGAATTTCTCTATTGAAGTACGTATTTGAGCAAAACTGGTATATATAATAATGGTATAAATAAACGCAATTTTGTTATTATTGTAAGACAATGTGTTCGGTCTCAAGCAGACCGAACGTGAGATATATGTATTTATTTAGACACGGTCCGCTGCAATAGGTCGAGAAACTCGTCGCGACGCGACGGTCCCAGAATGATTTGGATGTCATCGGACAGTACTGCGAGACTTCCTCGTGAGCAAACCCATTGACAGGGCCATCTTATATGTATAAGTAATACTTCAGTTTCCGTATCGTTTTCCCATATCTTCTGCACCCAATTGATTCTATAGACTAAACACAGTTTTACCAAAGCTCCCCTCCTCTTACGACCAAAACGCACCATTCACTCACCAATGTAAATCATTTTGTCCTCCCCATACATTTTCAGATAGCCAATAAGGAAAGATTCGAAAAGATCTCGAAAATCGCTCGAACCGAAAACAACTTTACTTTACCTCGAGCATCGCTTATTGTAACTTGTTGAGTTTTTAAATATACATATGTTAAAGTGTTGACTTTGAGAGTCGAACTTATTTTAGATAGTCGTTGTTAGTCCTGTAGCTAAACGGTATTTACGAGCTCGGGAAGTTCGGCATACGGACTTGCGGTACTTCAAACGCTTCACAATGTATGCCAATCGCGTTTAGTGCTCGGTAGTTCCAGCGTTAACGTATAAATAAATATAAATACTAATTACTACCAATGAGTCAGTTCTGTAGGAGCGTACTTAATTTCGCGGGACTTTCACGAGCGTGTGGCAGTGAACCAAAAGCAACAGTGGTGTAGACTAAAAGAAAGGAGCCCGATGATTAGCATAGGGTCGGAAAGGAGACAATGCAATGAAGATGAGATCGGTCCACCAAATCCGCCCAGCTCGTTAAAAATTAGCATGATCGACCGGCGCGACGCGGGTCGAGCCACTCTCGGAATTCGTTAGCTGGGAGACAGTAAACGAAAGAAAGCGTGTCGCGTTTACGAGCGACGCGGCGGCGCGCGGCGTCCCTGTCCCATCTGGTAGTGTCTCGACGCCCGGTGTGGTGCGGTGTAAAACGAGCAAAATGGTGGCCGGTGGAATCGGTCGGGACACGTTTACGGTTGGAAAAAGTCAGATGGGATGGGACCCGGGACTGGTCAGAAAAGAAGCCAAGGTTAGAGGGAGAGAGATGGGACGTGTACACCTTCTCGCGTGTCCTGTGTGACGCAGGTCGTCCCGGTGACCTGTCGCGCGTCTGTGCGAGCAGGACCCGGCTCTCTCGTGCACCTAGGCTCTCTCCATGCCAGCCGGAAACTAATTTAAGTTGGAGAATCACTTTGGCTGTTTCGATTTATTCAGATACTCGACGTATTTCCCGCGAGAGGCCACCCGTCCGACGTTGTGCCTCTCTCCACCCTCTTGCCCCCCGCCTCCGCCACTCCCCCCATGCACACCCCCTTGCAGTGCACCCTCTCCCGGAACATTCAACGTCGATGCATGAGTCCTGACATGCACAGGTTGGTCCACGTGAAAACTCGAGACCGTGGAACCCGTTTAAACCGAACCGACGTATGTTAGGTATTACCTCAGCTGCTGTTGAAATACACTTTCTCCCCTCCCCATCCGCTTCCCCGCCGAGCACGTCACCTAACCCTCTCGACGACCGCTGGACTCGCTGTGCCGAATCCGATTCGTACCTATTCGGGGAATAATCTAACGAGGAAACCGTTACTGTCGCGACTATTATTTGGGGAATTATTACGTCATTGTTCCAAGGAACCTCTCGCAACTTGACATTTGCGGAACACGAACAGTGGCAATTTTTGATTATTTTATGAAAATAACAGGAGTCAGATTTCTAGCTGCTTTTTCCGTAATATATCCAAGGAATAAATGTATTGAATACATTTTATAATTGTAAATTAAAAGGACCCGCCATTTTGTCGGGTCAAGTAAATCTAGTGTTAAATATCATATGAATGTGTTTACTGTTTTGCAATTTTTTTGCGTTCTCTTGTTAATTACGCAAGTTGTACAAGTAACTAATTTTTCCGGGGTACATACTTGTGGTTCACAAAGAATGAATTAATAAATAATAATTTGGACGATTTAAAAGGTGTTCTTTCACAGCATTATTCTTTTTTAATCGGTTCCGAGCGATCATAGTGGGCTGGACAGATGTTATGGCCGTATGACAGGTCCCCCCACGCGAAGAACAGGCAATAGTAGATCGAGAGGGCGGATTTCGATTCTCCGTTTTTATCGGTAGCAAGCGGGAACAATTGTGCACCGAGTGTGCGGACGTTCTTCCGAACGGTGAAATTGATAATGCCGGATTGAGTTCGATGTGGGAAAGATGAGGTGTGGATGGGGCTTGATTTACGACGGGAGACCTATTTCGAAGTTGTCCGTTCCCGTGCGATCATTCGATTCCTCGAGTATTGTCTTTTCAATGACTTCCCCTTCAACATCGTCGATTATTATCATGTGGACATTTACAGGAATTCCAATTTTACAAGCTACCTAAATTTTCTAAAAATCAGTATGAGCGAAAAATTTATGTACTTATACAGGATGTCTCAGCTGAAGGAGGCCACGTAAATATTTCCTTTAATTTTAATAGCACAAAAAAAAATATTTATGGCATAATTTAAATGGTATTGAAGGAGGAATATCATACAAGAACAATTTTCATTGTCCGGCCATTTCTTCAAATTTTTTTCAAGCTCATCGTTATTTTTTATCGAGAAAACTTATTTTTTTATTATTCCATCTTGTTAATGACTTAAGCATATTCAAATATATTTTTTCAGCCGCTATAAGATGAAAAAAAAGATAGGTTTCCCAATAAAAAATAACGATGACCTTGAAAGAACTATGAAAAAATAACCGGACAACAGAAATTGTTCTTCTATGATATTTCTCCTTCGATACCATTTGAATTATGCCATGAATATTTTTTGTGCCATTAAAAATAAAGCAGATATCTAGGTGGCCTCCTTCAGCTGAGACGCCCTGTATATATTTTATGTATGAAATTGACTTCACTATTTTTGAAATAATGAGGTATTTTAACCATGAAGACCGATATCGGAATAAATGATAGTAGCATTAATGTCAAAGTTATCGTACGTTTTACAAATTCGCAAATGGCACAAATAAATATCCGTAATCAATTCAATTGTATATTAATCATTTGAGTGGAAACGATGTGTACCACCCGCATAAGTTTGACGAGAATAATTTGGATCGCTTGTATCAATGGAAAATTAAGAAAATTGAACAAGTAAATACGTACAGATTGAATTAAATCGTTGGGGTAAATAAACCTAGTAATTTATTATTATTTATTCTAGTTTGTCCTGTGTAACAGATGTACAATTATAATAAAACATGAAACAAATTAATTAATTTGGAATTATTTTTCCGAAACAGTTTATAATTAATATCTCAAACGTCTGAAACGAAGGGTCACCGGCCCGGCCGTTTTTTGCTAATTAAATTATAGCTAATTAAAATTGATCTTTCGGAGGCGAACTTAAATAAACTTAAATCAACCGGAAGACGGTGGAGCTTTCATAAAATCCTAATTGGAAATAAAAACTTTCATCTTACACTGTTGGAACGCTATCCAACAGGAGCAGATCGTCCCAGAAGCCTTCGAGACCTAAATAAATATTGGTCTTTTCGCCGACGAGCTACAGATTCAACGCATAAATTTTCTACGGTGGCCATGGAATCCGCATTAAAACGATAAGAATCGTCGCCGGGGAGGATATCACGGATTAGGCTAGCGAAAATTAATTTTCGGTGTTTCGTCGAAGGTGACGAGAATGGAGAAGAGAGAGAGAAGAAGAGAGACAGACTGGGAGAACGAACGAAGAAAAAACAGAGAGGAAACGAGGTACAACAAGTACCACGCTTCATTTGCTTAAGCTTAATGGCCTTTTCTGCAACACACGGACGTTTCAGAATGCGAGCCTTAATCTTCCCCATAAAACACTGATTGTGGATTGACTTTTAAATGCCTTGGAAGCACGGGAGAAAATAGCAGCCTGCCCCTAGTACCGTCTGGCACGGAACTCGGGAAGTTTCTTATTTTTCCTCCCTTCTTTCATTCCCTTTTAAGCAGAAACAATGCTTTTGGCTTTACATTTCTTTGTCCGGCCCGCGCCAAAGGAAAATTTGGTACCGTTCTACGCTCTGCGCTACCGTTCCGGCATTATTTACCGAAATAATGAACTCCGCCCTCGCTAAACAGCGCCGGGAACGTAAAAAGCCTCCGCGAATTGACCATTCTGCAATTAATCTGGACGGTGATCATTTCCAATTCTCGGCCGATCAGTCTAAGCTCCTGAACATTGTCTCAATTTTTCACAATTATCCCAGTACACTGGCGTACTTGTTCGCAGATTTCAATACGTAGTTGTAAGAATACGTTCAATTCTTTTTTACACGATTTTGAAATAGCTCGTTCTAAAAACAGTACACTTATCCCGTCGAGAAATAGCCGAAGCTGCAACAGTAGTGATTTCGTTAGAAAAAATAGTGAAATAATAATTCTGGTCCTATTTTGAAGCTTCAGACTTCGCGACGCGACGTGACAGGTGGATAACTGAAGACATGCTTTCTCTCGAAAATACTACCATATTAAGCGTCTCTGGAAACATCGAAAAATTTCGTGATTGAATCTTTGATAGATTTGAAGATTTTTAGTCTTTTTATTAAGGTTTAAATTGGAGGCGTGTACAGCTAAGTTTACAGTCACATTACACACCATGAGGGCTTTACCCCAACCGAACATGGTCCTCATTGTTGTTCCATAAAACAATGAAAAAAGATCGTACAGCAATGTTTAAGACGTGGTTGTAAAGTGGAGGCTTCATCGTCAGATCTCTGGAAGATTCATTGACGAGAAAATTTTTTAATGTGTTTGCAGAGGTTTAAGTTGATAGTATATTTAAGGGAAAATGGATCATCAATTTCACGTCTGCTACGTCACGTAAAAAAATCTTAGAGGAGAATGAATAAATGTGTGCCCAAGTAGAATTTCCAAGTTTCAGATCGAGTCCCAAATATAATTATTTTATTCTGAATTAGATTCGTAATTTTATTTCATTTGAATACTTTATCTTATAATTCTTGATACTCTTCAGTGTTGCCTTTTTATCTTGAATTTTTGTCGAGATATGCATTACTTTTGTGTTAAATTTTACCAATAAGATCGTATATTTCATAAATGTGTTAACAGCAGCATTCTTTTGCTTATTTCTTTATCAGAAATAATTTTTATTGAATGCTTTGCGATTGCTATTGCTATGGAATGCTGCGAATTAAGGATTACAATGCAGTGTACGTTTCACTTAGTTTGATTAACGTTGCACGCGGATAGAATTTGCCGTTTTGACCAGAAACATGACACGATGTTCCGCAGATAACAAATAAAGAAAATACAATTTGTGGTGTACTAGTTGCTTCACGTTTGTAAAATAATATTTTCCCTCTTCGTTAATTGCGAGATCCGATTTCATGCTGTTTTTCAGGTTGTGCTGAACCTTCGTCTCACAATCGATCCATTGTTAAACATTTATTACGCTGTGATAAAATATTTTCATTACATTTATTCTGGTCTGGAAATTATTATCATCCAACTGCTTCAAAATTTAGAGATTATCTAATTCCAATTCAATTACATTGTAACTGAATTACATAATACAAACCTTTCAATTAATTCAATTACTAAGTATTTTAATCAGAAGTGTAATTGAAATACAATATAATTAAAATACAGCTCTCCAAATTATAGCCTAGAACTTTGAAGAAGTACGATATATTTTTATGTTTTTCTTTCATATACTTGCTTGCTGTCTATGCGGCATAGTTTCTATTCCTCGTCCTCCTTCACAATACGTAACGCTATTTTATAATTGTACTCCAATTACAATTACGAATTACATTGTAATTGAATTACAAAAATAATTGTATTCCAATTGTAATTACGAATTACATTGTAATTTAATTGAATGAAGATCTGAATTATAAATTAAAATATGACTGAATTACACTGTAATTCAATTACTGTGTAATTATAATTCCTGGAGTAATTCAATTGTAATTCTGCACAACTCTGGCGACAGGTTTAATCAAAATTTTGTTCAAACAAACTTCAAAGAGTATACAATCTCCTACAATTTTTGTCTACATATACATATATCTGTTTTCGTATTTTTAACGATTTTTGAAATAACATAATTTCGCAATAAAATATATATAATTAATATACACAAGAGAGGGTGAGAGATATTGAAATATTTTAGTATTCTCAGTGCATGCAGATCACATTTCACATCAAGTTGAATATTAATAATCTTTCTGAAACAAAACAAATTTTATTCAATAAGAAATTGATGACACCGTGTTAATAGTTGGGGCAGTATGTATCCCATTGTATTAATATAGAAGTATAGCAACATTAGTGGAAAGTATGCAGAGACTGAGTACTCGATAAGCTATCCATTAATGTTACGATAGACCCGAATTCGAAGGGAGCAAGGAAAACCGTGTTAAAATGATTGATCGTGACCGATAATGATTGATCCCGAGGAAGAAATGAATCAATTTCGACGAGACCCGCCGTACGATGATCGTCATTTATCAATTATTATGCAATATGCAGCGAAGTGGAAGACATTTAATATGCTAATAGACTATTCTCGCCACTGCATCAACGGCTCTAAATAATTACAATATTGCTGTTTAATTCATACAAATCCCATTGTAATCCGAATTGCAATTTATTAACGCGGATACAATTCGCGAGATTTATGAATTTTGTAACGAATTTTCGGAATAGTAACGCAGAAACAGTATTCCGGGGGCGGAGGGGGGAGAGAGAGAGGTGTATGGTTTGTCAATAAATTGGAAAATTAATAAACCGCGTGAGCCGGTACATGTTTAAGCCGCAAACAATTATTCGAAGGACGCGGGAATAATATTATTAGACACAGACGATTATTTTACTACGGGATCGCATTAAATCCGATCATAATACCTCGTCAAATAGAAATAAATCTACAAACAGTATGTACGTTTTCATTTTTTTCGAGAAGGGTTCTTCAAATTTATTTTGAAAAATTTTAGCACTGTTTAACTGTCGGTTCGTTAAAATATAAATCTTCAATCTTTTCACCTCCTCCAATATGCTCAATAAAAAATATACGGTAGCAAACAATTAAAAATCATGTAATATTATGTAAATGATGTGAAACATTTTTATTATAAGAATATCTTTCCTGTAAGGGTAGTTTTTACCCCCACCAATATGGTCAATGAAAAGTGCGGATATTTATGCAGAATAAGAAATGTTTGCATTGATTGCGAGACACAGGAGCCAAATAAAAATTTCATTCTTCTTTTAATTACCTTATTGAGGTGAAACTAATACACTGGTGGTCTTCAATCTTTTTAATACGTCCATGGTTGTAGCGGATTTGATGCACTTACGACAAAAATGGACATGTACAATTTACAGAAGTGGACATGTTAAAAATATTTAAGGGCATCAACGTATTAGTTTCAGCTTAATAGGATAATTAGAAGAAAAATACAATTTTTATTTGGCTCCTGTGTCCTGCAATCAATGCAAACATTTTTCATTTTGCATAAAGATCCGCAGTGATGACATTTTTGTAAGAATTATTTTTCGCAAGGATATATGAAAATTGGCGATTATTACATTGCATGGCTTTTGCTCGGCTAAAAACGTAATTTTCATGGAAGATGGCCGCTTAAGCGACAGAATCGACAAGGCTCTTTTATGGAAGTTAGTTCATAAGGATAACCATTGAATGGCGAGTTTATAATGGTTGTAAATCTTGCGTCGTGCATGCGAATTCGAGGATACAGTCTAATATGGCGAGAGTGGAGTGGTATAGTAAGGAAGCGTTTCACCATAAATTTACTTGAGTACGTTCTTCCCGCGGAACAGACGATACCCTCGTGGGAATCAAGAAAGCCGAAATTATATGCACGAGATGTTCTAGAGGAGAACGAGGCTTCTTGTTTCTTAATCACTGCACTGCTAATTACTGCGGATCTCGATTCTCATTTTTATTCCTGTACACCATCCCATAAGAAGATAGTTGAACTAAAAAAATTATCAACAGAATTTCTACGATTTTAGGAACTTTCGCAATGTTGAAAAGTGTTTACAAAAATTAAGAAAAAAGTAAGTGTACGAATGTTGAGAACAGTAAGTGTGAGGCTGATAGTAATAATGATTCGAAATATAATGTTGCATTTCGAGGCAACAGTACGCCAGCATTTCGCAGATTGAATGTTTGAAGTACCTGGAGTTTTCCAGTCACGCTCCGCTGTCTCATTTCTCTTCACTTTTGTCGCGGTCACACTATAATTTCATTGTGAAACTTGTTGCACATTTAATGTACTAATTAATTACTCCTTACGTCGCATTCACGCGCGTTTACGTACTCAAAGCTAACTCGACGTGAACGCGGAATCGTAACGTGAAATGAAATTTGAAACGACTGCGAACTCTTACACCCATGAGCGCTGGTAAAGTATGAATTATACGCAACACATGCTAACTCGATGATGAAATTGTGTATCGGATGTAAAATAAAATGTGCAGAGGAAGAATCACTGTACACAATTTCTAATATGCTCAACACCACCAAATGAATTTGCTTATTAAATGAGTTGCATATAAAATATATTAAATTGAGAATGAATTGATCAGTTAAACTAAAATAATATATGCAAAGAAAATATTTTTACATATGAATTATATAATATATGTATAATTTATTTTTGAAAAGAGTGGCAAGCTTAAATTAATTTAAAGGAAAAATTTATTTATATTTCTTCATAATATATGTATAGGTAATAAAATTAAAACTAGAAAATGAAAATTACAGATTGCTTGAACTTGCAGTAGGATATAAAATATATTATCGCAAAAATAGATTTACATATTAACACGTTCCCGCCGGCGTGTTAAACTAAAATAAAATGTATTCTCTGAATTTTTATTAATGTTTCAGTAACTGTAATTGATTTTTTAAAGAACTGATGAAAAACGTAAATTATTCTGGAAAAACTACACTGAAATAAATTAACGGAGCACTCATACTAACCCACAAATGCGTTCCTCAAAAGCGAAGCTGAAATAAAATCCATTTTTCACGGGAGTTCGACTTCTGCAATTGTCCCTCAAAGGACTGATGAAAGATATAAAATATGCAATTCCGCTACAGTTCTCTGTCTTTCTAAAAAAAGAGCGTGTAACAAGATTCACTTTTTTAATGTTTCCACAAACGGGGAAGCCCGGAAGAGCATTGAAAATCCTTGTTCATGCTGGATACGTAAAAATATGAAATTACTCTTGAACGTGGCATTAACAGGAGCTATAGTTGTAAGGTTTATAGTCCTATTGGGGGGGGGGGGGTGAGTTTGATGCACGTCGAAGGCCCGTGGAGAGACAAATGTCGACGATTTCCAAAATCCGGAAAGAATTTGGGATTCCGTAAAACACGATCGCCCGGAAGAAGATCGGCGAACTTGAAGGTCTAAAAGAGCGAATGCTAGTAAAGCGGAATAGTTTCCCGTATAATACCGCGCGAGTGAGCTTTCGTTATTAGAAGAACCATAGACTCGGGAAGCCAGGATTATATCCTGAAGAGTTTGCCAGCTTTCGATTCTCATTTAAAGGATTTAATCGCGCGTAACAGAGCGAGCAAGAACACCAGCCCAGACAAGGAAACGAATATAAAATCAGATAGAGAGAGAGAGAGAGAGAGAAAGAGAGGAGAGAGAAACGCGTGATGAAATTAATAATTGAAGAGGAAAAGAACGCTCGGTGTTCTACTTCGCCCGGCATTTGCTTAATTATTCTTCAATCATCGACGTTTCGTCACAGCCTGGGTTACTTTGCTATTTTAAGCTCGACCGAATTCAATTAATGATTAGGCGAAACGTTTATAGACTTTTCGGTGGACAATCTTAAAGAAAATTAATTAACCTAGTTTTCGTATTACACGCTGCTGTAGATTGAGAACGTGTAGCTTGAGATTGATTTTCGAAGTCTTGTATATGTTGAAGTAAAATTATTTTAGTTTTCATTTTCAACTAATCATTATGTTCTGAAAATTGTTACTCAGTTCGCTATTTATTAATTCTGCATTTAATCATTTCTGATCCATTCACATTTTTATTTATGATTCTGTACCTAATACTATATTTTACCTATTTAACTTATTTGCACTTTTTTTAAATACTATTTTAAGCAGCAGGGTGGCAGTGAAATTACGTTGTCAATTCAATAAAATAATGGATCATTTTACTTTCCTCAGGGTATTTCTCACCCTCTCAATATGATAAATGAAAAATACGTGTTGTGTATATTTTTGCAAGAGCTACTGCTAACACAAAATATATGGAAATTAACGATTATCACTAGACTGCGGATTTGATGTATGTATTTATACATGTATTTGTAATGTAATTATAAATACAGTGTATAAATACAAATGTAATTATAATTTATTATGTATAAATAATGTAATTATTAATTACAATGAATTTTGATTTTGCATAAAAATCCGTAGTTTAACATGCCAATCATTTATAAATAAAAATGACCATTCAAGCCTCATGTTTATAACAAATTACTGATATAAAATTAAATAAAAAGAATAAAATGTTCTATGACGAAAATCGAATCGAACGGTTGCTTCACTATTTATACGGTACAAATGGACCAAGCAGATACCCTCACAGGCGCGGGAAAGTCAAGAATGTCTTTCCACCCTGGTAAATATGTCCCCGTTTCAATTTTTCCTTTTTACATTTCGATATAAACGCGCACACCCCGGGCTGATACGTCTTAATTATAATTCAGCGCTCGAACGAATCAGTTCCATTCGCAGGGCCGTAAAAGCCCGATAAAACATCGATTCCCTGCGAGTGGAAACACACTTTTATGTCTGCGGGGGAACTTTTTCTTTCGCTTCGGCCGGGGGAACCCCGGGAATCCTGTGTCTTCTTCTCCTTGTTTTATGCCGTACATTTTAGGAACCGCTAAAGCGGAGAGAGAGCCCTCCATGTGCAAGGGCTAGTGGGACCATAAAACGGTAACGCCATGCGATTCCTGCGCCCCTCTTCCTCCACTCCGCATTTTAACCCTCCTGTGACAGAACCGTTTGATCCAGTTATCCACCCTCGCGCGTTCCTCTGGGCAGAATAACCCTTATGTCAATACCAAAAAATGTGTATAACGTTCTACGATATTGTACTTCATAGTCCCATTTCTTCATGCCTCAAATGTAAAATTTGCTTTGGGATACCTTCAACAAATTTTGTTCTATTTGAAGAAAAATATACAGGAGGGGGGTGATTCAGCTAAGTGTGCCACCTAAATTTCATGTAAACTATTCAGCATATGAAAAAATGGTTGAAACGAAAGTTGTATGGTCTCCAGGGTAGCATAAAGGTCACCTTGAGTTTCTTTCTGGTAAGGGGTAAACTTTAATCACGAGGTTAAAAAGGGAATTGGACCACGAATAAGAAACTGTAAAGGTATATGGGATGAAAAATTGATAGTTATTATAAATGATGTTTCCAAAATATCCTCCACGAGAATTAATATGTATTTGCGTAGTCGATCAATAAGTTCCCGGAGAATGTCGTATCCCAAACCAGAAACACCCTCCTAAACGCACTTTATATTTCCGACGGAAATACCGATCATAAAATAAAATAACCGGTTGCCAGGCCGCCATTGGCTCGCCATTAGCCGAGAGAAGGGAAAAATATGCCTCCCCTCCTTCCGATTTCTTTTTTTACCGTGGAATCTTGAATGCCGGGGGCGAGCCCGTTGTTCCGTGATCCTTTCTGATGCTGCATAATCTCCTCTGACAGCGAAAAGTGGCGTCGAGAGTATTCAAAGGTGGCCCGGGGAATGAGTCCTCGGCGTCCTTCAGCCCGGCGTTTTATCCCGATAGAAAATATTACGACGTTCCAGAGAGAGTATCGTGCTGCTGTGGTCACTTTGTCTCCTGTTGTTTTGTTTCTGACACGCTCCGCGAACGAAACAGCCGCCAGTGTTTTTATTATACTCTCCACTGCGGAAGGAAAATCTGGTTTGACAGCGGACGTCGACGACGTCCGGTCTTCCGGAATCGTTTCGCGCTGCAGGTCTCCTCTGCGAATTGGATCTGATTTTCCGATCTTTTTTTCTTTCCTCCGGAAACAGGAATTGAGTGCTAGGACATTCGGAGATTGATTGTGTTTCGATGTGTCGCAGAAGATTTTATTGTACGGATATATTTTATTTTGGAGGAACACTACAGGATTAAATTATCGAAGAAACTTTGTTTAAAGTCCCAAAGTGCCGAAGGTCCAAAGTTGCAAAGTCCCAAAGCTTCAAAGTTCCAAAGCCCCAAAGTACAAAGGCTCCGAAGTTCCAAAGTTGCAATGTCCCCAAGTCGCTAAGTCTCAAAGCCCCAAAACCCCAAAGCTTCGAAGTTTCAAAACCCCAAAATCTCAAAGCTCCAAAGTTTCAAAGCCTCAAAGTCCCAGAATCCCAAAAGTCCGAAAGCTTCGCAGTTTCAAAGTCTCAAAGTCCCATAGCTCCGCAGTTTCAAAGTCCCAAAGTGTCATAGTTCCGCAGTTTCAAAGCCCCAAAGCTCTAAAGTTTCAAAACCCCCAAAATGTGATTAATTCTATTTGATGCTTATCTAATTTCAGTTTTGATTTTCCATTCTCAACGGAAGGATTTGCAAAGTTACTTATCTACCCATCACATTTATTTTTCGCCATTGTGTCAATTTAACAACAAGGGATTAATTCAGTTTGAAAATGAGGGATGATTGACGGTTAAAAAGTGAGGGGTGAACTTTTTTAACAAAGGCTTGGAAGTTCAGCGTGATAAATAAATTGATGGAAATAAAATGGAGTTATACATCAAAACTATTATTGCTCGTGGACTAAGATTTGAAGTGGTAACGTGTGTCACGATTATTCATGTCGAAACCGCACGAACACTTTGGATGAGAGAATGTAATTGAATATGATGGATCATGACAGTATTTTGACGATGAAAGTATGACTTTTTATCGATAGTGTTGTTTCATTGTAGTTTTATGAACGTCACCGTCCAGTTTGTTATTATTGGACAGCGATACGTTATTCTCTCTTTTAATTTAATAATTTTAGTACATCAAACACATATCGATATTCTTCAATTGTTTTAATCTTTCCACTGTTTCAATTCGCAGCTGCTCAATTTTGAGATAATGCATACAATTCAGTGTCTAGTCTACTGTGCAATGGTAATATAAATACAGATTATTAATCACACTTGATATGTAAAGTATAATCTTCTCCTTTTCATATATATTTGCAATTTATAACTGTATTTATAATTACGGTGCCAGTGTTTATGCATTTATAACGCATTGGCTTGCAGCAATATGTTGCAAATATTAAATACGTGTATAGCAAAATATTACCATTTCATTAGGTATTAAAATATGAGAACTGTATCTTCTCCAATTTTATATTAATTGCATACGATTTTTTAGAATGAGGTGTTGATACTTTTGTGTTGGATAATATATTTAGGTGATTATAGAGAGAGAGAGAATGTTCCATCAAATTTAGAATTTATAAAAAATTTTAGTTACACTTTCCCTCAGAATTTGATTATTTTATCCTATTCGTTATATATTAATTAATAAATATTTAATTTACCCGGAACCGTGATATTCACGGAACGGAAAATGTAACTGTACTTTTCATTGACAAACTCGATATCCGATGGATTCCGCGTTAGTTTGCAACAATGAACTCGAAAGTTAGACAGCTGTGATATTTTAGATGCCACCTGTGTTCCAGCGCAGCGTACGCGTGGACAATGTTTTTGTTCCATTGCGTTCCGGCCTGATCTCGTTACCGACGAATTTAATTAATCCAATTAAACAACACGGAGTATAATTCTATACAGATCTCGGGTTACATCATTCCAAAGTGGAATATAAACCGGGCAACGTTTTGTCGCGGCGAACACATTCCCCGTCCGTGGAAATTGCAACGAATCAGGACGAAACGTTTCCCTTCACTTTTAATGGCTGCGCTAGTTATCATTCACGTAACCGTTAACAAGCGCGTTTACACTGCTACAAAATGTTGGATTTTATTCCGAAAGTTCCACCATCCGGGAATTGGATATTCGTTTCGAATTTTAGAAGCCCGTTTTAGTGCATTAGCGAAAAAATTGGTCTGCAACACTGTTATCGATCCTACGGCTATTAATTTTGATGACTATAGTGAACTAACATGGGAAAAAATTCAAGTACACCGAATTTTATGAAACAAAATAAATTGAAAACGAAATATAGAAAAAACTTTTTAGAAACCACGCTTACATTAAAATGCACCAAAAAGGAGAAAATAATTTTTTTAGACATTAGTGACTAAATAAAAGCGTGGAGTGCTAAACTATATCGACGTAATCTTCGTGGACGCTCCACGCTTTTATTTATAGTCACTAATGTCTAAAAAATTATTTTCTCCTTCTTTTTATATTTTCTATTTTTTAGTCTTTTTTAAATGGAACGCAAGATATTGAAATACGTTAGATAGAATGAGGGGATGACTCCGAGAGACGACGTCTCTTGACGGAATCCGAAATTGTCCGAAATGAAACTGGATGAACGGAACATCACAACCACACTTTACCACACTGAGCTCCTTCAGTGCGAAGTGGGCCAGTGGAGTGAAGATGAGTCGGAGTGGGAACACGTAGTGTAGCAGGGAGCGCTGGCGCGTGGAGAGGGGATTGCTGAACGCGATGAAGTACTTCCAAGCGTCGCACGGCGAGTTGTGTTGGTTAATATCAAAATTTTTTTCCTCTTAGACGCACAGTTTTTCTTTTAATTTGTTTTTTAATATTGCATTGTCATCCAGTTCTGAGCTATGTTTAAAGTTTCAAGTCTTCTAGCTCATCGGGAAGTGGTTTAAAATTCGATTACAAGATTTGTCGCATACAACAACAACTCAGCAAGTTAATATAAGCGTGGTAAAAAAATATTTGATTTGTGTTTCTTTATCGGCAACCGTTCACATTGAAGGGGTGAAAACAGTCCTCAAAGTGGCTCAATAATGGCTCAATTCCTCGAAAACGCGAGGTAGAAAAAAATTGTTTTTTAAGTTGTTTGTGTTTCGATTGGGAAATGCAGTAGCGGAAGAAAATGTTGACAAAAGTAATTTTTAGCATTCATAAATAAATTTAGCGTAAACAAGTCAGAGATGTCGGAATAAAGTTGTTGATGAACGTATTTTGCAATTTGCTCTCTGTTTTGCTTCATCGGAAATGCAATCAGAATTTGCGAGGAGGAGTAGCGGAACATCGTTGAACCCATTTGTTGTAATTATCAAAGTGTTCAATGTTGGAAACTCATCTAAATTTACGTAGCTTTGTATTTATTAAACTGGCCACATTTCGTTCTGGAAAAACAACAAATTTAATATTCATATAGTTTATTACACAGTTCCTAACCAATAACTCGACATTATCAAAAAGTAACATAGTTAAATAAGTGAAATTCCAAAATATTTTTCGTTATCGGATTTGCTCTCAATGTCCATTGGAACGTTCCAATATTCCAAAATCTGCAGTTTTATTTTAAACCGTGTTATACTGAATCGCTGTCGTCGAGTTCACGATCGCAGCTGTATTGTTTTCAATTTAACGAAATCGTTTTTCATTGGAAGTATGCCTGTCGCGTGATATTTCTGCATTTGTATCACGGAACGGTGATATCTGAAAATTACTATTCTTAATTATGAATTATTCATATGGCGCGGCACACTGTTTAATTATTAATTAATACGGCACTCAATGGCAAACATGCGTGTGCATGTGTACTGCGATTTCTGTAGTGCAACCGTTTACTGAATATGTAAATACGTCACATTGCGTGCATATAACCGAATAAATATATTAACATTCTCATTCCCATTCACGACTCCATGAATTTCTGGCAAGATTGTTCATTTTGTTGTTTATATTAATTCGCTCGTCCGTGTGATCGCACTTTGCATGGGCTCATTCAAAACGTCATAGGCGAGCTATTCGTCATTTAAGGGGGTAGGCTCGATTTGTAACTACAAAATAACTAGAATTTTACTAGAAAAATGGGTCGAAACATGGGTCTGCGAGTTTTCACTTAATGTCCTTATACAAGCAAATTTTGTGCTGATTGAGAGCTCATTCGAAAGAGGAAGGTTCACCGCATGGTGCTCTGATCGTCCCATCAGTCAAAAAGGCTTTTAGAGACAGAAAAATACATTGAAATCTGCGGGATTTTTTCCCGATTTTTTTCCCTACTTTGGACACTCATATTATTATTATAGATTCTAGGTATTTTCTAGTTACAATCCGAGCCTATGAGTAGCCACTTGAGGAGAGGAAGCACGAATTTAGCGGAAAAAGTTCCCCCCCTCTGCCACTACCGGAGTAGTCACGTGACATTGTAACAAATGCGTAGAGGGGGAAGGTAGAGTGGAGACACAAATCTTAATCTGGCAAAAATCATTGATCATTATTTCAAGGTTCTTATTCGTACACGGTGTAAGATTCAAGGCAGTTTAGAAAATAAAAAGAACAATTACAATATTTGTTAATTAATCCAGAATGTAACTAACGTAATAAATAACTGTTTCTCTGCGTTATGAGTGTTGGATTCGCATCTCTGCTGACTCAAATTTCAGATAATAGTCGATACATTCACCTGCTTGTTCTGTTTGTATTCGATAATTACCCCTTTTATTCCCTTTTACTCCGATTGAGAACCAATACTCGCCAGTAGCCAATAATTATTGTATCGATGATTATAAAAGTGGTGCAAATAAGAACGCTAAAAAAATTGAACTTGTCAGTTGTTACGCGTTCCATCGATTTGTATTACCGTAAGGCTTTCCCAGTAAATTACTTTTGGACGATGCTGCTGATTTAATGAAGTCCATTATTTCTAGTAAAGTTGTGCTACTCGGATTCAATTTTTGAAAAAACAAATTATAATGAAATGAAACGTAAAAATAATTGTTAGTAATATATTTATAATTAAACATTATATATACATATTGAAACTTTTCCGACTCTAGCTAGTTTCCATTTTTAAATGAAGAACAGATATAATACGAATAGTAGTCGATTCTAATACAGTGCACATTTCAATTTCTATGAAATTTTATCGGCACCCGAATCGCAGCAAACAATGCTTCGCGTCCCGAGTGCACTCCTTTTTAAATATTTTATCCCCGATATTTTCAGCTCCGATCGTTTACAACCAGCAATTGATAACAACATTGCCTATAGCGATAGTATCGCATACGGGCTATAAATATGGATACTGGAAATCGAATATTACTCGCATTTTACTCGGATTTAATGAAAACGAAAATCCGACAGGATGCGTTGCTGAATAATTCGTTGATAAGACACGTCTGGATGAAAGAGACGTGCAGAAACCAATGGAGAAATTTTTTGAAATTGCGATTATTCTTTCATGAAACTTTCATTAACATAATGGCGACATTCTGTAGATTAAAAAGAGCCCAAACACGATGTAATTCGATGCATATTCACCCTTTTAATTAAGGAATTTAATACAATCTCCATTATCCGAAGCAAGATTAAACTGTGAACTGTTGCATTAATCAAACATATATGTTCCTTGAATCGTGTCGTGTTTGGGCTCGTTTTAATCAGCAAAGTGTCACGAATATGTTGATGAAAGCTTCATTACAAAAATAATGAAAAATAAGAAAGTTTTATAACTAACACTCTGGTGTTGCCATCATGTTCTACGAATGTTCACGTCATGTTCTATAAGTGACATTGTGGTCGATAAGTTTTCGCATATATCGAGGCACTACCGTAATCAGCCGACAAAGTATTCACAAAGCAGCTTCGGCGATCGAGTTCTACGAGTATCGACTTTGTGCACGGGAAGAAAGTGGATGGATGGGGATCAGCAATTTGCTGATTGCTGCATACTTTGAGTAATCATTTATTTAGGAGTTTCGGGACAAAGTGCATCGACGTCCCGGGATCGAGTGCCGGGACAACCTTTCGCTATCATTTTAAAGGCGGTAAACGTGACTGTTGAACATATATATATATATATGTTCCGAGGCAGATGTAAACTGTGGAGGCACGGCACATAAAATGACAGGAAAAGCCGATAAAACATCTCGTACATGATATATTCTAATAAATACCCGGCTGAAATATTCAACCGGCCGCTCCAAGAAAATGCGGGATGCATAACAAATTTTTTTCGAGAACCGCAGAATGTAAAATGAACGACGTGTTATTGTCACGCGATTGCATTTCCATGCCGCATAAAGACGGCCAAATGAACACATTGCCGCGTTAACGTATTGCGACCTTTTTACACCTTTTCCGACACGTTTATCGGCGAACAATTAACGAGCTCTTCCAATTAAGGTCAAGAATTTTACGATCTACAAACTTAATATATAGGTTACTAAGAAATCAGTGAAAAAGTTGATGTTCTTGCAAAATTAAATTATCATAATTATAATCAACAAATTATAGAAAACGCACTTTTGAAAAAATTTTGGATTTTTGCAAAATGTCAACGGAGAACAGTTGTTTTAATAAATTCCAAAAATTCAGGATATTAAAAGCTGATTATTGTTTCCGAATAGGAAAAAAACTGTAGAATTACTTAAACAATTACTCGAAATTAAATTTTAATATTTTTGCCATTATTGTGATATGTATCACGTTCGGAAATAAAGTTCATGTCAGAAAATTATTATTATTCACTACCGTACATTTCTATTCCATGAAATTCACTCTGTATCACGCTAGATAAACAATTAAACAAATTCCTCGTGTCACATTAATACGCTCGTCGCTCTATCAAATATAAAGTTGATACAGAGATTAAAAACGATCAATAGCATGGAGCAACATAGACAGCGAGTGCACGCAGTGAATGTAGTGATAAAGTATACAGTATAAATAAGTAAGTACATAATAGACTAACGACCTCTGTGCATTCATGGTGATAGAATATTTGTAAAATGTAAAACAGCATTTATATGAACAAACATCAGGGACACTTTTATACTTTATGTTTATCGTAAAGAATTTTTCATTGCAACTGACTTAGTAACTATAAATTGTTAGTGGACGAGCTATATTCTTAAATTTTTTAGTGTTTTCTCTGTTCTGAATTTGACCTTATTATTTCAGATTTGATATTCTTATTTTATTGCATCTTCCACAGTCCAATAAACGACAAGTAGCCAAGTATCTGAACCACAAGACAACATCAAAGCTTTATTTTACAATATCCGTTGAACAGAAACGAGCAGTTTCCGCAGCGGCGTCACTAAAATAAATATTTCAATAAAAATGCAATTAACAACAGCACGGTTTTCCGCTCAATGAAACCCACTGCACAGGCACAAGTATTTGATTTCATTCCGTGTTTGTCGATTGCTCAACGGAAAAAACGGGAATTTCCATAAACATCTGCCGTTTTGTGATAACCTAGTCGTTCAAACGACTATTTATTTACCGTGCAACCCAATAAACGAAAAACATCCGAGCAAAGACGAAGGTACGAATTTCTCAGAGTAGTAGAAGAGCAGCGTTTCTAGGCGAGTATCAAAGGCGCCGAGTAAAATTCATTTCTAATAAGAATTCGGTTAAAAGCGAGCCCGACCCGACCCGGCCCGGGCCGAATTCCTCCGAGGGCGGCGCCAAGCCAGTTCGATACCATCATCCCTCGTTCATTATCCAATTTCTGGACCCGTTCAAAGGACGATCTAACGGTCTGTGCACAGACGTAGGCGAAGATAATTATATCCAGCAACCGATCCCGATTTCATCGTTCGCTATCGGACCACGGCAACTGGGCGCACACCTAGCTCTCCGTTTGCCCGGAAGCGTTTCCAACCTACACTGACGAGAGAAGACCTCGAACCGCAGGTCGTAATGATATTTTGGGAAGATATTTCGAAAAATATTTATCAGACATTTTTTCAGCGAATACTGTTCGGACCCGAGCAGTGAAAGCAGCCCCACTTGAAGAGGAATATCTCGGAAACTAGTAGAGCTAGAGGGATAGAGTGCACATCAAAGTTCATTTTTAAATTAGTAATCTAACTATGTAATCGTAATTTAAACATATTAATTTGTTCAAAAAATATTATACATTAGAAAGTAGCACCTTTTGTTCATTTTCCCATTTGAAGCTTCCACCGAACCCCACGTGTCCTCCCATGTGATCCTCTCAGGACCACACAATTTCTTCTTCTCAAGGGGGTAAACTCTTGTTTCCAGGATTGCAAGGGTGCGCGATGCGCTTTCTCATTTCTCGATAATGCAAATATGGGGCTTTTCAGTAGTTAAAAGCGCTAGATAAAATATCAATCCAGGCCGCAAACGCCCTCAAAAGTCCTATTTTTACGTTTACGAGGCCTAATTTGCATTATTCAGAAGCATACAGCTGCGCGTGTAGCTATTTTCATGAAGCTGCGCCTCGTAAACGTAAAAATATGACTTTTGAGGGCGATCGCGGCGTAGATTGATCTTTTGTCTACCGCTTTTGACTACTAAAAACCGCCACCTTTGCATTCTGGAGAAATGAGAAGGGGCATCCCCTGCACCCTTGCAATCCTAAAAATGAGTCTACCCTCTTAATCAGCTGAGAAGTTTGTTTGGTTCTCGGGACCCTCCGTGGACGGATCCGCGGCGTCTGACGGCCCGCAGAAAGGAACAGCGACGCGCAGTTTTATTCGGGCGTTTCTCCGGGCTAAAGTTTCTCTATGTAACGCGCGGAAACGTGTGCAGTCGTGAGAATTATATAGCCGCGTCGTGGCGGACAGGGTGGAGAGGCGGGTGTAGTAGTCGGCGTCGGTCTCTCTGTGGTGAGTTGCACTTGTAAATGCACGTCTCCCACGGTATCCACGGCTCCCGGGGTCTACCTACAACCAACCCCCTACCTATAACCCAGGCGAGCGTGTATGTATAGCCGCCGCCTCTGGTATATATGGCCGCCGGAAGGTAGGCGGCTGCGAGCTACAGTGGGAACACAGTTCTTGCATTAGCCAAAGAAAGATTTCTGGCGAATCGAGCGGAGCGAGCGAGCGAACGAGCCCAGCCGGGCCGAACTGCCCGACGGAGCAACGAAGGAAGGATCCATATAGATAGCCGTGGTTCTTACCCGGAGGCGTGGTATTGGGGGCCCTGTCGTTGATTCTTGCCGGTTGTATCGTTCCGCGGGACTCCCCCATCTCATTCCTCCCTCTTTCTCTTTCTAACCTGTATCCACGTTTCTCTCTTCCTCTATCTCGCTTGCACTCCCCTCGTTTCCACCTGCACCCTCCTTTCTCTTCCTCTCCTGCAGCACCTTCTCTCTGAATCTCTTTTTCCTTTGCACCCCCTTCGCTATCTTTTTCACCTGCACACTTTTTTCCCTCCCTTGCAGCTCTTCTTCTCTTGCACCGTCCTATCTGTTTTTCTCCAACCCCATTTTTTCTTTCCCTCCCTTCATCTATTTTCTCTTGCTCCCCCCTTTCTATCTTCCTCTAGTTGTCTTATATGTTTATTATCCTCTTCTAATTCTCCCTTACCCCCTTTTCTCTAGTTCTCTTGCAGCCCATTTCCAATTGCTACCCCTTTTTTAGCTTTCTATAGACCTGTTGCCCCCCTTCTCTCTTTCTATAGGTCTCTAACGCCCCCTTTTCTCTAGTTCTATTACATCCCATTTTCACTTGCTACCCCTCTTCCCTTGTATCCCCATTTTTCTTTAAGCTCTTTCACCACTATTTATCTCTTTTTCTCTGTTTTTTTAGTTCTCTTGCATCCCCCTTTTTTCTCTCTGTGTCTCCTCTTCTCCTGCACCCCATTTTCTTTCTCTTTCTCCCTTCCCCTTGCATTTCCTTCTCCCCCGTCTCTGTCGTTTTACCTTGCACCCCTTTTTCCTCTCTCCGTCTTCCATCTCTGTTCCGAAGGAGACCCACCAGCGGTATGGTAGAAGAAATGGGGGCGAGAGGGGGCGCGTTTTCAACGACGATTACCAACGCCGTTCCGGCACTGGTCCCGCGACTTCAATGCCGACACCGAACTTGCCGAAGCCCTGTGTTTGATTAATGCACAAGTTTCTTTCGAGGAGGTGTTCCGGGGAGCCGCTGAAAGACGCTGGCCCGTCGGGAGCCGATTCAGAGTCGCTTTGGGGGATGTTTATCGGTAGGATGGTGATCCGGCCCGGGACGTTCACCTTTGAAGTAATGGGCGGGAGTGGGCGGACGAATTCAATGAACCCCCGGCTTGTGCGACGTATTGAATGATTTGGAGGTTCGGGGAGTCGATGTAGAGAGAGATTGTTTTCGAATTTTTTGGCCGGAACTTTGTTAAGTGTCCGGGTTTTATTCGGGGCGAGATTGGCGGCGGTTAACTTCGATGCGGAGTCAAATGATCCGGAAGGAAGTCGATAAGTTGTGTTCCGTAATGTTTATTTGAAAATAAAATATAAATTGAACATAAAATATAACCACCGAAAATTCGACGGAGCCACTCATCCAGAAAGAACGGCCAATTCCTCGCGGAATTCGCGAGTTTCCCAAGCGCTCCCGAGCGAGGATGTCTCGGCTAAAACTGAAATTCACCCGGGGAAGTTCGAAACTAATGGCGGGGATCGATGATGCTTCGATTTTAAAGTTCCGGTCGGAACGTTCGCCGATCTCCCCCATCTGCGGGGAACGTTTTGCCGGCGACGCGTTCCGTAAGGTGGAGATAGTTCCCGGCGATGATCGCCTAAACGTTCGATCGTTGGTCCTCGACTTCAGGGCGCCGTCGGTCTCTATCGATTCATAAACTGGAGGGAGTTGTTCGCGTTAAGTGTTCTCACGCCCGGCACCGGACCACTACTCCATTTTTGTGTGTTTGACAAGCGCCGCTCGCGTGAAAGATGTCGAATAATGGTACTTTTCCGGCGCTCTGGGCAATTGGACTACTTTGCGGGAAATTAGGGGAGTGACGATCGATTGTTCGACGCCGATTACGCGGATAAGGCCCAGGATGAGCGGAGAGTGGTAATATCACCGAAACTTTGCGTTAGAAGTCGGAAACTGTCGTGGTAATGAAAGCATTGGAGACTTAATTATCCCTGATTTAGTCTACAATAAACGAATGAATTACTTTTAACAGGAAATAATATCTTAAAGTTGAATTTGTTTTATAGCTGGAATTTGTGACAATATTTATTTGAATTTATGGAACATGCAAGGAGAAAATTATGTGACAGGTTGTGCACTAGTGGCAGTATTACAAAAGCAATTTTTAAATTGATAAATGTAATAAAGAATCTTGATGGGGACTTAGGAACAACATCCTATTTAATTTTGAACAAAAATTCTATCACAAAACAGCCAATTATAATTGCATTGTCTCCAGAATAAATATTTTAAGAACCAGTCTTTTTAAATACATTTTATCGAACGGTTTCTGTTATTTTTTGAATATATTCCGGCTTCTCAAAGAGGATTTTTGCATAATCCTAATAGCAATTCGGCCAGAAATTCAAGGTGGCCTGCGGCGGTGTCATCACTACCCTTTTTACATGCATTATCATCAAGATACATTTCGAAGTGCTCGAGATAGATATCGATTTGTTTTCCGCGAGAAAAAGTTCGAAGCACGAGCAAGCACGAAGTGCACTCCAATCGCACTATAGCAAACGCTGTAATAAAAGCTGCATCAGTTCGATCAGAAAATTTCAAGAACACGCGAAACGGCACTGAGGGACGGCATAAACGATACGATGAAAATCGAATGTAACTGCTGTAATAAAATTATCCAACGCTGCAGAAAGAGTCGTCGGATAAAGTGGATGGATTACATTTATAGTTTAGATCTGATATGAAAACCATTTTGCATTCTGAACACATTTAAGGGTATCTATAACATTTTTTAAACTAGCAATTCTTCACTTATATACAGGGTGGTTCACCTAAATACTGCCACCTAAATATCTCCTCCAATTGTGGGGGTACAAAAAATATTTTGTGTACTATTTGAATGGTTTGAAGGAACCATTGTATTGCAAACAATATTTTTTTCCGAAGGTCATTCTTTTTGGAGTTATCAAGATCATCGATGTTTTTTGATACATAACTACATTTTTTTTATTGCATCGTGTAACTGACCGAAAAATACATTCCGATATTTATAATAACATGACCTTGAAATGACCTTGATCTTCGAAAATTAAAGTTTTACCTTCAGATCAAGGTCAATGTCATGTTATTGTACATATCTGAATGTATTTTTCGATCAGTTATAGGATGCAATAAATAAAATGTAGTTATGTATAAAAAAACATTGATGACAAATGAAAATATTATTTGCAATATAATGGTTCCTTCCATTTAAATAGTACACAAAATATTTTTTGTACCCCCAAAATTGTATAAGATATTTAGGTGGACCTGTATATTAGGCAGAGTACAATCATTTTGTTCCACCTGTAAGCCCTGGGTTGCGTTGCCTTTAAAAGCAGAATTTAAAAATGTTGCTCTCCTTTAATTCGCGAAAGAGAATCAATTTTTTGAACCTGTGACAAGAACCTGTTTTCACCCCGAAGAATACATGCTACATGTCCGAAAGATTTTTGGGATAATTGTTATTGTCGCGGCCCGAGTGAAACATTGTGGTCTCGTTCGCAGTCATGTATTAGTGACCGGATCCGCATGGAGCGAACGTTGTCATTAAAATTGGAAACAGGAGAAACGTAAGACGCGTCAAAGGGTCGCGACTGAAAATCATCCTTTAAGCCCGGTGCTGGATTTCGCGTGGCCGACGAAATAAACGTTCTGCCTTTGCCAATAATTAATCGGCGCGGTGCTGTAAAAGAGACTGCCGATGGTAATAGTAGTAGATGGGGTCGTAGATGGATGGGGGGAGGGAGGAGGAGGAGGATAGAGCAGCAATTAATGTTTAAATTAGCAGCGTGCGGATACACGGAGTGAGTTATTAATGTATCCGGTGAAGAGAAATTACTTACCGAGTATTTGGCTGAGAACGGTGCGGCCATCTTCGCCGAGGCAGGCGCTCCGGGCATCAAAGGGATTTGTGAATTGCACGAATGCATAGCCTTTGTGCATGGATATTCCTGAAACAACAACAAACGATCGTGACGTTCCAAAACCTGACCCCCTCCCCTTTCGTTCTTTCTTCTTGCGAAGGGGTGGCGAGGATGGGACGCAAGAACGGAATGAAACAGAAATACCGACGTGCTACGGATAATGGGAGAAATCTTTAATTAAAATTGTTTCCATGAATTTTGATGAGCCAGGCTACCTCGAGGGGTGCGTCCGTCATCCAGATGGAGGAACCACCCCTCTGGTGAATCGTGATTATTGAAACGAGGTAACAAAGATCCGCCGTTCCCTTCGCAACGCGACGCGTTTTAAGAATGCGCCGAGCGTACGCCGAATTAATGAACGATCCGAAGAGATCCAACCCGATACTGAATGAACGGTAATTGTCCGGACATTGTTTAACCCTTTGCTGATGAGCTGCAGAAACTATAGCTTACTTGAGTCAATGCTAATTTTCGTAGATTTGAGAGAAGGTTGGCTCTTTTTTATTTTATCTTCTAAATTAACTTATGATTCAAATCTAAACATTCCTAAATTAAATATTTTCCGATGTATGTGTAGGTTAATACCTTTTTTTTATAGAGAATAAGTTGCGACTGGTGCATAAAAAAATATACGGTTCCATTTACGAAATAAAATTTGACCCAAACGCTTCTCGCTACGTATAACAATAATAATGACGTAAATCAAGGTGATAGTGTCTGGTGCCTCACCTTTAATATCTTGTATAATGTCGCTTCGGCGGTGTTCTTTATCAAAAACAGTTTCTACGAACGGCATTGTTTGAGGGAGCCTCGACTTTTTTATTTGAGAAAAGCAAACAGTACATTGGAAATTATCGGCATTGATTCCCGTGAATTGAAACTTCAAATACATATCTCTTTTTGCGTTTCTATACGGACCGAGCTTTATGAAGCTCGGCGAAAATATTCACCGAATACTAGGTATGGGAACCGCGCCACTGAATGGTTATATGAAAAATTAATTTCTCTGAATATATACGTGAATTGTTTATAAAATTGTGAATGAGCCTTTCCCCCGAAGAGGCACTTCTACCCGCGCCAATGTTTGTACGGTTTGAAAGTGGTCCGGACATCCGAATTTTTCGCGAAATTTCAAGCGGCAGGCTTTGACGATTAATTAAAAGGAACAATCCCGGTTATTCTGCGAAAAACAGATATTAAATATGCCTGGGGGATACGGTTTTGCAAATTTGCAGAGCTGAGATGATAATTTCTTGAATGGGAGCGTGTATTATTAATTGTTATTAACTTAACACGTAGGCAATCTTATTGCTGTGCATAATAATGTAATATATGTAATGCCATAGCAAATTTTTGCAAACTATTTTCACAGCTAATTTGATGAAAACTAAATTCAGAATTTCATTTCAGTGCATTTCAGAGATTCGTGTGTGTCATTAATGGAATCTCATGGAATCAATTCTTGTGAAAATGCTAAATTTTCAAAAATTAGGTAACAATTGATATTTGGGCCTTTTAAAAACTAATTCGCGTGAAATAAACTAAGGAATCAGAAAGACGAAAATAGATTCAAAAATGTAGCAAGAAATCGAGCGATGGATGTTGGCGAATGATCATTGCTGACCATCCAACAGAGAAACATCGTCGCCCTGTGATATTCGACTATCGTGGAAAAATCGAAAGGCTGTATCGTAATATTCAGGGCCCCGGGGTCCCCAGCGGTGGCGCGCATTTTTCGTTCGGAAAATTCTGCCAATATTTTCTCGTCGTTTTTTCTTCCCCCCTTCTGGGCTTTTTTTTTATTTTACATCGGCTACCACATGGCACCCGGGGTCATCGATTCGGTGGGTAGTCTGCGTGGCAAGTCGGCAGATACGTTCATTTTAACGCAGGAGCCGGCTGTAATCTGTGTACCCGTAATAACTTTTGCGTGGTTAGCAGCTGACCATGCATGGAATTCATTATGCTGAAACAAATATGTAAATCTCCATATATATATGTATATATATACATATATATATCCCCGCCGCCGGGTTATACATATATGGTCAACGGGTGCCACGCGGGCCTGGATGCAGATATATTTCGTACGGAACGTGTGTCCACTCTCGAAACGGACAGTGACGGTTAAAAAAAACTTATCTGGCCACGCCAGTTGCGCCGGACATGTTAATAATGTCAAGGGGTTGAAAATCTAGAGCCACTTTATATTTCCCTACCAACTGGTCGGGTGCGATTTCATGGTGCAGCTTCTTGTCTACCTATCCGGTATTCCACGGTTCAGCGATCGGACGGCCGGGTCCGTTTTGACCCGCTATTTAAGTAGACTGTGAGTGGTTCTTGGTTACAGGGGTGAAAAAATTTTCTTGAGATTTTTGTTGGCCTTATTTTAATTGATTTTAAATAATTTTTGGCCTGAATTGAGACTTGGCGAGAAAATTGTGTGTACTCTTTTAAAAACATACAAAATCTTTGAATTCGATTGACCATTTTATTAATTTTTTAATATGTTTTTAAAAGAATGAAGAACAATTTTTGTTAAATATTCTGACGAAACAGAATACTTCTAATTTCGTTTGCAAGATTAGATGTCTGTAGACTGTTTTTGAAAATTTAATTCTAATCCATTTAAAATTCCCACAAGAATTTCTAATTCTCAGACTAAATGAAATTCGGATGTCGAGAATGTTTCTTTTTTCAGAAACGAGATATCGATAACCTCGTGTGTTAATTGGTGCAACGTCGTCTATGCGCATAAACCAATATTAATTCGGACGCACAAAAAAAAAGCCATTTAGGTATCGAAAGAGGATAAAATTGAATCGAAACGATGAAGTGAGTGGAATACGTCCACGTAACTTGCAAGTGGAGATGCAGAGATGCAACGAGTCTCAATCGTTGATCGTAACATTTCAATTTCGATTAAAACAATACCAATTCGTTTTATTAACACGTTGACTACTACACCAGTGTCCATAAAATTCGCTTGTAATTAGAGCAACTCACTTAATAAAGATAGAGAAGCGAACAGAAAGGCAATTATTACAGCAATTATCTATGCAACCATCTGACACCTCGTGGATCTCAAACAATAATGCAGCAAATCTGCTATTGAATAAGAATTGTCTGCCGCGTCCGACCATGGCCAACCAATTCTACTTACAGCATATACTATAGCACGCAAACCCTATAGGCGTCAAATAAAAAAGTTTTATTCCTTCTTTTCGACGTATTTTTCCACGTAGAATCATCCCCTATCCAGCCACACCCTGTTAACGTGGCAATCGAAATGTTGAAAATATTTAAACGTGGCAATCGAAGCAATAAAAATATATAAATATTCTGTCTGCTCTGCTCAATTTTCGTTTCAATTACTTTGACACACAGTATGTCCTCATCAAACGTTTTCGAACCAAAAAAACATAGCACAGCAAGCGATGGCGGTCTAAAACCGCGGCGACCGGCCTAAACAAGAAATATCAAGTTACTGGTGCGCGTTTCCTCCGCGTTGACCCCGCGGGTACAATCGCGCAAACAATATCGCGTTGAACGCGACGAATTATTCGTCGTTTTGGTAGCCGTGAACGAAATATGGGTCGAGCCGTGGTATCGGTGGGTCGTTCACGTTTTAATACGATTTTCGAGTCGGTCTTCATAGTGGTGGTAGTGGGAGAGGCGATGTCAGTGATAGTAGTGGTTGTTGGCCCACTCGATTCGTGCAATCTGGTTCTCGCAGCTGTCACCGTCGTCGTCGTCGTCGTCGTCCTCGGGTCCGGCATTCCGCAGTGGAGACCGAAGGCAGGCTCTATCCGACAAGACAGACCTCCTCCAATTTTACGTTCCCCTTGACTCGAGCCATTCGCAATAAGGACACGAGGCCCTTTCTTTCGCCTCTCTTCCCTTCGCGTGGCCGCACAAAACAGTCGTCGGGGAGATTGCGAATCGCCGTTGCGGTAAAGAGAGCTTGAAACTTTTCCCAGAAGTTGTCGATGCTCTGGAGAAGAGAGAGAGAGAGAGAGAGAGAGAGAGAGAGAGAAAGAGCCGCGATAGACTACGGGACCAGAATCCTTTTGTGGCTGGTATTTTTGCTCTCCCGTTGATGCAAAGAAGATGTAATTTATATCTCTGTGCGGCCACCGGCGGAATATTCCCCACCTCCACCCATCCCCTCTCCCCTCTCGTCTTTGTACTCCTTTTCCTCCTCTTATTTGTTAGTCCCCGAACCCCTTTCCACGGTTTTTCCCCCGATGCTTCCGAAACCCGTTGACGAGAGCCTGTCGAATTACAGCTTCCTACTGCTCCTTGAACTTCCTGAATTACGTGCGGACTTTTTTTCTCTCGATTGAGGGGGTAGACCACCTTTATTTTCCATTTATATTCTTTATATTCCATCCTCAAGGCAGTGAGAAGTTAAGTGGGCATAATATACCCCCAACCCTAGGAAAATAAATTTTTTTCTACCCTTAATAATTTTCTCACAGTTGGGAGAAAAATATATGGAATGCAGCAGGTAAGATCGAGTAATCTCGTTTTTGTTTCATCTTAATATCCCAATTGACAACCGGGAAAAAAATGATGAAGTTAAGGGTGTGGATCCTCGTATTATCCTTAAATGAGGGGGGTTACTTTAAATTTCGAGGGATTATCTGTCAACCCCTAAAAGCATTGTTCTGCACACGATACCAAAATAAAAATTGTCGTGGAGACTGCTGGAAATCCTTTCTTTCTTCACTGTTGGAATGTTCTATTTCAGGGTTATAACCGAATTGACGATTCATAATATTCTATATTTTTAATACCTTATGTTTAATATTTTAAGACTTTCTCATGCTTTCGCTAGCTACCTTCAAAATCGAAAACACCTCGCAGCTAATAATGAATTTTAAAATAACATTCAGAATCGGTATAGGATATCGATGTCGGATACGGGGGTTTAAAAGAGCCGAGCATATCGGAAGCAATGCTCGAAGAGTCGACAAACAGCTGAGCCCGAGGTGTCGGCATCGCAACTCGCTACCAATTTGAAACAATTAAACGCGACAGAGTGTCTCAGTATTATCAGAGCCCGTTGCTGAGAGAATCATCAGACTGGCCGTCCAATCGTGAGAGACACCGGACTCTCTTTGAATCCCGGGGAAAGCTGGGGATCCGCGCGCGGAAACTGACGCTGCCGAGGACAACGGTGTCTCTGGTAGCTGCCGATAAACAGCTTACTTTCCAGCAGCCTCCTCGATAAAGCGTGAAGACAATAAATGCGCCAGGGCGCTGCAAGGTGGAGGTACAACAAAGGCGGCTGCGCGAAACTTTGCCCTCTCCTACTCGCCTAAAGTTCGAGCGGGGAATTAAAAGGGGGCTTCGATTCGGACAGATAAGACGGGGGCGGCTACCACAGCCAAACACACCGGCCCCGCCATTCATCCCGGATACGGTGACAGCTGTACCGCGCAGATTGCGCGGGTCAAGTGGACAACCGGAATTATATCGAGTGTTGTCTGTACTCGGGAACACCGCCCGGTTCATTTTATTTCGAAGCGTCGAAGCTGCCCGGGAACTTTCAGAGTCGTGGACAATGAGTCCGAGATGTCGAACACTCGAGATTGCTAATTTGAAAAGGCGGCGACGAGGTCTGCAGAAATAATTCCGATTTTTGGGAAAGTTCACTGGGAGAATGCTGATTGCATGCATTTATCAGAAAAATGAATAGGTGAAAATATTAAGCCTTGGACGGCGAACCATTCTCATCACTTTATAATTAATAATTAATGATGTTTAATAATTTATTTATCAAATTTTTAATTCATTTTTTATTAATTTGATAACTTATTTGGTGCATTAAAAACAATACATAATAAAAGAATGGGGAAGCTTTTTTGAAGAAAAACAATTAATTTTATAGAAAATTTAATATTATTGAGGGGAGTAATATTGAATTTGCAAAAAATTAATTTTATGTAATCACCAGGAACCGAGTAAGGAATTGACGATTTTTATATTCCTTCGTCCTCGAAGGATTAAAAGAATTGGAGAATGTTATTCATTTAACGAGAATTAATTTCTGGTGTTCACAATTGATTTGTGATAAAATTTTATTTATTCTATATATTGTTGCTGAAAATCATTATTGGCGGTCAATACATTTATGGATATAGCAGTTTCTTGCATTAAATATAATTACGGAATTGATTATATCATACGATACGTTCCCCGTAGTTATTGTGTTATTTCATTAATTTCAATAATTAATCTCATAATTCTATAGAACTGGAATCAACAATTATGAGAGTTTTTAAACCATTATGCAAGTTGAATATATTCGGTGAAAGCATTAGAACATTTAATGAAAACATATTTTTTACTAGGAAGTAATTGGGAGCTGAAAATATAAAGATTAAGTAGATAAGTCAGCACACAGTCAGACACCAGACTCTACTCACTAGAATAAACACGAGGACGATTCCATGATTATTTTTGCATTTATGTGTCCAAAGTTTATATCAATAAGAGTAGATTGAAAACCAGGTATCTCCCGATTTGTTGAAAAATTTATTTATACATTTTTGTTAAAAAATAATAGAACTTCATTTAGTTTTAAGGTATAAAGATATAGGTACCATAGAACCATTGCACATCGTAACTAATGTTCGGTATTGACATAAACATTAAACAATTTATATGTTAATGCATACCAAAATGATTTTCAGTAGATCCTTTTACAGATTCCTTTTATTGAATTTTTTGATTTTCTGTTGGACGGGGAACGTACGATTTTAATAATTTTCTGTCAGCATTTCGAGCAAGGTCCCAGTAATCGAATTATTTAAATGCGATGTAGCAAGTGTTCATTAGTGGGACGTAATGTGGGATGCATTGCGTGAGTTGTAAGGAAACTTTGCCATAGACTGCGCCTTAATTTTACTTGCTCCGGGAACACCAAACATGGATCCGTATCGCGCAGCAGTGACAGCTGTACGCAACAGACTCCAAGAAACTCGAAATTCGTATAAGTAGGATCGAGTTCTGGGAACTTGCTCTGGTAAAAGTGACACAGTTTTGTCCTAGGAATATCGCGTACTGCATTAAATTCTGCAAAGATAATTTCTCACGGAAACTCGTTGCATTTTACCCAACATAACGGACATATTCTTCAAGTAAAAGAACAAACTTCATTAGCCTCCATTACAAAAGTCCTAGAAAATTATTAAAAACCTAACGTGTCTGACCATTCGTGACTTGTTCTACTTAAAATCAGTGCACAACGTTATTTCTTCGCTACCACTAACAGTATCTGTTTATTAACAACTTTTACTCAATAAATATGTTGAACTATTATTATTGAGCACTAGAAAATTTTTATTAATTGCGAAAAAAAACAGATATCTATCGGAGATTAATAAAATGCAATACGGTGCAGAAACGGGAATTAATAATCGGATAAACAATGTATGGACTCGAAAAATAAATAATCAAGGAAGATAATCCGATTAAAAACATCAGAATTAATTTCTGTTCGATTTGCAATTAAATGTATTAAACGCCTCTTTAATTTTGATTCTCATTTAGTGGACTATGAATATGGAAATGCGAGTAAAAAGAAATAGCCCATCAGCAACGATTGATTGCAATAAATACTGTATTAAAACGATTAAATGAAGGATGACAAAGAGTATAGTCAACGTTTTAAACAGTTTAAATTTAATGCGTCGATTGTAATAAAATCGTGCGATTAATAAAAATAAAACAGTGTATAAATGCATCTATTAAATATAGGAATGAAATAATGATCGATGTTTTGTTACCATCCACAAATAACAACGATTAAAACAATATGCAACCACAATTGTTTCTTAAGAAACAATCACAATCATCCTATTTTTAAATATATTCAAAATAAAGACAAAAACAATCAGAAACAAAATCTTTGAATTCAATTTAAGTCACAATTTTTCAAGAATTTCATTAAAAGCAGAAATGAAAAATTGAGAAAAATCGGAGGACCTCTGCGCAGAGACGAGTAAAAACTTCCGGAGCGTTTGAAAGGGACAGAAATCAGAAATGAAGTTTGCTCCTTACAGAGTTTGATTTCGCGATCCAATGGCCGCAAATAGGGATACAAAGGGATCCAATTTTCGAGGACATTATTTCCGCAGAAATGTTTCTCCGCGGGCTTCGAAAAACTACTTATCGAAACCGAATTCGGTGGCGAAACGCAATCTTCGTAGTTCCAATTTATTACCGTCTTCCCATAGCAGGGTTCAGTTTCTCGCAATAAAGTACGTTTCCGAAACGAAGTTAGTGCTACAATGAAAGCAATGGAGTCATCGGTGTTCGTGAAACGAGAGACGGATATCCAATCGGGATATCGAAGGTCAAGGAGCTATCACGGCACAAATTGGGTTACCGAGGACGGACCGTATCGAGAAAATCCTATTTCCAACTCGCTATTTTTCTCGGGCTCCGAACCCGGAGCTCCAACGTTTTTATATCGGATAACAGCAAGAGTTTTCCCTGTTATCCGACCCCGATCTTTGAATCTCCTCAAGTTCGGCCAATTTGTAACTACCTTGCTTTTAAGGTTCCCCGGGAACTCGATGATTCAAGAAGATCCTCGCCCGGCAAAACACGCGTTATCTTGTCCCACCCTCTAATTCGCCACCGTAGCCTGGCTTTCACGTTTTCCCGCACAGATCGCACTCAAACTGCAGATTCCCGATGAACCATTTAATCCTTTTACGTGCAGATAACTCCACACCAGGAAATCTATTGAATCCATTTTTTTAAATTATTCTGAATTTTTAAGCGGAACTAAAATTTCCAGAAGCAGAACTAGGAATTTATTTTTTTCTTTAACAATTCAATTTCAAAGCACTGATGTGCTTACTAAAAACGTTTCTAGAAGCAAAATGTTTGTTTCTGGTAGTTTGGATTTGATCCAAAGATGGTGGAATTTGTGTATTGTGACAACCTTGAGTAACTGAAATTTAAGACATTGAACAATTGTTATACGAGATTATAATTTAAGAATGCTGGCAAAATATTTTATAATGTTTTTAAATGATCAAAGAATGAAATTCTTTTTTGTTCTGCATAATGAGCTGCGGTCTATTTATCACAATGTTGTTAAAACTAGCACAAATTTTTAGTAGAATTGTGTAGTTTGTAAGCCCAGTCTAATTATTTGTTTCGCTGACGGTGTTCGTAATTATGATATTTTATTAAGCGTAACGTGTTTTCTTTTTGAAGCAAGAAGAAAATTGATTAAGGAAGAACTTTTATTGCTGAAACACAACGGAATGAACTTCTGAAGCTCAACTGCCTCTATAAACTCAACATCAAAGAAAGTAGTAAATAACAATTGGATAAGCAAAAAGAAAGAGAACGAAAAATATTGAAATATAACATAATAATATGAGTATCTTTCACAATCGATATTAGTAATTAATCTACGTAAGCAGTCTTCTTATTTTACGTGTATAAATTCACGCGTGTAGTATGCACCGTGATCATAAGTAATACATTATGTATAATTAGTTGAACTTTCCCTACATAGCGTCGGTAGAGAACAGCTTAATTTTGAAAAAGTATTCTAGACGAACCTCGCGCACAACGTATCAACGTATACCGACATTTTATTTATGTACTTTCGAAATAACAACAGCACCTCGGGAAAATAGGTTAACGGCCCTTCAAACACATTGCGGCTTGCTACTATTGAAAATTTCGTTGTTCGTTGCTGCAAATTATAAATTTCCGAAACTTCCGACAAGTTGCTTGCTTGTTCATGTTGATCGCTCTCTCGCTGCAATCGCTCCTCTGTGTTATTGTTACGGGGACGTTTTTGTTTAATACTTATTAGATTGTTTACAAAGCTTCACGAAATTGGCAAAGAGGCGCAAGATTTTATGTTTTTCTGAAATGATCTGTGAAAATAGTTAATGAAAATTTCTTCTTTATTAATCCGAACTAAGTAATGTATCTAATAAATAAAATTTAATATTTTCTCAATATCTCTGATTTGATATTATAAAATAAGAAGGTGAATGCTAAAATGAGTGCGAAAATATTATTTAATATTCAAATTAAATTATAAATTTTCATGAGATCAAATTGCTTCGAATATTACGTGTAGAAAAGTGTTGGTGCACCTCCACAGTCATAGCTGTTTTCAAACCTTAGAAACGTATTATAAAATTTAACTGTTAACAAGTTTCGCGAGCAAGCTAACAAGGCTTCACTGTGCTTAATAGTTTCGCATGTTCATCTCGAATTTTCAATCCAGCAACTCTCTGCTGTTTTGACCGCGCTTCCCTCGCTTTTCTGTTCTCTAAACATTTTATGAATCTACCAAACACGGGTGGTACAGTCTGTGAAAAATTAAAAGTTTCGTGTACACTTCTATCTAAAGTTACGACGCATTATTACATACCATTCTCAAAAATTTTTCGAAACAGATATCTTGCTGCAGTTCCAGTCATAATAGCTGTCCGGTCTTCTTCTGTGACTTACATGTTATACACTGACATCTATTATGACTAGATTGTGAATCTTGATGTAAAATGAAAATTTTCTCCATCAATTAAAAGAAACAAGAACCGAATAAAATGTTTTTCTCTCCTCAATCATTTTAATGAGCTACAAACGGCACAGTAGAACGTCGATTATGTGTGTACCATAATTTGAACTACGTATCTAACAATATTGTCGCGATGCAAATAATTTTGTGACATTCAAAAAATTTTCTAAATCTCCCATACCAGGTAGCATTTTCATAAATTTCTTTTTTACCGCGATCTCGAGAAACTTTTTGGCTTAATTAATCGTTATCATATGAAATTACATTAATTTTTTGACACAATTGAAAAAAACCATCCTTTTATTTTTCACAAGGATCTAAAATCGTTTCGTAGGCGTTCTACTGACCACGGAGCTCAGCTGATAAGCTTTGGCACAATTTCTACGAGGCTGATCAGTCCCGTGACCGACTAGAACCGTTAAAAATCAGGTGCCTGACGCGCCAATCTCTAAAACGTAGGCGAGAGCTGATCCGAGCTTTCGTTTATGTGATTTCGCGGCGAGAGACCCACCTGCCAGACGGCCGTAACGCTGAAACATTCGCTCCACATCGGTCTTGCTGCACTGAAACGTGTTTAGATTCCCGACGAAAACCCGGGAATTCACCGCCTGTGGGTCCTGCGAATTGGTCTGGTTGCCCACTTTGCTCATCTTCATCGCCTGGAACAGAGGAATGTAACGGATACGGTTTATCGTCCGACGTGATTTGTGTGATGATACGCCCGGGAAAGTGATACAGTCATTTTATCGGTTCCACTTTAATGGGGCCTGGGCGCAATCCGTTGCCCCTGACACAGAGACGGACGTTTATGACACTCATTTTCGGATTCGGACCGCCTACACGCCGATTTTATTGGCGATCTTGTCGACGGTACGTCCGGTCCCATTTTATACGCAATGCAGGACACCGAAATTGCATTGTAAGAATCGAATATCTGACATTTCTAGCCATTCACCTAATTATGCATGCGCAGAATAATTTTGCTAAAAGTGGACCAGTTCAATTTCTCTGTAAAGATAGGATTTAGTAGCTGATGCGGAAGTTTTGGTAAAAGCTTTCTGTATATAAAGATATCATAATATATAAATAAAATAGTAAACAAATGAAATAAAATAATAAGTGTAGCAAAATTTAAAGCAGAGGAAAAATATCAAATTCATTTTCACAATAGGTACTTGAAAATTAATATAAATTTCACTGCAGAAACAGCTTTTTTGCTACTTTGAAATTGTTATTTTATAGCTGAGTGCGAATCTGTGCATACTGAAATGAAAATTGTATTGGAGTCCAGTTTTCGAATTCTAGTATTTGTAAATAAAAAATTAATAGAGATTTTATTTTTGAAATGGCTATTCCCAATTTTAGATCTGCAATTTTACAGAACAATATCGAAGACTCCTCATGTTTCATATATTTATGGCATAATGCGAGTTCCTGGTTGACGCTGGAGTACATTCCACATCCAAAGTGGATTTTATTGTATCGGTAAAATAAAAACTGAAAAGGGTTAATAAAAACTTTATTTTACCGAAGCAATAAATCCCACATACGGTCTTCAACACGGTTTGTATTTTCCCGTGCACAACAAATTCGCATTACGCTATAAACATGTAAAATGATATATAAAAGGTTCATAAAAGTTTCTATGTAAATCATGAAGTTTTATTGCATCACTGTTACTATTTATTTACAACAATGCGCATTTGTAGCCTAGTGGGTATAAAGATGCTTTATTTGTATTTAACGAGCACGATAAAATTTATTGCTTTTTGAACAATTTTGTGATCGTTTCACTACGTTCTTTGCATGCAAAATGCAGACTGTAATACGACATGACTTCTTTCTCTGAAGGAAATTTGAAAATTTCACCGGGCATAGTCTCACTGCAGTGTCCGACTACTGTCGACTGTTTCTACTTGACATACATAAACAAACTTTATGCTATGTTCGGACTGGAAAATTCAACAAATTTTATATATAATTATATATTATCGCGAACGTTAACATAAAGGGAAACTGGCTGTAGTTTTCTTTGATTCGGTTAAGTGGACTGCGCAGCGAGTTACTTTTCGTCAGTTTTATTACACATGTAACGACTAAGAATGTTTAATTACACAATAGGCTGAATAAAATGCGAACGCCATTGTGGACACTCGAAACAATAGGGGCGCGGGCAAAGCTGCACGGGAAATTGTTTTATTCTACACACAATTAACGTTCTCCCTATCAGAGGGCGGGTTTAATTGTTTAATTTCATTTCTTTGCGTCCCCGTGCATATTTCATTCGGCGGGAAAGACAAAAAGAGGGCAGCGTTTAATAAAAACGTCGCGTGACCTGAATTTCCTCTTGGTGTTGCATGCGTCGCTGCATTATAGCATTTTCTATGCTAGAAAAAAAACCGACACGTTGTTCTCTTTCTGCGGAGATGATATTCCCGGTAATGAATGGAAGTCACTATTAATCAGTGTCGAGCCGAAACTAACCTACTTCTTTGCAAATTGAATTTACGTTCATGGCTCAACCTACATTTACAACACTTCAATTACGATTCAGAGTATAGTTCAGGCCCGGGTAAGTTCTTCCCCGCTGGCGATTCACGACCCCCACCACCAGTGTACCGGTTCCCCACTATTTCATATTGCCCCTAACGTGCTCTTCATCGCGTGGCTGCTAGGATACGGCCGCCTATACACTCCCACTCTCTCCACCCTCCTCCCACACTCCACAGGAGTCGGATGGGGAGCCTTTATACTCGTTTTTATATTCTAGAAAATTCTTTAAAAACTCGGTCTCTTCAAACATTGGAAAAATATTATCCAATTTTAAATTTGGGTAAACTTTACTTTACCGGACTCAAAATTGGTACCTTTCTCCTGCGAATTATGACGTATTTGGTATGTAATCCAATAGATTTGTAGCCGGCGCGGATGCTGATGAAGTTTCGATCCTGTAGGATCACTGGTTCAGGAGTTATACTTGCCTAAAGTTGAGCAATCTGCAGTGTTTTTGACAGGTAAGGGCGCCGCCATATTGGTTTGTAGTGACAACCGCGAGCCGCTTACCTTGCTCCCCCCCTCCCGGCATAATTCTAACCAATTCAGTAAGCGGTGTGCGACCGTCACTTAAACCAATATGGTGGCGCCCTTATCTGTCAAGAAACAGGATATATGCTCAACTTTAAGCGACCATAGCTACTCAACTATTGATCCTAGAGGTTCGAAACTTCGATCTGCATCCGCGCCGGGTACAAATCTACTGGATTACATACCAAATACATCATAATTCGTAGGAGAAAGGTACAAATATTGAGTCCGGTAAAGTAAAGAGCAACCCTCAATTTACTAAAACCATTGAGTCCTATCCTACAAAAGAACAATATTTACAATTGAAAAAATTCACGCAACTCAACAAAAAAAAAAAATATAATAAAAATACAATATTACAAATAGGTCAGGACAACCTTACTATTTGGAAAAAAAATTGGGAAAAACCGACACTTTTCACCGAATAAGAAAAACAGTTGAAACAATTACCAGAGGATAGAAGCTCTCGTTAGGTTTAATTCGTCCAAGGTCGTCGCCAAGGCAAGAGTAGTCACGTAAACAACGACTAGCAGGCGCAATCTAATTATTAACTATCTCTGGACGCAAGGGCTGCCGGGAAATTAGTGCGTCATTAAAATAAGGATTAAGGAGAACGAGCAATTAGAAGGCCCGGATAATTGACCAACGATACGATCGGCCCGATCAGACCGGGATGGAAAAAAAGATTCTCTTGGGGGGTAGGGTCGCGACGGGTTTTCAATTAACCGGCACATCATCCAATTAACGCACGATCGCCCGTAAGATTAAACGATTCTATGGAAATCGCAGCAGTCACATCGCGTGGCGCGGCGCGGCCTGTCGAATCCGTGCTCTCGATTACCATCGGCATGGCTAACGACCTCATTAGTTTTGTGGCATATTATGATCGTGGAAAATGAAACAGCGCGACGGAACCGTTGCCAGTCAGAATGAAATCGCGACGCGTTAATTAATTACTCGTTCTCGTTCCTCCGCGAATACGACGCCTGCCCGCCTGTCTATTGACGATTTAAAGAATCGACCATGAATCTCATTAAGTCAAACCGGGCTCCGCGAAAACCCAGAAACACGGTTCCGTCGGTCCCTGACGAACCCGCTTGTGTCCATGGAAATGCATTATTTTAATCCTGCATAACTATACTCTCGCAAACATTGCAATCGGAATTTTTCAGTCAGTGCATTCAATCTCAAGTAAAATTGCCTCCTATTCCTTTGTAAGCTGAAGTATTTGTTGAATAAAACAATCTAAATATATTCGTGCTTTTATTGAATTAATGGGACACATTTCGTGATTTTCTCGTTCAAGGTCATGTAAACATATCGCATATCGCTGAATTTGTTTTTTATGGGTTATGTACTCCTACTTAAAAAAAACACTTCGATGATCTTGGAATTTTGAAAAGTGACCTTGAGAAAATTTTTTAATAAAATCCAGAGGACAGAACGAACTTTTTTAATAATTTTATTGACTCGCATAACGTATTATAGAATTAGAAGGAAGATATAAATGTTTGTAATAATTAATGTTATAGTTATTATTATTATTACAATTTGTACGATATACCAACTCGTTCACAAAGGACGCTGAGATAAATTTGAACGATTCGTCAACAAAATCTCCTGCAGTGGCGGAAAAATCGAAACGGCGTGGTTTTCCATCCAGATTAATATGCAGATGCATCAGTAGGAAAGCATCGAGCAATACCAAGCGCAGTATTAGAGTGCATCGCGTGTGATAAATATCGACACTTATATGAGGCAGGGGTAAATATTGGGCCGAACGTCAAAATTAACTATCGACGACGAGGGCAGCTTTAATCGACAAGGGATTGGCCGCGTCGCGCTTCGACTTTTACGAAAGGCGAGAAAGCAGAAGCTATTTTCGACCCGTGTTCTACGACCCGAGAGATTCCCCCTTTCAATCTTTCATAGAAGACACGTCGCTATTAACAACCACTAATTCAGTTCGGGTGTACTGGAGTTTAATTAGATAAGTAAGTGTTCGGTGCTTAAAATTTTACGGTAATTACAGATATTTTGGAGACGTGCAACAGCAAATTAACATTGGGAATATGGTTAATAGATTGAGGATTTTGCGCATTCGTGTCAGACATTATCAGATGAAATATGAAATAACGAAAACAGTTATGAAACTTAGTTAAAGTTAAGTAAGCTAAAATTATTAAAACATCTATGTAGCTTCTGTATTTTACGACGAATGCAGATAATTTGTATTTTGCATAAAAGGCCACAGTTGGAACTTTATTTAAGATATTATTAAGCTGTACATTTGAAATAATATTTGCAATTATGACGATGATAAAAAAGAATTTATTTTGCCAAAACGTGATTGAATACCAAATTTCCGATTTTTAGTGTCTGAACCAAGACTAGTTATAAAACTTAAAACTTTAATTGTTCATTTTTGTCGAACAATAAGACGTTTCTGTGTGATACAGGGGGAGGGAAAATGAAGAGACATTTTTTCTCGAGAATCCTACAAATTGAAACGTCCCTAGATATATTGGAAAATCTTTTTATGGCAGAATCTGCTATAGATTTGAAGATTGAAGCTTCCCCTTTACAACGACACCCTAAAACTTGATGTACGATTTTTTTTGGTCGGCTCATTGAACTTCGAATGAAAGGTGTGTCCACTTCAGAATAATATAAGGCACAGAATGTTCAAAATTTGGTTAAATAATAAATGTGTCCAATAAATGTCAAATAAGAAATCTGAAATCCGCCATTTTTATCGTGTTATTTTTATGAAAAGATCAATCAAGAGCCAGGAAATCTAAGAAATTTATTTTTGCGATTCCAAGAAACAATTGTTAAAATTTAATGACTTCACTGTAATTTAAAAACGTGGAAGAGTGCTGTGTCAGATGCTATAGCATTGTATCTACAATAACATTATAATAATATATAATATTTCTGAACGATAACAATATTCAAATAGTTCCTACACATCTAGAAATGATATATAATACAACTGCGCACGTAACCACCCCTTAATATTGGCTTGATTGATGTCGGAGTAATTACTGGCGTGGACATTCAGTCAAGGGAAATTGGAGGTGCGACTAATTAGTGTCGTAGTTGGTGGTCTCTCTCTAATTAGCATAAATAATAAGAATTTTCATAGACATTTGTCACCGACGAAACATTTGTTCATGTCATCGTTGTTGCATTATTTCTTCCAATGGTTTGCGTAATGTGTCTCTAAGAATAGCTTTAATGAACGTCCAATTATTTCGCAAATGACCACGGTGCACATTAGAATGATGAATGAAATTCTCAATTCTCTTACCTATAACATTTTATTTTAGAAACTCGGACACGAATGTTTATAATATTTCGTTGCATGTTCTCGAAATATAAAATGCCTGCGTCAATGAGTTCGAAATTTGGTCACTGTTGCGTACATTGAACGGCAGTTTAATTTTAAGAGGGAAAGTTGTGTTCGAGCCAAGATCTATTCATCAACGACTGTCAAATTATAATGAGAAACAAACAAACGGAATATGTGTCGCTATAATTAACTTTTTGGATGGACTATTTCTGAACAATTCCATATTTTATTATTCGAAATGTATTGAGAAATTTTTGGGCAAGATTTTATTGTAAGAAGTATGAAAGTTGAGTTAAAATGTTACTCATTAATTCTAAAAAACAATTGTCGATATACTGACAAATTTTATTATTTAAAAAAATTCATTTCTCTTAGAAAAAATGCTCAATACTGTCGATCTTACCTCGCACAAAAACCAAAGGCAATCGTCGATATACTGACAATTTTTATTATTTTAAATACCAATTTATTGTTTTCTGTTTTACGAAATAACCAACCTTGTCGATTGTCCAATTAACGCGACCACTTGAACCGAATAAATGAAAATAATTTATTGTATTTTTCGTGTTACCTATTTTCCAAAATCGGAGTAACTCGAAGCAATGTTGATGACTCTTCAATTAAGACCACTTGGGACGTAAAAATATAGATTGTTTTTGCGATTTCAAAATGTATTGTTCCACCCGCTTTCTAAAATCGAAATTTTTCAGACTGATTAGACCGGAACTGGTTGGTCAGTTCAAGAAGAACGCGTTTCCAGCAGCCAGCGTAGGTTTCCGCGTTAATTTAATGCCACGCTTAACGCGAATGATATTTTTCGCGCAAACATTCCCGACTCGTGAAAATCGGCGAGCATACACACGCACATACCGTGGAAAAAAATGTATAACGGTCAAAAGCAGAAAACACGGGTAGTCCGGGCGATGCTCATCGACAATTTTATGCATTTTGGTTTCCAATTTCACATGAGAACGCTTGTATGTACGTATTCGCGAGTTACACAGCTCGGATTCGGGAAATTCCGAAGCAACATTTTCCGAGCCGGTTCCCGGAGCACGTGGACAGACCACCTCCCCTCCGGTTTTATTTTCAGTTCTCTTCCTTCATTCGCTATTGTACATGTTCGCTAAATTTCCATTAAATTTCGGGCTGGACGCGCGAATTTTCCCCGACCCTCAGAGCGTTCGCTAAAAATTCCACGGTGCATTGTTTCCCGGCTCGTTGCATTAATATTTTCATAACCGGCGAATAGATGTGCCGGAATTAATGAATTAACTGCACGAAACCGATGTAAATCGGCGAGGACCGGTTCTGTAATATTCAGTTTGTTGACTCGTGTACTCGATCGAGTGGTTTTTTACGCTAACCTGCACGATACGCGTCATCGAGTATGCTCGAACCTAATTAGCCGAGCGTGCACGCACTTGCGTGTACATTCACACTTTTCCAATTGATTCGTTGACACCGCAAACACTGAGTCAACGGTCTGTAATTTTTTGAGAAAATTATTACCGCTCTTCACGGACAAACCGCAGTTTCATTCGCGAAAGAGAAACTTAATAAGTCGAAAATAATACAATGTTACATGTTTTGCCAGAAATGCATGAAATATGCAATTGAACAATTTTTCTATCATTTGTTCGTTTCATTTATTTTTAATTATATAATTTCGAAATACAGATTTAAAGCTATTTATTTAATAAAATGCATACTCTCTCTCTCTATAAGAAGACTGCAAATTTTATGCATTTATGGCGAAACTGAACAGATTAAAATAATTTAAAAACATCAATATATTATCTTTACTTTATTCAGATTAATAAAGAAAGTTAAATTTCTCTTTAGCAGCCCATCCCTTGCAATCCATATAGAAAATTTTAATTTTGCATGAACATCACCAATTTATATATTATACCTACTAAAAAATATGTAAAATCTAAAAAAGTCAATATTACTTATTTATTTGCTTGGCGAGATAATAATTTCGGTATTTTAAGGTTAAATAAAACTAAAAAAATGTTTTCTTATTTATTCTTTTTGACAAAAGATCATCGAACACAAGAGAGAATTGCTTATTCTGTAAAATTGATTGCTTGGATAAAAAGATTGGGCTCTATTTTACCTCAAAATACCGAAAAAATTACTTTTGTGCCAACCCAGTAGAAATTTGGCTCCCATTGCTGGCATTTAATATGAATTTTGCAAAAACAGCGGCGCATTGACAAAGTGTAGTGCGTACAACATCATAATATCGAAATTCTTGTCAACCCGATATTTCAATCAGAGGAAAATATAGATCCAGCAAAATCCGATAACAATAGAATGACAGGGTCGGTACAGACATTCCGGTGTAGCGTTAAAATACATTTCAGCGGGCATTATCGTTTCGTTGCGCGGCGAATACTAATTTAAGGAGGAAGCTGTTCGTGGTGCAATTTTAGCGAAAACATCTCGAACGCGAGAGAGCACACGGTTCACGTGTGTCTTTGGACAGGTTACAACATAAATAACGACGACAGCGGAGAACGAGATTCTAGTCCACCAGACGAAAGTGTAATTAGAAATCTGTACGTCGTCGATTCTCGCGGCGGCAAGAATCCGATTCCGGAACTTTGATGGAATTTCCCAAACGGTGGCTCGCTACAAACACGTTTCAGTGTGCCGACAGCGAGAAACAATTCTCTCGATACCAAATTACCGGGAACTTTAAATTAAAATTTACAATTTCGATCGGGAATTATTCCCGGTGATCTATTTCGCGGTGAACACGCGTTTTTATGATCGTTTAGTCGATACTCTACCGTAAAGGTGAAATGCCTGTATTATTAATAAAACATCGAGAATTTTAAAAATGTCTTTTACTACCGAATAATGTTCTAAAGGCTTCAACGGTTTTATTCGGCAATAAAATATATACCGGCTACTGCAAGATACTTTTAATTTTTTACTATGTTATATTACTTGCTATTTTAATGTAACTGTGTTTCTATTATTTTTACCTCATAGCATATGAAGTTAGTAGTGATTTTAATCAGTTAATATTGATGCTCTCTCTCTTAATAGCATCTTAAAAATCTCAATTATTATAATAGTAATTTTTATTATAATTAAAATTTTTTTATTTGACAGTATACTTTAGGAATCTGTATTAGTTGAAAAATACATTTTAGATGTCTGTGAGCATATTTACTCTTATCGAATATTTACGATCGTGAAACAACAAATTAAATACATTTTAGATGTACAGAATTTGAATTTCAGCAGAACGTTTTATTGAAAAATTACTCCGAGGCTTAATGATAAATTATTTTTTGCATTATTAATTATTTAAGAGGGAGAGAGAGAGAGAGAAGTAATCCTTGTTTTGTTATTTTTTTCACATTGTTCTGTACTTTCTCATGGCTGTGTACGCAGTAACTATTATGTCCACTCCATTCACGTGCTTTCACCGACATCACCCGCAACAAGTGAACGAAACAATTAACTAAACAGTTTACAACGATATGCTGTGTGGCATGCTCTCAAAATTGAGCTTTCAAAATCTATACCTAATGGCTCACATATACAAATATACCTTGTTCGAAAATTAAACAAGTTTGTTACTGCATTGAAACAGAAATAACTTTCCACCAGAAATACGAACAGTCGATGTATACCGATTGAACAACGATAGTACATAACACGAACTCTCGGGTTCGAAAATAATTTTTAAATGCAACAATAATCGGAACTTCTTAAAATTTTTTAAATGCAAAAGAGACTTACATACGCACTTACATATTACTTTTCTCCCTCAATGATTTCTAATATTTATTATTTGTGAGAAAAACTGGCTGAAAATAGCAAGAACACTGTAGAAAAATGTCGAATAAAAAGGCACATTGTGGAAGATTGGTAGCGAGCAGGCATTTTAATGTCATCTCCTCTTTCAAACAACTATAGTACTTCTTTTCTCCATAGGGATAATGAAAAGAATTTACACAAATGATAGAACAAAATCGTAGACTGTGTTCAACATTTAATATTTCTTTAAACAATTCGTATAAGCGACGTTGCTCCAATTTAACCGAGGCAAAAAGATCAGCGAAATAGTTTCGGGTATCATTCTTTTATGAGCTATGAGACTGTTGTAATGAAAATATGAAGTTCCATTAAAAAAAACTTCGATGACCTTGAAAATATAATAAATGTGATGTTGAGAAAATTTGTTGTCCATTACAAAATATAAGCAAGACATTTAAGATGGTCCAGTTAGGTGAAATACCTTTATAGAAAATTTTTATTTTCTATAATTTAATCGAGGCAATTAGACCAGCCGAATAATTTCGAGTTTCGAACAAGGGTTGAAACCGTAGAAAAAGATGCCGTTCCTCATCTGGAACACGAGTTACGAGCCGCGTGGACGGAAGTTGTTGGAATTTTACGACATTATATTCAGCGGCGCCGGGTCTGAATATCAAACGGGAGGAAATTAAAGCGGGAAGGATCCGTTTCGAAAATATAGTATGAAAATGAGAGTGGCGGTAACGGTGAACGAAAGAAGTTAAAGATCCCGAACGGTTACGGGAGAAGTAGAGGTACGAGAGGGGCTCGCGGATTCACGAATTCAAACTTAATCTTTGTCGCGATCATCGGAAGTGGAAGTTCCTCAAGGGAGTGACGAAACTAAGAAGATTATCCATAATTTATGTAGGAAGTAAAACAAAGAGTGGACTGCCGGTGATGGTGCCGTATAATTTTAGGTATCGCCACGTGGGCTATCGTTCGGAGTTTCGGAATCTCGTTAACTGTCGTCCCGTCTACTTGAAACTACGCCATTTTCATCCGTCCCCCAGTCGTTCGCTCCCGCCTATTTACGCGTTACAACTTCGCGAATTTACCGCGTCGCCGAATACCATTCGACATGAACGAGCGCGAAGTCGTTGTAGGTTTTTTCGGAGATTGTTCACCCGTGACTGTCCCTCCATTCCAATTGACACATTTTTCATCGACATTGAATTAATTTTACATTAATTCAGTAGTGTTATTGGTATAAATATAATGTTATTAATTATACTAAAAGACGACCTCCAAAATTTTAAATCGATGACCCCTCATTAACAGAACATTGTTCTTGAATTTTTTGGTAGCTCCCAGTCAAAGGGTAGTTTGCGATTCCCAGCCCTAAGAAAATAAATTCTTTTCTACCCTTAATAATTTGCTCGCAATTGTGAAAAAAATATATGGAAATGCAGGAGGTAAGTTCGAGTATTTTCGTTGTTCTTTCATCTCGGTATCTCAATTAACAACCCAGAAAAAAAAATGATAAAGTTAAGGATGTTCACCCTCATTATCCTTAGACAAGAGGTAGCGGCTTAAAATTTTGGGGGATAATCTTTCAACCTGAAAACATTATTTTGCACACGATACGAAATTCAAATGTGCATACACGTTCAATTAATTACAGGGGTTGATGAAGAGGAACAAATTTTTGGTGAAGCGGGTTGGAAACAAGAGTCATTCTCCGAGGGGTACGATTCCGAGAGGAAACGACAGGGAGAGCGGTTAGTAGCCCGATTACGTTGTTGAAGAAGTCGGTGAGCAGGAATGCTGGTCAGGCGTGGTGCTAATTATTCAATTGGGAGGAATTAGGGGCGCGCTTGTCAGCGGGATGCAGCTCGTGTACCTGGTCAATTATTAGGCCGAAGAAGCACGTGATTATTAACGAAGACGAAACAAGCAAGCTGGCCTGGTACAGGCATACAAATTCGACGGAACAACCGTTGGCCCCCGGACATCAGGGTTCCCGCTCACGAACCTTCGGCTTCTTTTCTCTTGGAAACTCAGCAGCACGTGGACGGCAACGAGACCGATGAACGCACCTGCACGAACGGCCGGGCAAAAGGACAACCGAATGTTTTTCGACCGAACGTTCTACCCAGCTACACCGTTAATATTAAACGACGAGCGGTTCCGTCGACGAACCTTTCCACCAAGACCTGCGAGCTTAAACTCGTCGATGGCTTTAAAATCGTCGATGGAGAAGCAAGCTGCTGGCTGAAACAGTCTGACCAGTAGGTCGTTCATACTACTGATTAGGTAAAATACTTTGCGAACGTTTCTTCTCAAAGAGGGGTCTTAGTATTAAAATTAATCAGTTTTCATTTGGTTTTTTAAGTGGCGTCAACCCTTCATTAGCAATCACTTGATTCACATATACGGGGTGCTCTATTTCTAACAAGTAATATTATTTTTTTATTTGCAATATTTTTTCAGGGATGAAGGCAACCTTTGATTTCTTAAATGGAATTCTATATATGTTTTATATCATATATCCTTCAAGGTCACACAAGGTCAGAAATTAAGGTGACCATCAATTTTTTTAATGAAGTAATTTTAAATGCGTGAAATCATTAGAAATTGTTATATTAATACTGAAGAAATATTGCGATGGATAAAAAATTTTTGATTTAATTTTTGGTCACAGTATGGAACCCGAAACCATCGTGGGTGTGGGCGTTGCGGTAATAATACATTAACGAACTAAATGGTGCACAAAGGGTCAATATTCGAAATTTCACGCGTCCGAAGTGAACCTTTCCCGTCCGATGGTATCTAAGCATAATGAGCTACTACAATTGCCTTCTCTCAAGCGAAACCGTAATCCCGCGTCGCTTTGAATGCCCTCGTTACGAATCTATATAGCCGGGGCCCTCTTAAACACGGAATTTGGTAGCAATTGTACGATACGCGATTTCGAAGTCACCGTCGGATTGTGGCCGGCAATACAGAAATATCGGCAATTTGCCGACCGGGTTTGAGAATACGAAACTCGGTTTACACGGGGGCATTACCGTTGCCACTCGTTTCGATTTCGTTCGACCTTTCGATACCGTGAACTTCCCATCGATGTTCACTGCTCCACCGCAAAAATTCCAAATCGCCAGGCAATTCGTTTAACCGTACCAAAAATTCAATATACAGCTACGCGTATTAATATTCGTACACGCCTTAAAGGAAAATAGCTATTTTAAAATGGGACTTGATTTTATCTAAAATTTTTATTTCGCATGAATTTTCCAAAAATTTCTATTTTATACGAACATTCGCAGTTTATACATTATGCTGGATTTAACATCGTAATAATTAGACTGTGTTTATGGAAAAACTGAGGACATTATCGGAAATCAGTCCTTGAAAAAATTACAATATTTTCATGAAATATCCCAAGAATAACAAAATAGTATTTTGAATACATTTGTGGCTAACAAACTGTGTAAAAAAAGTTTTTGAATACATTTCCCAGAAAAAATTCATTTTGAAACATTTCTTCAGAGAAATGCATTAAAATAAATTGTTTTTACACAGTTTTACTACGTGTTGGGTCATTTATGTTCACAGTCGTTCTAGTTTAAGTCTGTTTAATTTATTTATGCTGGAACGTTGTGATTCGCCGACAGAACACCAGTTTGCATGGCTCGCAATTTAATCTCTGAATAACAAACGCCCTGGAAATTCACTTAACGTTCATCAGGAGAAAATACAAGATCATTGATAACACGTACAACGTGTTCGGCAGGGAACGTGATAATAGCACATCTTGCCAATATTGCCAGTAAATCGAGTTGCATTTAGCGAGAGTTAAACTGCACACGGACACACACACACGCAGTACACGATTTAATGTCCGACATTGAAGTATCTTTAAAACTGGAGCAACTTTTCTCTCGGTTTAATAGCAAATGAAGAACTTCTGCGGCTGCTCGATGAATTTTTGATCCGAGCGGAGTGAAAAGTGATAAAAATATAACATTTCCGTGGCTGTAGATGGCATACGGTCTACGGGTGGCTCCGCTGCTTTCAGAAAAATTCAAACCTGATGAAATTCTTCTCCACGCTGAATATTCTAAATTGCACTAGCCTCGGCGAGAGAGACCTTCTTCTCGCAGTTCCCGCTGGTAAAAATGTTGCAAGTCGACCGTTAGAAACGGAACCAAAGGAAGAGGGATCCGAGTTTTAAACATTTCCGCGGCGAACACATTTCCTGGCGTATTCTTGCGTTTACTTAGCAAAATTACACTCTGTCTGACATACGTAATAAACAGTTACGGAAACGTTAATAGCATTCAATAGAAAAATAATGATTGATCCTTTGCACTACCATTTATTTTACAATTGTAATTTTCTAGGAAAATTTATATTTTCTGTGTTACACACTGGGACATCCGAGGAGGAGGTGATTCTACACGAGAAAATAAGATGAAAATATAGAATGACATTTTTTCATCCAGAGCTTGATTTTCGAGAAAATTGAAGTTGAAAATGTAGTCCCTGTCTGACCATAACCAACCAATTCTACTTCCTGCATGTACGTGAACTCGACGCGACGACGATGGATTTTAAAGTTGAGAATTCAAACTTCAACTTGAGACTACTATTTTAGAATTTACTAGAGATTTACTAAGAGAATTTACTATTATTACTACATATTTACTACCTAATAGAACCATTTATTTTTCTAGAGTCTAGAAAAATGTAAATATATCCACGAAACACGTTCATTGTACCAGCTTCGATCAAGTTGCTCAGCACATTAATTTCATCGTTTAAACTCTTGCCTTACAATATCGTGTCTCATTCGTGATGAAGATTCTGAACAGATTCTGATAAAAATGTAAGTTAATAATTTCCTTTAGATCGAAATAAAATACTATTTCGGTTTTGTTAATGTACAACTATTGGAGAACGTACAGGCATACAATAGATATAAATTTTCTCCTCTTTTAGGAAATTATGTTGTACAAAAAAGTTCTAATCACTGAAACCGTAAAATAAATCGTAGGGCAATGGGTTAATCATTCGTTTCTACCTTTTTCCCTCCCTCTCTGTCTCTCGTATTTATTTATGAAGCCAGATCCGCCGACAGGGGAACGAAGTCTGCGCGCACAGAGAAGTTGCGAACATCCTTGGCCAAAACTTTACCAAGTGCAGATTCCGGAACGTACGGTTAACTCGAGCAACATTTTTCGCAGTTTCGAAAAATTTGATGCGGTACGAAGCCAGCCGGGAACTGGGAAGTAACATCTCACAAACTAGTTCAATTTTTCTTTCGAAATCATTCCGTGGGATACTGGGAATTCCGAAATTTTCAGGTTGGACCCGGGCCGCATCGATCGCTCGCCGTCTGAAGCCATTTACTCGGTTGTCGTGTGATTATCTGGTTGCAATGAGTGCACTGTATTTGTAAAACTGGACTTCGAATTTTATGAACTTCGAAAAATGAAATAGTTCAATTCGGAACAGTGAAAGTATTTAGAGAATAAACCTCTGTGTAGCTTGTGTATTTTGAAATTAATACAATTTTTGTTTTGCATAAAAATCACTTAGCAAGTATTTGACGAAAAAATTAATAAAACATGGATGAGTGACGTCACGACGAGATTGAATAAAAAGCAAGAACCACTAACAACATTTGAGGTTGATATAAAAATACAGCAGTAGAGTATAAAAAGAAATTCAAGAAGGTATTTTCGCAATAAAAAGACGTAGAGAGAGAGAGAAACGTCCTCCATAATCACCCTCGACACTAAAAATACACTTAACGCTCTAACGAAACCGAAGACCAATAAAAAACGCGTCCAATTAAGATCGATGCAATTAAAGGGAGGATCGCAACAATGCAGCGGTGCGTAAACAAAAATGTTCCCTTTAAACGTGACAACGTGAAGCAAAAAGGAAACAGAGATAGAAAGGAGACGAGATAACAGTCGGAAGAAAGGCGACTGACATTTTTTTTCGAGGAACTGGAAATAAATTTTCGTTCGTACCCGGAGCGTCCCAGTTTCGCGGATTTGCTCGCGAAACAGTCCGGGGATTCAAGAATAACGGAGAACAAACCCTCGTGGGGAAGAAAGACAGGGGCTGTGTCTTTGCACGGGCAAAGTTTGCTTGTTACGAAATTCTGTAACGCGGGGCAGTCATTGCTGTGAATAAAATTGCGAACGGGCCGCGAGGTCCGGGCGCTAATGCGCGAATAAAAACGGTCAATGAGTACGCGAAAAACCGAGACGGGATGAATGGGCGTCTTTCGCTGAATAGAGGGAACAGAGATGTTTACGTCGCAGCCGCCCCCTGTTTAATTAAACAGCAGCGAATCGCCGGGTGGTTCCTTTTTAACCCGGGTCCCGGGTCCCGGGTCCCTTCCTCGCAGCGGCTTTTCTTTTCGCCGCGGCCAGAAAATTAAATAAGGCACTACGGGAACGTTACACAAAGGGACTGTGGCCGTGTTGCCGCTCTCGAGATTTCCTCGGACGATGAAAGTTCGCGCGCGGCCCATCGCGAAATAGTGCTCGGCCAAATTTCAACTGAGATCGTGTGGTTGCTTCGCGAAATTGTTCCCCAACACAGCGTCTCGAGTGCATTCAATTTCGTTTTATTCGCCCCTTTAATAATTACGCGGAATAACGTACTACCTCGCAGCGATTACTTTGGGATTTTTAAACGATTTTTCATCCCTTATGCTCCTTGGGGAAAATTATATTGAAGATTCTATTAGCTTGTGTAATCAGTAGACGGCGGATCTTTATGCGAAATCAAAATTGTCGGCGTCGTTTACATGAAACAGTAACTTGTAGTATTTTTATGTTTAGAGAAAAAATTGAGTCTGAGCGTTGAGTAAGCGTAACCGTTGCTATTAGTTAAAATACAGTGCAAAATATCCGATTCTCCTTTAAATTGTAAAATTGTATAATGTACTCCGCAATGGAAAACGTAAAATATTCGTGAAGTAAATAATAAATCCAATAAAGGCGTCTTTCAGGATCCCGTTCTCCAGCGGTAGAAATAGTTTTGGAAAAACCCGGAATCGATAGTTGGAGCTACCCCGACGTTTGGCCTGGTCGAAACAAAAACAGTTTACGTCGCCGCCAATCAAATAATCATCAAGAGCCGGCAAACAATGACCGGATTTCAAAAACATCGCGCTGATAAAATAATCACGCGAGTCTCTCGTGCCCGGCGATTTAGTTTCCCCAAGAACAATGGGACCGTGTATATACAGGTAACGCAACCTCGAGCGACAAAAACACGAAACTGTCGTCGGCTGTCTCGCACAATGTACATGGTAATTCACTTATTGTTTCGTCGGTGAGACGCTAATGAATCATACAAGTATAATTCGGTTGATCCAATTCTGGTGAGTCGCTGCGATTTTGCCACGTCTCTCTTTCCCCTCTATTTCAGTTACTTGCTTCTTGTCGGCTACTCATCTGTGGAATATGTTTGATGTCGTCCCTAAACACTTAGCTCCATCAATTTTTATGTAACAATTTACGAGAATAATTTATTTTCTCAAACAATTTATAATATTTATATTAATTTTCTCAAACAATTTATAATATTCATATTGATCTTCTCAAACAATTTATATTAACCCACTTGGTTGGAAGCAATAATAAATAAACAAATAATTTATCTGTCGATCTTGTACCATTTCTCATTTTCCTCCAGGAAGTTTCAGAATACACAGTTGGTCAATATTTGTACCATTTAAAATGTTTGGAATGAAGGTTCGAATGAAAAAATTGTACCGAATTTGATTTTATTTTGTAATGTGGAATCACCTCCTGCCCAGCTGAAGTACGATTTCCACCCCACCCTGTATATTGTCCGATAGTATCCGAGTATACTCCTTAATCAGCGATTCTCCAAATTCGAGCTGATCGGCAGCACAACTGGACCCCGATTGCCTTCAGCAAGTGGATTAAATCATTCCGATTATCGCGGAGTGCTATGCTACATGCTTAAGCATTTATCGTGAAGCGAAACTTTCCCGCAGCGGGTAAAGAGAGATACGTAGGTACCTAGGCACGTTCGGATGTTAAACAAGAGATAAATCTACTAGGAAACGCTTAATCACAGTTCAGCCAGGACTGCTGGCAGCGTCTCGAAGACCCGGGGTTCACCTGCGAGCAACTTGGGCTATTCGACCGTTCTCGGGCGCACGCCCTCGTTCCTTTGGCTTCGGTGAACATCCAACGGCGCACGTTTTCCTTGGGGTAGTTCACTTCCACTGTAAACATTTGCACAACTTTCGGCCCGCGAGCAGATTCGCCGGTGGCTCCAGGCCCTGCTTCATCTGGCAAGTGGTCCACAGTAATTGTTTACCCTGCACTTACGACGAATTTACACCGACGGCTATCCGCGCGACCCGCGCTGGAAACACGGCCCGCCTGATCCGTGTCCCATTAATTTCGCACGATTAATGATAATAACCGGGAGCCCGGCACCGGCGATGATACCAGGCGATACCGCGTGCGCTCTGTGATTTACATTTCCTCCGATACCCTACCCCTCTCACCCTTTCTTTCGGTCCTGTTTAATCACCCCTCCGCCACCAGGTTTGAAATTAAACGCACAGTGCGTGGACAGTGAACACAGACTTTCTTGTTGGTAAAAACGCCCCGGCTAGAAATCTACTGGATTTCATACCAAATACATCATAATTTATAGTAGAAAGGCACAAATTTTGTGTCCGATAAAGTAAAGGCAGCCCAAAATCTTACAGTAATCGACCATTCACTCTTTTCTACTGTTTCTTACTGTTGTTTAAAAATCTTATATTTCCCCCATTTGTTACTGTGTCCTTACTCCTTAAACCGTCATATTAGATAGTACGTAGGAAGACGCACTGCTGTGCAAAAGAAAGAAGCACCCGGACATATTTAATAGAAACCGTAAAAAATCAAGTAAGAACACAGTAAGTTTTGAAAACTGATACCGCTGTTTAATTGAAATGTTCTGAGAATTATGTATTACTGGCATTACTGCGGATTATCTAATAGTTTAAATGAAATAAATCAATAATTGTACACAATACAATTTCCACATAAAGATATTGCTTATCATTATATCTTATAATTATACTGGGTGCTTCTTTCCCTTGCACAGTAGTGTATATCAATCTAATTTTAAAAAATGGGACTTGACCTTCATGTGTCTACTACGTGTCCATCTACGAAAAAACTATTATTATTCATGCAGTCTGTTTTCGGTGCCTCACCCTGTATAATGAAAATTATATTTAAAGATATAATGAAAGAGATATACGTTGCTAAAATTTTCAATTGTAATCAGACACAGAGCCTTCCAAGGACAGTGCAATGTCAGACAAATACAATCACCACGCATTTTCTTATACATCCTACAAATTTCTTCTGAAATATTTGTTCATCTACAATTTTCGAGTAACAGAATTTTGCCCGAAAATAGGCTTTTCAACGCAGTATGTGACGAGACAGCTGGTCGCGCGTGAAATAATTTAACCGTGAGCCGACGTAAATACTCGCGGTCCGCGACCTGCCGACCAGCTTAATTAGAAGGGCATCGGTCCTAGTCGGACCGTTCACTTGTCCTAAAGTGGTCGGTATCATTGAAATTCGTGATCTTTCAACATGTTTAGCGGTGAAAATAGTGATTAGTAACGCAAAGAGAAATCGACTGGATAATTGCCTCGACACCGTGATTGACCACTAATGATTTCTCGTGTTTGCACGCGTAATACGCGATGTCTCTACTGCGAATAATTCTACCCGCTTGTAGCCGAAATCTTATTTTTTATTCTGGCTCTTAACCCTTCGAGGGTGGGGCTGGTGCACTGAGTGCGCCAACGATCGAATTTTAACGAGAAGATCGAGAGTTATTTTGTGCTCATTTTCAATAAAACCGTTCTTTTGATAATGTCTGAATTAGATTTAGTAATGTACCTACATGGATTTGTCTGAATACCTGATGATATAAAGTCAAAACTGAGTAAAACTGACCCAAAACAGCCTGGCGCACCGAGTGCACCGCCCCACCCGAATAAGGACGCGAGATCACCCCACCCACGAAGGGTTAATTACACAAATGCACACAAGTGAAAGAAAATGCATATTTTTTTATATTAAACACTGTATCTATAATTTTAGAATATTATACAACAACTTTTATATTGGTTAATTACTGAGAAAAAGAACGATAATGGGTACACTAAAAGCAGTTTTTACTGAAATAAAAATTGCCCATTCGTGGGCAGTCAACCCGATGAAAAAAAGTAGTGTTACCCACATATGACCGACGCGACGTGACGGTCAACATGTTAACAACAACTTTTGGGACAAAATTAATAAATTATTAATTGATTAATAGGCTGCGGATCTTTATGCATTTATGAAGAAATTGGTTGAGCGAAATATGAAACAGTAAAAGATTGTAAAAATTCAAGAATTTTGTAATGTTGCTTTCAATGTAACAAAGTCTTAAGGAATAAAATCAACTTTTATGTTATTCCTGCTTCTCACAATCAATACAGATCTTTATTTTGCATAAAGATCCGCAGTCTGTTGATTAAATTAACAACTGTTTCAGGATTGAAGAATTGAATTGTAAGGCAATGGGCTAATAAATAATACGATTGATCTACATAAAAAGACCTATATGCAATTTGATGATCAACGAACAATATTCCCCGCAAGTTCATTCACAGTTACGAACGCTACAGAGTTCCACGAGCGAGCTCAATAATCGTAAATTCGGAACTCTCCGTCTGAAGTAATCGCTCGGGTACCAACAGGTTACCCGATGCATCGGGGTGCGTTAATTAAAACCGGTTCCTCGGAGGAACGCACTTATTATCGGTTTTAAAGGTGTCGTTAATAGTGAAACTTTCCGGCCGGTAATAAATCCGATTTCCCCGGGAACAACCTTGAAATTGCCGCCGGAAGTTCGGTGGCGAGGTGCTCCTCTGTCTCTCTCTCTCTCTCTCTTCCCGTGTAACCTTTAGGACGCAATTCCGTTTCTGAAAACGGCGGTTATTCGAAACCGCGTTGCAGTTAAGAGAGGCAGAGAGAGAGAGAGAGAGAGAGAGAGAGAGAGAGAGAGAGAGAGAGAGACGACGACGACGACGAGGTTAATTGCAACGGATGCAACGTTCAATTTCCTCGCGGGGCCGGGGTTCGTCGCGCGTCAGAGCCTCGTAAAGTTTACGGCTTAAATTAAGAAAGCTTATGAAGAAACGCTGTCGGCGACCGTGTCAAAAAACTTTTCTCACTTTTCGAATGAACCCGTTTCCGCCAACTCGCGCCAGCAAACTTCGCCGGAAAGCGGACGTGCGAGTGGACCTTAATCTGTTCCACGGTGTCCCGGATCAAAGGTGATACATAGCGTATTCTTTTTCTGCACCCCCGCGACTTGCGAAAGTTCGATGCCGCCCGAGCCTCGTGCATCTTTCATTATTAGGCTGCGGATCTTACGCAGCCGAAAAGCGTACGGGTTTACGGGATTTCGTTGCGCTGCGGAAACATAAATAACAGTATTTCTATCTTTTTTCAATGGGGCACGGAGTTTGGTAAATAGAATGATTTTTTGGAGCGATGACATTTTCTCTGGTCCTAGTTGTTTCGGCATTTGGGTTTAATAAATCTTTGAACCATTTTTTGGTTCATTTTCCATTGTATATTATTTTCGTTTATTTCAACTTGTATATATCAATAGAATTGTTTTGTTGAAATGTTTAAATTAAGACTGACTAATGGCGTGGATAAAACAAGAACTTGCTTGCGTGTTTTTAAAAGTCGAGGTGAAACAGTTTGAGTAATAACGAATGATACAAATTCAATGAAAATCAAACTGATTCGACGTAACTTAATAGTTCATAATAGTAGAACTGTTGTAAAGAATGTAATTAGAGAAAGCTCGGGCGCTGTTCACTAGCTACACCAGATAACGCTGACTGTTAATCAATTAAAATTCAGCAGGAAAATGTAAAATTCGAAGTTTCAGTTCCCTTTTAACTTATTAAAACTGACAACGAAGCACATAAAATTTCATTGAATTTCCATTGCGCAATTAGTTTATGAATATACAAAGCTATAAGGTCCATTTACAAATGACCATGTGCATTTACAAAAGCGTAGAATTGAAGGTTTCACTAATTATTATGAAAAATATCGACATTTAATTCAGCAAATTTCGCAAACAATTTTATAAACGACTGAACGAATCCACATTAAACTTACCAAAATTATTTCAGAAAGAGATATTAATAATACATGTGCAATTATTCCGTCGCTCATCACAAGACTGCAAACAACTAGTTATAGTTACCAGTGTTTCCAGATGAAGACTTCTCCCCCCACTCCACCTTCTCCTTCCAAGACGCTGTTCGCCACTCTTCGGTCGGATCGTCGCATTTATCCGGTTCTGGCAGAGAGGGGGCACTTTTTCCCCTCAATTCGTGCCCCCTCCCCCTCTTTTACCTGTCTCCACGAATAATCTAAGAAACTTCTTGTAAAATCTTGTTGTTTCCCCTGGCTGCGTTTTCGATAAAAATTTTGATGTAATTTCAATTCAATCTCGTGGTTGTATATTCAGCACGGCTCCGTTACTTTAATTTCGCTGATTCAGCTTCATTATTTTTTTAGATTTAAGCAAAGCAAAAGTGGCCGGCCGTTTTCAACGTCCGTTTGCAGAACTAATTCAAGCGAAGTCCTGAACGAACGTTCCTCGTGCGTCTCGAACGCTATCTCCCGTTCCTCAGCCGAAGAAAATTATCGAGATCCCCGTTTATATTCATATAATAACGCGAGGAGAATCTGCTGCACTCGTGGGGGTCGGTTGAGGGGGTTGAAAAAGGAGGAAATTAATCGTCTTAAACGTAAAATCGGGTCGTCCGGGCTCACGGGTCTTCACAACACGTTAATTCCATGAAAAAAGAAGACGGGTGGAGAGAGAGAGAGAGAGAGAGAGAGAGAGAGAGAGAGAGAGAAATCGGACAGTGATTCCTGAATTTAATTCGTGCAAAAAGGGGTTTGCCGATATCTTGAAATTCACGAGCCATCGCCGTGAGCAAATCTTTAGAATTAGCGGATTAGCCGGGTAATGCCGATCTATCGTTTTACGGTCTGACGTGATCGCAATAAAACTTTTTCATCTACCCGTTTCGTGTCGACTATAAATCGTCACGACATTAGAATTTCTACCGTGCCGGAACAATGTGAAAAACTGGTGTCTGTTTGCGAAACAGACGATAGTCGATCACTCGGTTTATAGATTATTTCTTTAGTTACTTTTTTCTTTTTGAATTTTTTGCACTGTTTAATCTTTGAATAGTCTTATATAAAAAGAATTTGATATATGTAGATAAAGGTAGATGTTGGCTGAGGTATGTATGACATTCAGTATGTATGAGATCCCCGCTTAAAACTGAAGTTCTTCCTACAGTAAAGGGTATATTAAAAAAGTAAAAGGCTCAAAGTTCATGGCGTAAAATCAGTGAAATCTCATTACAAGTTCAAACGCAATTACAAGTTCTGCGAAGTTGCGATTTGAATCGAAATTTAAATTTTTAACGCCTGATGCGATCATACTGTGAAGTAACTATGATTGGTATGAATTAGAATTTATATATGTGGACTCTGGCGGTGAATTGTTGTCTCAGGAGCATTACGTAATCTTGTTAAAAGAATTAATAACATGATAAACGAATTAACTAAAATATTCAAAAGTAAATCAAATTGTAAGTGTAACAAAGTTAATCGACTTATTTGTATTACGCACCACCTTCTTCAATCACTTCGTAGTACTTCTATTTTATGCCAACGTCGCCACAATGTTTACAGATGGGAAAAACAAGAAATCAGGCGTATATTGTTCCATCGGAAATTTTCGAAGCAAGAAAACTCCTTAATAATTGAAAAAGCAGCCGCTAAACTTCGGCTTTCGAGATTATCAATTATCAAATTTCTTGGTCAACTTCTGATTAAAAAACTTCGTAACTTCTCTTCACTGAAATTTTCTGGTACAAACTCTGAACTAAATTACTGAAAATAATGATAAAATAATTGATCCATTATCTTTTGTGCAATACATATGCCAATTAAGGACTCGACAAAATTTACTGTGGAAAAACTAAGCCTTCTCTCGATTTTCGTACTACAATTATTATATTGTTTTCTGCGATCGTCTTCAGAAATTTTTATGTCGCACAAAAATCCGCAATGTAATTATAACAGATGAATTAATTAATATACCTGGTGGTACTCGGGGTACAGATGTTCTTGCAACAATAAAATTGACAGTTGAGAGAATAGAGTCACTCCGGCCGAATCGATAGTGAAACACCGATTTAATCCGCAGGGAGCGTGTCTTAAAAATTACGGGGAGCAGAAGGCACGGGGTCACGTCGATGCAGGTGAAATAGGGGTCTCCAGTCGATTCGTTTCCACCGTGGACATTGTTTCGTTCCGGACAGGTGTATCGTACAAAAACCGAATCTAATTGGTATTCCGTCACGGGCTATCGATTCCGAAGGAAAATCTGCTCTCTCTCCCTCCCTTGGATCGATCGGGTTGTACACGGGAAGGATTTTCAATCGACCGCGTGATTTTCAATTCTCCATTACTTATCCGCGGGAACAATTACGGGGCGGGCCTCTGTTTTAGGATCGTTCGTATTCCGTCCACGCCATCGGAACACGGCTCGAGGTTTAATTCTTTTTCTTTCTCTCTTACTCTATATATGTGTACGTGGGGGCTCTCTGTTTTTTTTCCACTCGTTCCCGAAGCAATGCAGCGACGCCGTGTCTCCGGCGGATTCGACTGAATTATTAAAAGTACTCCGGGGGATTTCCAAGTGGGTTCGGGAGCGGCAAAAAGCCGGATGATCGCAATCACGTCGCCTCGTAAAGTGATCGCGAACGGGTCCCTACCCGATCCCGCCTGTGCTACCCGACGCCGACGGACGGGTCCTTTAACTGGATTACCGAATCGCGGAGTCGGCCTTTCGTTGTGTGAGCCCTCCTCCTTCTTCTCCTTCCCCCTCCCCTACACTGTGAAAAAATTAGACGCCCAGGAAGGATTCCGATACCTCGCTGCTGCTGCAAAATGCACAAGGCCCGATAGCTCTGCTGCCTCCATGTACGGGGTGGGAAAAAAGACTGGGCTTTCGCAGAAACTACCCTCTTCTGCCAATTAACTTAACCATTACACCTTAAGGTCAATACAGTTTTCTCTATACCATGTAAGGATTGTATACACATCATCTTTTCATTACAAGTAACGGAAATGTTCAAGATGTACAATTTGAGTGGACCACCCTGTATATGTATCAATTAATTATTGATAATGTTGGCAGCCTCGAAAAGTGACATGCTATTGAATTCTTACAATTTAAATAATAATGAAGACAATTGCGTATAAAATCACATAATGTTATCTTACAATATAGTCAAACAAATGTATAATAAATTTTGATGAAAATTGACAATATCGTCAAACAAAAATAAAAAGTTTTGAAACATATGATCTCATAAATTGAAGGCTGTATGTGCCCCCTGAAACCTAATTATGAAAGAGATTTATAAAATTTCAACGTATATAAACATGATGAAATTCATCTAATCAGAGGCTGTAGAATCACTTAGGACACTCGCATTACTTCACTCCTACTAGACACTTCTTGATTATATATGTACACTAAATATTTCATAGAACTGTTCAACAAAATGAAGAGTGATCCAATTTCCTGTATAATCTCCGTTTCCGATTTAATAATTAATAACATCAATTAATAGTGGCGCGTGAATTTCGTCTCTGTGTCTGTTTCTCCATGCCCTTTTTGACCTAACTTTCACGCGCAGCTATTGGCTGATCAGAGAGAGACACTAAACTGGTAATTACCTGGAAGCGAAGCCACCACTAGCGGGATCTACCACGAAAATATCGACCCGATCGAACACCCTGTAGATACTCTCTAACCCCGATTTGACCGTCCATCCCCTTTTGTCCTTCGTGTTACACGTCGTCGGAGCCGTGAATAAAATACGCGCGAATGATATTTCAGCTGTCTATAATTGAACAGCTGACGGCGAGCAGGTTGCCGGCAGCCGGAAAAAGGATCTTGGCACCGGATTGAGGGGAACGGATTCCGCGAATGAATATTGCAACATTGTTACGGCCGCCGACGATGTCTCTTTTTCTCCGCTGCGGAGAACGCGAATTTTTGTACTGCACCTTTAAGTACGAGTTTCATTTTCCGTAGACTGTACTTTAAAACGTAACCGATTCTTATTCATTCTCATTAATATAAAATGTGACTTATGATAGGATTTAAGGGTGGAAAAAAGAAGCACCCAGTATAATCATAAGATATAATGACAAACAATATCTTTATGTAGAAATTCTATTGTACAATGTACGATTTATTGCATTTAAAATTAAACAGCGGAATCCTTTTTCAAAACTTATGGTGTTCTTATCTTATTTTTTACGCTTTTCTATTAAATATGGCCGAGTGCTTCTTTCTTTTACACAGCATTGTATGTGTAATTCACTTTTAGATATTTGATTTCGAGTGATCCGTGTTTTACAATATATCAAATATGAAATTTAGTTCATTTGAAAAATTAAATTAAGATGAAATGCAGCTTGCGGTTGAATTAAAATTTACGAGTGGAAGTAAGATACATATAAAATTCTAAGTACATATGTGATTTCGAGTGAGCTGTGTTTGAAAATGCAATAAATTTGAAATTTAGTTCATCGGGGGAATTAAGTTAAGATAAAATGCAGGCGGCATTGGAATTAAGATTTAGGAGTGCAAGTAAGATAAATGTGTAACATACATTTGAGTATAATATGATTTGATTCAATTATTATTCGCGACATATATGAATTAGAAATTTAATTCCTCTGGAAAGTTGGTATTAAATGGATGTCGTTTAGGAGGAAAGATAAGCACGGAAATTATTGTATTCAATAGAATACTGTTAAAAATAAAATCACATCTATCCAAACGTTTGCAACACTATATTAGCAGTAGAACTATCGAGTAATAAATGCACTGGATTGCACTGATATATATTTTTTGCAATGACGATGACAATTGACTGTTTATATGAAATTGTGAAGCTTACAGCACCAAATATGTGCATTTGTATGTAGATTGATCACGTGATTCGATTAAACAGAATTGCCAGAAACGACTTGAAACCAACAACAATTGGAAACACCATGCAAACGTTGATATACACTAAAAATTTACAAATTTTAGAAAAATCAATGACATTTTGTAAGCCGTTTAGAAGAATCTACGTACATAACTTACAGTGGCAATAGAGGTGTAACAGGTGAATGCAACAATATTACAGTGATGTAACAGGTGAATGTTCAAATTTCAGGATATTGAATATTTTATCAGTCTGCTCTTTCAGTCGAATAAATGTTACAAACGATCTCTATCACCTTGTCGATTACATCCAGATTAGATCCATTTATAAATGCTTTACAATACTCTAATTGATTGTACGTTTCGATAACATTTCGTGGCCTGTTTACAAGAATCTACGGAACTTACAGTAACAAATGTGGGCGCATTTGTATGCAGATTACTCGAGTGAATCGATTAAGCAGAATCGGCAGAACCGATTTCCCGGTTCAACCTGTATTTAATTCGAAATTTCGAATGGGATTGGCCGAATCAAAGTATTCTGGTTGGCGAAATTTATTCATCGTGGAATCGGCGCGAACTTTACCGTCCCTCCTGTGATTTCACTATCGCTACTTTCACCCGCCTCGTTATTATCGCTTAAAACCATATTCTATCCCGTTCTTCGTCCCTCGCCGTGCCGCGCCGCCCGGAATTCAAATCTGAATTTAGCCGGATAGCGGAAATGTTAGCGATCGTTTTATGATCCAACGTGATTGCGATCTCCTTCGCCCGTTGGAATCCTTTTCTCGCCCCCATCGGCGACTTTCAACCCCTTTTTTACAACCCCCTGTCCATTCCATTCTCCCGGTGACCGACAAACCGTCAAATTTACCCGCCACCGGAAATCTCTTCCCCTCTCATTGTCAGTTAAATTTTCTTTTGACTTCCTCGGGTTGGCTTTCTCTCCGTTTAGCAGATGAGAAACTGAAGACTTTTTCCTCAAAAATCCTATCAATTGAAACCTCTGTAAAAATATATAAAAATTTTTTGGTAGATGGATCATCCACAGAATTGAAGATCGAAGCTTTCTCTTTGCAACGAAACCTTAAAAAGTGATGTACGATTTTTTTTCGTAATTTAATAATTATTTAATATTTTTTTTTTTGTAAAGCCCCCATGGCGTACCTCCCGTTTGAACCTTATTAAAACGACTTTAAAAAATCGTAGATCAACTTTTTTGGTGTCGCTGTAAAGGAGAGGCTTCAATTAAAATCTGCGGAAGATCAATTCACGAAAACAATTTTTCAACGTTTAGAAATTCAACGTTCAATTGGAAGTATTTCTCAGAGAAAAACATGGCCTCAGTTTTCCACTTGCTAAGTCGTGCAAAATTGTCTCAGACAAAAATGAATGATTTTGTGTAAAAGTAAAAGTCTAAATCTTTAAAGTAAAACCCAGATCATTATTGTATCATTTGTGTGAACGAAACCATTACTGTTTGAACATCGACAATTTCTGGAGCCGTATAAAAATTACAAAAATGAAGTTTATTGAATTATTTTCCATAAACGCAACATTGTAACTCGAACAACTGCAGAATAAAAAATCTAGAACGGTTCATATGAATGGTGGTGGGTTTGAAATAGAATCGCAAAAGTAATACATACTTTGAAAACAGAAGAAACGGCATGTAACAAAACAATGAGAAACGCGACGTGGTAAATTGTATTATATTTCACTTACATCGATCAAGCGATACTACGAGCAGAGAAAAGAGAAAACAGTGAATTTCGCGCTAATCAAAAGGCCATTTCATCCCCAAAGAAAGAAATATGTAAATGGGGAATTTCGAACGAACCATGATCCCGGCGGCGAGCTTAAATGTAATTAATACCGCGTTGCTCTTCCTTCCATCCCCCGAGCCTCGACAACAGGTCTTTTCCCTTTTCTCCAACCCCCAGTTTCGAAGGATCGGTGCATCGGGGCGGTTTTACTGTGGCGTTAACTCAATATCTTCGCCATCATGCCGAGATCTATTCCGCTCGTCCCCTTTCTATCCCCGACACCGAGACAAATGCTCGAATAATATCTCTGATAAGACGAAATCCAACTCCTCGAAATCCGGAGACTAATATTCCATACATATTTATTGGATAAGAAACGGGACGGGAAATAATGATCTTCGATCGAATCTGCGCATTAAAAACACATCGTTTTATTATTCACGATGATAACGCTCTCAAATGACTAGATCAATTAAAATTCGTGGGTTAATTTTTCTGTGATCAATTATGTGATGAATTAATATTGTACTCGTTATTGAAAATTTGTTCATGTCTATTGTGGGAAACAGAAGTTAAATAAAAGTGTATTGCTGCTTTTGATAATTTTAGTAAGTCCGAAATATAGTATGATAATATTTTTAAATTCAATTTTATTATTCCTAATTATAATAGTACCTCTTTTACTGAGGGACGTATTATATTTGCCAGTGAAAAAACCGCTGCAATAAAGAGGCAGCTCTACTGTTGAGTAATTTGAGTAAACCAATAAAAGACAATTAAAACTGTTTCAAACGTGCTGTGAATTTATGGTCAATTAATATTCGTGAGAATAAATTTTTACAGTGGACATGGAAGTCCACACCTTCTTTCTGTTCCGATTCGTGCAATTTAAATACTGGAGATACTTCGTGCCTTATTACACGAGTAATAATAATGGTAATTGTATCGCGCGTGTTTGATACAATTTTAATAAGAAGTTTTCAAAAATTGTTTAAATTGCAGTTTTTATTTATTTAGCTACCACATGGTTCACAGTTGGCTATAATATTAGCTTGGCAACTAATTTCGCGACCTTTTGTTTCGTAATTTTTTTATTGTATCATTATAACCTCATTCAGTGACCATTCCATTTGAACTGTATATCATTGGAAAGCTCTGAATTCTGCGATTAATTTGATATAAAATACTCGTGCTTAAAAAATATATATAAATTATTTTGTTTGAGAAAATGTGGTGATCGCGAATTTAGTTGCCAACCTGATATATTTGACACGTAATTTGTTAAAAGGCCTATAGTTAACATTGGCATTAGGATGAGAGACAATAGCATAAAATTATAACAGTTCGTACAGATTGATCGATTTAAAGTAGAGGAGGACTGTGTTTTGACAGTTACAGGAGAGATCATTTCGAGATCAGTTACGCAGAGCAACGCTGTTCGCAAATGTAAGTCGATATTATGGTACAAAACAGGGATCGGTCTGTGGTGGAGAAGAAATTGTGACAGTTACGGTAGAGATCGCCCAACAGTTACCGAAAAAATATTACTTCGGAGGGAATTTCCGCGGCAACTCTACCCGTTGATAGAAATCGTTGTCAGGGTACAACACTATTATCTCATAAACTTATACTCTGAAGGAATGCGAAAAGAATTCGCAACGAAACATTCTGATTGGTCAGGCGCAGCCGAGAAGATTACTACTACTACTTCATGCGTATCGTATCGCGCGACGGTGACTCCTCTTTCCCCTGTGCCGTCCCGCGTCTCACGTTATGAGACACGGACAATGCTTCAACGTTCTCCATAAATTGAGACGCGAGAGACTCTTTTGTTTGCGGTCGGCGACGAATCGAGCAGCCGTAAGCTGGATAAATTTGGGTCAGTAAACATCCGGGTGCACGAACAAAATCCGGTATAATAATCTCGTTAAAAATTCCGTTCCCAGTGTGCATATGTGTGTGTGCGCGCGCGCGCAACCGTTGTTGCGGCTGTACGCGTGTTTCACGTGTCGGAGCCGGTCGGTGCGCCTTTAATTACGCAGAATTTTGCGCAGCGATGGAAAAAGCTGACGACGCGGTGTACCGTTACATAATTAAAGCTGTTCCAACCCCTCTCCCCTCCGGTCACTTCCAACCTCCGTGGAATTCCGTAAAAGCAGTCTAATTAACAGTCGCTCGGTGCGTTTGTTGTTTTACCGGGCCGCGGGTTCTCCGAAGACAACAACAACGTTACGTTAACGTACAATTAAAACATAGCAAAAATCCCGATCCCGCGGGAATCGAGCTGGTCGGCCATGGGGTTGAAGAGGGTGGACGGCAAGAGAGGAGGACGTTGACGGAAAAAAGAACAGAAGAGGTATGAATTATACCGGCAACGGATCCGCGGAACTTTCTGAACGCTACGCCACAGGGTTTTTGCGAACCCCGCGGAGAACATCGTAATGGGTCACGGTATATGGGGCATATTCCCGCTTACACATTCCCTGCTTTTTAGCCCAGACCTGCGTCAGACTCCCCGCAAAGACAAGAAGGAAAAAGCACACCGTGTTCTCATCGAGATGAAAAAGTTCTGGGAAGAAACGCTGTGGACTACAGACTGGTCCTTGTGGAGTTAGGTCTCCGATGTTGGTCGGACTGATTTGGGACTGATAGTCGTGCACCTCTGAATGGTCTGGGTGTATCATAATTTTGTGCAATGTTGGCAATTGGTCTGTTTGATTGACCACGACTGAGTTGCAGAACTACAGTGTGTTCCCGCGATTGTTGTGAGAACCTCGGGGGTATCGAGTCTCAGGAAACGAAATGGTACTGATAACTTTTCCAAGTGTAAACGACGATCCTGGGTAAACAACGGTGCTGAGCGGGAAATTGTTGTATTGTACTAATGCTATTCCATACTTGAGAATGATACATCGAGTATCGTAAAACCCCAATTTAAACACCCTAATACCTTAATTTCTTTGTAGCGCGATCGACCGCCGAGGGGGAACCCCCTAGTAGTGGGGATAAAAGAGTCTCATCATCCGCACACCCGAAAGTCACATCAATTGCTGGAACACTGTAATTTAAATTCCAGGAGCGAATGGATTGTCATGAGTGTGAATGGCGGATTTTATACATTTATAATAAAATTGTGGGAGGATTTAAAAAATTTAGAGATGTTATTTTTTCCATTATTTTCCATCTATTTAAATCCTTGACGTAAGAAAGAAATTTTGATTCGGTTCATATTTCTTGCAATCCGTGCAGAAAGATGGAATTTTTGTATAAGGATCTGCAAAAATTTGGTGGGTCAATTAGAACATTAAAATTATTAGAAAAACTTAACGTAGGTATTTTCAACCTATTAGAATAATTAAAGACACAAATAAATTTCTATGATTCCACAGGGGTAGCTGAATTATTCTAACAAGCTCGTTGCATCAGAAGCTAGAGGCTGTTTTTAGGTAAAATTTAAAAAAAAAATCGATACTCGAGTAATAAAATAAAGTGGTATATATAGTTGGTGAATTTTAGCAGCAGGACTTCCGTCCATATAGCTTGATGTTAAGGCGCGATTCATCAAACCAGCAAGAGTGGTTCTTGGATTCGCTAGTTCCCGCGGAAACAGGGTTTTGCGGATTAAGGACTTAACTCTTCTGGCCGCGAGAAATTTTTCTCTTGGGAATTTCTTGGCTAAGTGGATTATCTGAACCCATCAACTTGCCCGTTAATATACAAGCTGCGCCTTTATGAGCAGCACAGCCTCTGGATGAGATATAATGACCTGGGAAAATGAATTGCGTGGAGCACCGCATCGTTGAAATGTGGCCATGCACCGAGCTGTTGTCGAATTAGCTCCCAATAATGTAAATAAATTTTCTCTAATTTTTCCAAAGAAAAGAGTTGTTGGACGATCTTTATCCAAATTAAAATTTTGTTTCATCAATCGAAAGAAATTTCTTTCTTTCCTTAACAATTTTAATTAGTTGAAAATAACATAGTTCTCATAATTGATTTTTCTACTGTTTCAAATTTGATCCACCTATTTTTATTATAAATGCATAAAATCCGTAGTTTCTTTTTTAAGGAATTCCGGTATGTATATCAATTTGTATATCTGTATCTTAATAAAACAGCGAAGAGTGTGAGTGTATTTTATATTTGTGCAATGAACTATTGAAATAGAAATTTATTTAAAAATTATGAAATATTTCCTGCAACCACGAACATGATTTCTTAAATCTTTTCCAGGCACTGATAAGAATTTTCCCACACCACGGAACAGTCTCTTGACAGAAACGTCGAACAGGAATCTCTCAGAGCTCACTATATATGCCTTGACTATTGGCAATAGCGATCGAGATTGTCAGATTCTACACTCGATAAAAAAAGTGGCGTCATTGTAAGCCGTTGGACAAATGCTATCGGTAGAATTTCTGTGTGTCGAGTGTCAACAGTTCAGTAAAAGGTCTCGTGTAATCCTTCGTGAGAAAGGATGCCTGTACGGAGAATACATACAGCGTTTCTTAAGTGACTTATCATGATTAGAACACTGCTGTTTCAATAAAATTTTTAAAACGATACAGTGACGTAGAGAAATAAGAAACGGTATAAATTCATGATTAATTTTGATTGAATTTCAGAGGTGAAATTGGTTTTTCACTGATCTCTGGAAATAAAATTGTTTGGACGTTCAACATTTTTATCAAATTGAGGCAGTGTGCAAGCTGTTTTGAATTTTGTGATAATACATTGCTCCCATTAATTTCAATGAAATTTCATGAAATTAAACGAACTTTTATTTTGTCGCAGAAATTCGATGAACGCGATGCAATTATTTCCGAACACGGATTAAATGAAAAATATGGCGAAGCAACAGTTGTAATTTTTTTAAACAAGTTTTTGAAGATTTTTTAGGTCGAAACAATACTCCATTTTGAAACTTGGAATATTATAAACATTATTGTCATTGATATAAACGAAATTAAATTCATAAATTACGAAATTAAAAATTGTAATATTATATAGAACACACTAAAATTATTAAACAAAGACATGCATACGTGTTCACATTCACACAGCAAATTTTGCATAAAGATCTACTCAAAGCATACTTCGAAATAATTCCACTGATATACGTCACGTCCCATTGCACTAGAAAAATTCCCAAATATGACCAAATCAGACGTTTCGATTAAACGTTCTGTTTCGTCGAAATATCAATCACAGTATGTGCAAACGAAGCTGCGATTCTTGTAAAATTCATCGAATAAATTTTTCAATATTTCTCCAGCAGCGGACAATAGAGAATCCGGAAATAAATGTGTTTAATTATGTGCACATGTGAAGAGGACCGGACGGTGAGATTTAAATCGAACAGAATCGAATTGTGTCCGCGCGCGTTCGTCCAGAAAGAAAGTGGTTCCGTTATCAAGCTTCAGCCAGTCATATTATACATATTATACGAGTCAGTGGCGCGACACGGGCGCACGAGATAAATGTCAGAGATCGCGGTGTTCGAAGTTTCTTTACGGGTCACAATACTGTATTCCTGGAGATGTATTGCTCCGGTTCGCGCGACGAGCATGCTTTATAGGGGATCGGAAATCTCACGTGACGGCACAAAGCCTGTATCTTGGAGTACGTGCGTCATATTCGACCCGCGTTTCATAAGTGACGTCGAGAATGCTGCTTTGTCAAGTTCCTCGATGACGGGAAAGTTCGCGTGAACGTCGAGGAGAGTCGCGGAGAATTTATTTGACTGCGCGTTTCTCTGTGTGCAACGATTACACTGTTCGACACGTGCGCTCGACTTGCTGCTTTCCCTTGCAGCATCTTATGAATTTACCCGGAATACTGAACCAATTTCCAAAAGATTTCTATCATGATTCTCTCTATTATTTGTGGAATACATTTTTGTATTTATAATTTATTTTTTCGTTTTTCCACAGATTTTCATTCAATCAATACACTTAGGTTACTATACATTACCCTTGTCTGTCGCCATGTAGAATATGCTTCAACTATATGGTCTCCGAAAACGTTAAATATGAAATTATGCTAGAGAGAGTGCAGCATAAGTTTCTCAGGTTTTGTGCATATAGGACAAACAACCCAATGTCATTCTTTGATCATTATTACTCAATAATATTAAACACAGTCAATCTTGAAACATTATCCGATCGTAGAACAGTTTCTGACCAGAGCTTTATCTTCAATTTGATTAATAATAATATAGATTGTCCCGCACTCCTAAGGCAAATCAATTTCTGTGTACTTGAACGTGTTTTGAGAACGAGAGCAGGATTTCAAACAATGAAATCCAAATCCTCATATGGAATAATAAATCCATTAAACCGCATTATTGCTTGCTCTAACATATTTTACAACAATATCGATTTTTTTAATGGCACGTTACAGGCATTCAAAACAAAATTGCGCAATACTATTTGTTAATCATACCTGTACTTGTTTAGTTTCGCGCTGTCCATTTTTATGTAAATTTTAATTAAGACTTAGGTTAAGACTTTTTGTTTGTCATGTCTTCTTTTTGTTTTTATCAGTTATACTGTAAAACTGTATACATTTGTATAAAAGGACCTCGGTCCGTATATAATAATAATAATAATAATAATAATAATTTAGAATTTATATAATTTTGCAATTTGTAATTCATATCATATGCGCTTCCAAAAAATGTATACATTTCGTCTATGCGGTGTCGTTCTCAAATATTTTGATAGTATACGTGCGTCGGAAATTTCGCCGACGTTCCACTGTTACGGCATTACGCATGTGCGTGGACGCGAGATATTCTCACACGGGTGTGGAACACGGCTGAAAGCTGCAGCGAAATACAATTACGAGGCAACAGCTGTCTATCAGGGCCAATTTATCTATGAAATCCGTCGATAACTAGTGATTATCATTATTCATCGTTGACGAGCTCTTATTACGCATTCACCGTTCCCGGTATAATCAACAAAATTACTTGACTTTTCCATCACTGTGCTCGCGAAATTGAAACATTTCACGGGACGAGCAACAACCGAGTATCCGTTTCCGAAACTCTCTTAACGCTAACTAACTAAAATATCTGAGAAAAATTTGTTAGATACTGAGTTAGAAACCCAAAATATCTTAGAAAAAATTCCAAAAAAATTATTTACCCAACCCCAAAGTGGCCTGTGACATTATCAAAGGGGTTGGTTCGCTACTGAGCAAATTTTTTCGGCGAATTTCGTGGAAAAACTGAAGAATGTACTACAGTTGGAGACCTAAACTGAGTGAGACAACCTGCTGGCCAATTAAATATTAATTTTTAAATTAATCTTAAATTTTACATATATATTGTACAACAAGTATTTCCCATATAATAGCACCGAGAAATTGCAAGAATTTAAAACAAGGGGTTTCTGAATAGAGAATAATATAAATATAAAAGCGGAAATGACACTTGTTGTTCTTTCACGGTGTCCTTCCAGTACGTGCATCAACGTGGAACGAGCAAAAGCCAAAGCGACTATTAGAATTCTGTCTCGCCAAACAGGCGGACTCATCGTTCATCAAACAAGCGATCAAACGTTTCCAAGCGGCAGTGCATACACTCCTATCGTTGAGTTGGCATTAAAGAGTATCATAAAGACAACATGAAATATAAAAACAAACTCCTGTCACTTTATATGCCAATCAACATGGCTTGCTCTCTGCTATTAGGTATGTTCTCATCGAAATGCCATTGTGAACAGCTCAGTCATACATGGTATTAATAACGATAATTTAAAACAGTGAAAATATCAGAAGAATTTTAAAATATTGTTATAAATTTCTATTTGACTTCAGTTCAAAATTTTTATTTTGCGTGAAGATCAGTCTAATTATAACCATTACAATTACGATTGATTATGGACGAACGACTGCGAAATACTCACTGTCTACTTCCGGTTCACTGCAAAGAATGTTTCCCCTTCTCCGTTACGGAGCTGTCGACCAATCACCATTCGAAATTTCGATTATTCGCCCCCACCCTTTCGTCGTAGGTGTGGACCAGGCGAAAAAACGGCGAACTAATTCCGGGAATCAATTCGCGCTAATAGCGGCGAACAGTCGAAAACAGTGCGAAGGAGAATTCGTATAATCGATTCGGGGCGGCAGTTCGCGTCGTCACTTTGTTTCCAGGTGGACGGCTCATGATGAAGGGTGCTCAGGTGGAAACACAACCGGTCTGCCGGCGACCCTCGAACTCACCCACTTCAGCGGCGAACGTGATTCGATTTAACGCATTCCGATTGAAAACTTTTTTCCCCACCTCTCTACCCTCCTCCCTCGCTTTCTCTCTCTCTTTTACCATCCCTCCCCACCCAGAGCTGGACAGATTCGCAAGCTCTCGAGCATCCGGTGACAACTCTCGGCGCGAGTAATTTCCGTTTGATTAAGGAACCGCCGCGAAAAAAAGCCCGCTCGCGACAGCTCGGAATTCAATAGTCGCGGCATGGACGTGGCACGCGTAGATGGCGGGAGTGGCGAAAAAATTTCGCGAACGAGGCCACATCTCACCCGACCACCTCCGACAACCTTCCCGGATCTCTAGCTCTCTCTCTAATTAAATTAAATTCGCACTTAATTCCACGAAGTTCGCCGAGAACATTTGCTCAGAGGCGAATCCACCCCTTTAACGGCGTCAAAGGGCGCTTGGGGGGTAAGAAAATAATTTTTTGAATTTTTGGGGCTTGTTCTAGCTGAATTCAAATTCCCAGTTCTTCCATTTTGTTGTACATTTAATTAAATCTGCACACAATTCCTCGAAATTCGAGACGAACCAACCCCTTTGATGGCATCGAAAGGCGCTTGGGGGATGAGAAAACAATTGCTTGGACTTTTGGGCATTGTTCTAGCTGATTGTCAGCCTTTGAATGAATAAATTATACCTCGTTTTACAAAAGTATAACAATGTTTCTGTCTGAAGAAATATATGAAAATACGAATTAATAAAATCCATAATAGAAAGAAATATAACAGACAGCTGAAAATTCATCAAAGCACAAAATGTAAATAATGAGACCCGCCGAACGAATTTCCACCCATTACTCCAAAATTTGACCCCGCACAGCAATTCAATGAATTAATGTCGAACCGTGGCGATATTGTTTCTCGATTCGCGAATATTTTTGTTCATTAAATTCGGCAATCTTTGATTCCGGACGGTGCCGAGTCGAGAGTCGAGCATTCAATCAAAATTCATTTGGTCCAATGGGGAAAAAAGCCGCACTCTAGAACATCGCGCATTTCCCTCGGTCCGGTAGCAGTGTTAGATTAATTTCTGCAATATTTAAAAAGCGTATTGTTTGCTTAACAATAGTGGCCGGCTTCGGTTTTATTTGCGTGTCCCCTGCACAGTTCAATGTGTTCGTTTTCCGGCGCATTTGAGAACAGCAACGGTACGCCGCGGTGCATGCGGTTCTATTTGATGAAATTTGTAACGAGCGTCGACTTTCATCCCGGAATGATAATAACAACAACGATGACGGAAAAGTTTTTAATGTGAAGCCGGTTCCTCGCTGAGGGAGCAACGAACAATTTTTCGTATCGATCCTTTGGCCTGACTGGAGGTGCAGTTATCACATGAAGGTCATATGAAGGTCATTGACATTCTTTTTAATGGATGCCTAATTTTTTTATATTTATCGCTTCTCCTTGATATTCTACATACGTCAGAGATATTCGAGATAATTTGCCTTAGCACGATTCATAATGTTTACTTATAAAATACGCTTTTATATGTAATTTTTCAAAATATTTCTTTAACTGTCCATTTTTTCTTATGCATTAGGTTGTTGCATATGAAATGTCCGATTTCAGAATGTGTCTCTTATAAAACGTTTCGATCAAGAAATGCTGATACAGTGTATAGGTTTATTATACTACGAATAGACAGCGGATTTTATGCATTTATGATAAAAATGAGTAGGTGTAAAAAACAATAGAAGAATTTAATAATACTGTTATATTATCTTGGATCTATCAAACATATTAAGAAAGAAGATAAATTTCTGTTTTACTCCAGATTGCTGCAATTCAGCTAAAAAATTTTTATTTTGCATAAAGATCCGCTCTCTAGAAACTTTGTGGTACAAAGCTAATGCTTAACACTAAACGTAGCACGACTGGTCAAATGAACGGTTCTGGATTTTATTATGGCACAATTAATGATATTATAAAGATGCTTTCATAGGATTTATATTACTAAATATAAATCCTAAAATAATAAAATAAAATAATTTATATTACTTAATAAATATCTTTGTTAAAGCACACATTGTAATAAGAAACCCGCAAATTCTAAATTAATTAATTCTTCTCATATTTATACGGCACGTTCCTGTTGCTTTTATAGCTTGGTACAATTTTAAAGTTTATTTCTACGCCAACCAACGCGACTGTCGTGTATTACTGTTATATGTCTGAAAAATAACTTTTATGTGATTTTTGGTCAAAATGTATGGTGATTAATTATATAACTTACTAATAGGTGATGGATAAAAATAAGTACAAAATCAAGATGACAATCTTGTAAATGGCAAAAGGTGAATGACCATAACATCTTATTTTTACCGTAATGCAATCAAGAAACTGGATAGGATACATTGGGTACAAAATTGCTATTGTTTAATATCATTGCTAAAAATCGGACATTTCATATGCAACAACTTAATAGAATACGAAGGAGAATCGATATGTATAATAAAAATTAGATATACATTTTAAAAAATTTTAATTTTTTACATTTTTGCCTAACATCAACGAAAACAAAGATATTGTTATAATATTTAAAGGGGGCTGAAACAGTAAAAATTGAATTCATTGCTCTAGTGTAAAAGTATCTGTTCGTTGGAAATGGACTATGTAGTGACAAAAAGATCCTCGCTGTTGCATCTCAGTGGGAACTCGATGACAACAGTGGCGAGAAGTTTAACGATCAAACATCCAGGAAATTTCTTATTGAAAGCCCATTTATTTCCCCCGCTCATTATTCGTTCAATCGCGATCAACTCTTCATAAATCAATCCTGCAGGCTTCGTATTTGAAGCGTATCGACGTTGGTGCTCGCACGCGCGCTTGTTGATTTTTAATTCTATGTTGAAAGATGCGATTCGTTCTTTGACTTCTAATTGAATGAAACGAAAAGCTGATTGGTCGGCCTTTGAGTCCACCCTTCCCTCCTTCTCCTCCACCCATCGGTGTACGTTCGCCGTGAGGATCCCTCGAGCAGCGATGGAAGAAAAACGGTAACTTTGAGGCAGAAAATTACGTTCCATTTAACTTTACATGCTTGCGCATAAAATACCGGGCTCTCGACTTGAGTCCAAGTAAAATGTCAGACGTTTTGTATTCAGCAAGAAATCCAATTCCATTCCTTTGATAAAGCTGTGAGCTAATTTTTTCGTTAATAAACCACTCGCACGATGCTCCCCGCGTGCAATATCTAATTTTTTTACATCTTACTCGACTATTGTGAAAAAGTGAATTTAATAGATTTATAATCTGTTGTAATTAGAACGATTGTAAAATAAAGCTGGGGCAGTAACGTTCGTTACGTTCTTAGCGGTATAACGAACGAGCTAAATGGTGCTCGAGTGTACACTGCCATTCACTCGTTTTTTAATTGAATTTCCTCGAGAAGCCAACCTGTAAGAAAAAATTTTCCCTTATATTTTCACTTTGCATATTATCGCAGAATAACCACTTTCCGCCTCGTTGCTGCAGTTCCTCAAAACGGCGAAGAATTTTCAACAGGAATGCAAATTGATCGCCGGATATTTATGCAAATTCATCAATTCCAACAGTAATTTACGGCAAAGGAAATTTGGCGGGATTCTATTTCCTAAGTGTTCCGCTGCGTTCAGGATAACACGTGTTCGAGATAAACGATGTAAGAACGTAATTAATAAATCAACGTTGCATATTGTACCATACACACGTAAGACATATTACAATTGACTGCTTCGTTGAACATTGGATTAATCAATTCGTTCGTTCATCTGCGATTTACTCAATTCATTCATCTTAAATATTTTGCAATGAGTCACGACGAAATTTTTGTACGTCAAGACTGAACAATTTTAATTTATCGTGATAGTGATGACCAAACAGTGTTTTATAATGTTGTCGAATTATTTAAAATTTATTTCTCGCAATAGACATGAAATAAAACACATGAAACACATAAATGCATAATGTTAGCAATCTATTAGTGATTACTTTTGCAACCCTCTTGCACCCCAGTTAGCTGTCCTCAAAAAGAGTTTATGGTAATGATGTAATTTTCCGCGAGTAATCAGATTAAAAAAGAATAATTTTATACAATTTTTCTTAGGGTATTTCTTCTAGTTCTTTCTCGTCCGATTTTTTGTCATCTTACCCTCAGTTTTGTAGGAGCGCCAAGAGTGATTTTCATAATAAATATTACATTCAATGAAATTATTTTTTTCCAACGTGGAACGTTTTTCCTGGAAACTCGAAGATCCAAAGGAAGGTGTCGATCGAGTAATTGCGGCAAGGTATTGAATTCGTGATCGCGTGGCGAAATGATTGGCCACGAATCGAGTGTCCAGCCAAAGGATACGAAATTCCCCTTCCTTGCCTCACCCCCACCCCACCGGTCGAAAAATCAAGCGTTCCAGGCGTGAATCGAGTTATCGTTAGACCGTGGTAATGGCTATTCGTCAGGTAGCGGAATTGCTTCTCGAAATGGAGTGCTCGGTTATAACGTGCTATATATCGGGAGTAGCTAGGCGCTATTTGAAAGTCAAATACTGCCGCGGAAGATGGGGAACAGAAAGTGGGGATGGAAGGTTTCAACTAGAGGGCGAAAAGGAGGAAGAACAGTCCCTCTCTCACGGGTGAGAGATACCCCAAGACATTTCGTAGCATCGTGATATCTACTGCTCCTACGTAAACCGCAGACTTCATCCGATTAACGGCAGCTTCTATAATGCGAGCATCTTGCCAAATTGGCTATGGTTGACTTAATTAAATTCAAATCGACCCTCCGCACGACGCGGTTTCTTAGAGGTTTTTGGAGCCTCTACGGGGTCCCAGACTTCGTTAACCACAGAGGAATACTACAACAGGATTCCCACAGCCCTCAAGCGACCAGATTTCATTTACACGATTGTTTACACAGATTTTATAACTGATTCTCCATTCACTGTTCACAGACGAACATCAAAAAATGAACTTTCATGATGGTATTCAAAACCCTCATAGAAGTTCATCTACAGGGTGTTCCATTAAGATTAAAAAAACGATGTTTGTTTACAATTCACAATTTTTTACAATGTTTTACAATTTTACTAACCACGTGTCGAAAACGTTTCACAAATAAAAATAGCGCGAAATTTAAAATGACACCTCTTCATGGACGACTCTTTATTAGAAAGATAAAATGATATTAAAATCAATGAACAACTACTAGCTATGCCTGGATACTTTACTTGCAAGTGAAAAGTTTTCATGACGATTCATTTACCAATTGTTTGCTTTAAAAAAAACGGAAATTTTTCATTTTCACCCCACAAAGTGTTACTGGAAGTATATACTTGTTATTTTGATGTTTGTATCGTTTTTCCACTTTCTTGAGATAAAATTAATAACGTGATTGTTCAGTTGAGGTTTTACAAAATAATGCCATTAAATAATCGAAAGCATCCGCCTGGGTTAAAGTTTGTAATAACTTCAATTACTCCTCTGCAAGAATCAATTTCTATAACTGCCAGGACGAATTCAAGCATCAAAAATTTCGTTATAAACAATAAAAAGAAATATTGAAAGAATTTCTACAAATTCTACAAAGTATACAGACACTCCTCATAAATCACTAATCATTGAAAAGCTGTGACAGAATTTCTGCAGTCTCGTCACAGGCAAAACCGGTTAAAACAAATCGCAACCTCAGTTTTCATAGAACTAAACAATTCGATTTGTGCCCGAAAAAAGTAGAAAAATATCTATACTGTAAACTCGATCCATACAACGTTCCACCGGTGTCGCCATGGTAGTCGATCCACGTAATCTCGGATTAATTAAAATTTCCTGCGAGCAATTTGGATTCCTGTCCCCGCGGATATCTGACAGGCACGTTGATTTAGGAGTTCAATAAAAATTCCAAAATGGCGCTGGAAAGATCGCGCGAATGTGAACCCAACGATCGTTCTTGTGGTCTTCTTATAGTAAAAATGACAAAAAAAAGCGTAACGAGGAACAGCGGCGTGAATGTGTGTGTGTACACATCTACGAGAGATCGATTTGTTCACTTTTCCCTGTCGTGGCTGATTTTTATCTTCGCCGATGAGCTAATGAATATTCATGAACAACGATCAGTGCGCTGGACTCTCCTCGTTTAATATTTACTCGCTTTCCGCGATAGTGAGCGAATGTTGACCGTCGAATTATTATTTTTCGGGCAATTTCGCGCGGGTTATTATTGCCGGACGATTTTCGTGCATTTTAGTTACGGGAAGTTCGATTTCGATGCACAGGGTGTACGCTGTTATGTAAGGTATTGCAGATAACGTAACAATTTTTAAATGGAATTAAAATGTCGCATTTGGTGGAATCAGAAATGGGCAATATTTTGCGCGCTAAATTTTTTGCAATATTATTTGACATTCTAGATTTTATTTGGTTTAAAAAATGGTATTTCATTTTTGAAATTGTATGACCTATTTAAAATATAATTCTATTTAAGATATTTCTTTAAAGAGTATTTTATTTTTGAAATTGTACATCCTATGTAAAATAATATTTTGTATCCTATTTAATTTGATATCCTATGTAAAATAATATTTGATGTCCTATTTAATTTTGTATCGTATTTAGAATAAAAAATTGTATGTCCTATTTAATTTTATATCCTATTTAAAACTGTTCAATATCCTATAAGATTTTAAATGCAACATAAAATTTCAAAAACTAAATTTTTTTCCCAATCCCGGCTGGAATTACAAACTCGATCACAATTACTAAGGGAAATGGCCTCAAACGCGTTAGAAATTGTTTAACGAAGGAACCTATTGCACTTCGTTGTGCAACTTTCCAGCGAAATTTTCGCGCGCGTTGTCCGGGAACAATTTATTCGGAACAATTCATTCGTCCGCGGTTAACGTTGATCGCTCGACCAGGTTTCGAGACCGTTACAGCCGAATGTCTTAACATTGAGCGTGGGAGACATTAACAGGAGGACGTTGTCAGGTGTTTCGCGGGAATGGCAATAGCGGTGTGCATGTAGCATGGCCGACCGTTCCTGCGGCGAGCGTTTCGACCGCGAGCAACTGCATTTTCTCGAGGTAACGGTATAACAGAAATTTGCAAGTAAAAAGGAAACGGTGTTCGAGCGAATTCTACCACATCCTATGACCGTATTGAAACGCGGAGAACTATAATCCGCGATGCGATCTCCGGATGAATGAAATAAGGGGAATCCGAGCCGCGCGTTGTTTCGTATTTACACTTCTAATCCGATTTCGATACGATCGTTCCGATCGTTGCTGCGGATATTTATTGCATAAATATATCGCATAAGTCTACTTTTATAACAGCTATCGAAAGTATTTATCCAACACTTCGAGACACTTAAATTTTTCAATTCTAATAATTATTTTATTGACGTTTTCCTGTAAATTATTTCGTTCATTCTACTACTGTCCATAGAATTTCTACAGGGTGTCCCTTTGAAGTTTCGAACGCAATTATGCTCGTTATAACAAATATTTTGTTCGTTGTCACAAATCTTCTCCAAATGGACATGCCTCCATCGGGATATGCTAAACATTGAACGGCACTAAATGACCATGAAAAAAACCACCATAAGATGTCCACGAAATAGTAAATTTTATTGAAAATATTTTTTACAACGAGGTATAGTTTAGGATTTAATTGCGTGCCAAACACCGAATGGGAGTTCCTCTATGTGTAATACCATACTTCTCGAACTGTCAACGTTCTCCATTTCCCGAACACCGTACGTGCGTCGGAATCCGAAAAAACTGTTGCGGTACTACAACACGAATTTTCCCGGAGGAACTATCGTTTTTCGCATCGGGAATTTTCGGCGTCTATTCGAAAAAACGCTTGTTCGGAAACAGTCAGCAAACAGAAACGTGAAAAAGCAGCAATTCCTCTGGAAGATCGGTCAGACACGTATCCCCGGCCTTGTGTGCACGCGAACGGTGAAAATGAAAAAGACTCAAAGACAGACAATGCGTCAAGTGAGTGGAACTTCGACAGAAAAAACTCGAGTTTTTGGGACTTGTTCAAACATATTTTTATCCTTCGATTTACCCCACCAATCAGTCTGATCCAGTGTTCCAAAAATGTCATTTAGAAGAAGAATTCTCCACCTATTTTGTTTTTGGGATCCAAGGTCGCCTTCATTTTTTATCCCTTCACTCTTTTTGTCCCTTTCATAATGAATTCAGTGATTCTAACTACTCAAGCTCATTCAAGGTCATTCAAGAACACCTTCATTTTTTAAACGGGACCAGCCTTTTTTAAACACCTACGATTATAATCCCTTCCATTATGAATTCAATGATTCTAACTATTGAAGCTCATTCAAGGTGATTAAAAATCATTCTAAGTCATTCAAGGCCGCCTCCATTTTTTTAAACGGGGCCAGCCTTTTTTAAACATCTACAATTATAGTCCCTTCCATTATGAATTCAGTGATTACAACTACTTAAGCTCATCCAAGGTGATTCAAGGACACTGTAATTATTTTAAACGGGACCAGCCTTTTTTAAACACCTACAATGGTAGCCCCTTTCATTATGAATTCAGTGTCACTCAAGTGCTATTTAAGGTCACGACATTAGGATAGACAAAAACCGTCTTTCTAGAGCTAATAGAACAAATAAGTATCAAACTCACCAGAACTTTCACCATGTATACAGGCCAGCACTAGAATCCAGCCCGGTCGAATCGGCAGCCAGGCAGTTTAAAATTCCCCAGTGCAGCAGCACGCCGTAAGGTTCCGCTGCAACATTTCATTTTATTTTATTCCTTCGCCGTCGTTCCTTTTCTCCCTTTATCGTTTTATTCTGTTTCGCGTCGGTTAATGGAAGGAAGCTGTCTGCCGGTGTTCGCCGGGCAAATATTTGAAAACAACGGAAAATGAAACAAGAAAGGAGCGAGAGACAAAGAGGGAGTGAAGAAATTCATAGTTCCTCGTCTTCGTCGAAAGGATTGCTATTTAACACGGGTTACTGTCAGTTTCGGAAAATCTACGTATAAATATCGTTCGGGGGTTGTCGCTCGGCTTTTCCGCCGTGGGTACGCAACAATCGTAATTAAGATTCGCGTTCGCGGCGCCGGGGCTCTTTTAATTATGCCGCGAATTCATCCGCGAGGTCTAACGAAGCGACGGAAACCAACCGCCTGTTGCCGATATGCTAACGAAGTCTCGGTGAAAACTCGAAGAAAGAACCAAGGAAACAAATCGCGACAGATACACGTACACGCATACACGGTGGAAAACTCGTTCATTCCTCGAGCCAACCTCGGATGATCCACTCCACCCCCGCGCGCGCAGGATTCTAACTCGCTTCGTATCCGGAGAGCCTCTTGGGGACCCTTTTGTTCCGTGATTCTCCTCATAATTTCGTGTTGACGCGTCGAGGGTACCGGGATAACGAGAACCCGGTGTGCGACCGTGTCTTGGATTTTCTAGAATTCCCCGCCCGTCGCGTCGCCCGTCGTATCGCGTTCTACCCGGTATTGTAATTGTAGCACGACGTCGCGGCGCGCGGCGTGGCGGCTACGGGAATTTGTTGCGCGGAACACCGTCGTATTTACTCGGCCAAATTACGTAGTAAATCAACCGATGCAACTTCGAGTGCGCAGCGGCGTTTTCGCCGGTCGGGAAATAACAATCGTGATGGAAAACAGATACGGGGCTTGATCACGGGAAAAGATGCAGGGTCCGGTGGGACCCCTCGTCCTTTCAACGTGAATTATACGATCTTTCTTTCACGTTTTCCGGTGAAGTGTTAGAATACAATTGCAGCTATTCGTCTTCGATGTATTGTTTTATAGAATGTATTATACATATAGGTTGCTGCATACATGAAATTTTACGTGCCATTTTGAGGAACAACTCAAGTTTTAGTTAGACATCTTATATTTTTTATTTATTTATTTTGATTTCATCAATCAATTTTATTTTAATTTTAAACAAGGACTATTTCAATCTATGCGTGTGCGAATTGATTGCAAAATAGTTTTGTAGAAGTTGAATTTACTATAGAGCATGTACAATGTTTTATATACCGTTTTGAGGTACAATTCAATTTTTATTTAGACATCTTACATTTTTGATTTATTTATTTTGATGTCGTCAAGCAATTTTATTTTAAATTTAAATGAAGATTATTTCAATCTATGCGAATTGATTGCAAAACATTTTCTATTGGAGTTGAATTTACTATAGAGCATGTACAATTTTTTTATATACCATTTTGAGGTACAATTCAATTTTTATTTAGACATCTTATATTTTTGATACATTTATTTTGATGTCATCAATCAATTTTATTTTAATTTTAGATAAAGATTATTTCAATCAATATACGAAAATTGATCGCAACATATTTTACACAGCAGTTGAATTTACTATAGAGCATTCACAATATAATAAAATAGATTTGCTAACCGGTACAGCCTCTAACAATTTCGAATCGGGCGCCAAACGCGTGAGTATACGGACGCACGCGCGTCGAAGGTTCGACGAGTGGAAGGGAGGAGCGCGAGCCAATGAGGCGTCGCGGAATCGAGGCACCGCTTCTGATACTCTGGCTGCGAGTTTCTCTTAGCTTTGAGGCACAGCTATAGTGAACTGCATGCGCTGTACAAACAGCCGAAGCGGAACATTACTCGCAAAAGTGAACCGTTTTAAGTGGTTCTCTTTCATCGTGCGTTCAAGAGGCTGGAAGATTTTAATTCGCTGCGGGTCCACGGCGTAAAAAGACTAGAATTTCGTCGACTATCACGATTTTCGGGTCTGTACATCCATTAGAACGCGCGTACAACGCCTCCGCGCCGAACTCTTTCGCTGTTCACCTACGCAGCTACTAATTCCGAGCTTCTCTGTTTTCCTCTCTCTCTCTTTCTCTTTCTTGTGCCAGCGTGCGTTTTTTCGTTGTTGTTGTTCTTTTCCTTTTTTTAGTTCCACGCCAGTAATTAACTCAAAAATGCTAACACTGTGGAATACGGGAGCGTAACGGGTAGCGCGCCGCGGAGCCCCCTTTTTTCTCTTGTTTTGTTTTCCTCTCTTTTCGCTTTGTTTCGCCGTCGTGGATGCAACATAAAATTCCGAGTCGCCCGGGGAGCAAGGAGGCTAATGTCATGTTAATACAGGCGGAATTAATTGAATACCTTGTTTAATAATTGCGTGGACAAGGTACAACGAGCTGCCGGCCGGTGAAAGGGGCGGCAATTATCTGGGCATTGCTTTGCGATAAAGGAGCCACGCTCGCCGGGAAACTTACGACGCGGAATCTTTTGAAATAAACATCTTTGTGGCGGCGAGTTTCTTGAATAATTATGGTCTCTCGTTTAGGCTAATGCCCGATCGTTTGTTTAACGGGCGTTTATATTGTCCCGGGGTGCGAAGTTTATTCGCAAATCAACAAGTGAGCCATTTTAGTTTAATTATGAAATGTTTTTTTACTGGATCTGTCAACGAGTCATGTTGGTTTTATACAAATTGTTGAAGTTCTGCATTGGTTGTTAGTACTTGAAATGCACAGTACAAATGCGAAATTAATTTTTTTTTCACTTTCAGGAAATATGTTACAGTCGCCGCTTGTAATCGATACTTATTATTCAATTAGTGGTGGTCAGTAGATTAATTGCGGCTGATAACGGATCTGGCACTAATCGTGTATAATGGGTATCCGATAGATCGAAAGTTTGGCGTATCAATCTGTCTTAACCACATGTTCAACGAACGACTCTGCTGGGCTAATGAGTCATCTCCATTTTGATCAACGTTCCACGAATATTTCCATAATTAGCAATGTAATGATCGAATTATGAAATTAAGGGAACGAGAACACTCGAATTTGTAATCTGGTAATCTTTGCTGCACTTTGTACATCTACCTTTTAGATCAATAGTATAATACTGTAAATCATAATCGTGAAGTCTGTATCAATTGGACATCAATTTTGGAAATTTATAAAAAAAATAAATTACATATAATTTCTAAAATTTCTAAAAAAATTTATCTGTATCATACGTACACAAATAGTTAAGATTTACTCGGATTATATTACTATGTATTAATAGAATATATTATTATTTTTGAATCCTTGGCTGTCCCTGATTGCATTATAAAATATTTAGCAACCGAAATGCAGGTTAAAAGATAAATTTTCTGTGTGGAGGAAAAGTTTATTCAGAAAATCATTTCCATTTCTTCGGGGCAGATATTTGACTTGGTCGGCGAAGGAATTCAGTCTGCTGAATCGATCACTAGGAGAATGAAATAATTTCGTATTCAAGATGGGTAAGAATGTTTTCTGATATCCGAGCAATTCCATCGTGACGTTATCGTTCGCAATTTATCCTGAGACTCATTAATATTAAACCGTTCGGATCTACATTCTTCCTGCGGAATCAAGAACGGTCTAAAGACTCGAAAACCTTTGCAGTTATCTTGTGTACAAGAGCGATGCAAGCTCGTTAAATATTTGGATAAATACAGAATGAACACTAAATAAATCACGGCACACACAATTTCGAGTACCTACAGTTTACTTTCAATTTAAATTATGTTAAACATTGCGAAACGAACCCATTCATTTCCTGTATCGCGGGGTAAAAATTTAATCATTAATGTACCAGACACGCTTTAACAATAATACTGCATAAATGTGCTGTGTTTAATTTTTGGCCTAATAAGTGAGTATCGAAATAAGCGTATATTTAGATGCACGTCGTCTGTAAACGATAAAAGTGTAGTTCAAATAATTCCCCGTCTATTTAGGAGGATTCACGCTCCCTAAATTTAGTTTGAACGTTAACTTAATTTATCTAAAGGGATGCGAGTGCAACTATAGCAAGTTACGAGCATTAGAGTACGTATCACTCATCCCGGGCACTTTCAAAGATACCTAAGAGCACAGTAAACGTCAACTTCGCTTCGGGTCTGATAGGAAGACGGCCATACCGAGGCATCAGCTTCGCATCTTCATCAAGTTTAACGGACGGCCTGACAGTCGAAAAGAAATTCGATGACACGTTGACGGTTTCACTATAATTTCGTGCGTGTGCACCGCGCACCGGTATTGGATTACGTCCAGATCCCGAGTTATAGTTGCATCGTGTGTTCGCTCGATTCGAAATAGAATGACTCATAGACAAAGACCTTGTTCTAATTCAAAACGAAACACGGAAAAGCTGTGGACCGTATCGGGCCGCTGCGCGAATATCGAGAGCGGGATTAGATTCGTGATTATTTCGGTGCGTTGCAACTGTTGCGAATGATTCAGGCGTGATAATAATGACAAGGAATAACAAATAATTTTCTGAAACTGTCTGATCCAGCGTAGAAACCAGACAGAAGTAAAGAAACACACAATTTTGTGAAGAAGCACAACAATTTGCGAAGAAGCACAACAATTTGCGAAGAAGCACAACAATTTGTGAAGAAGCTCGACAATTTGCGAAGAAGCACGACAATTTGCGAAGAAACACAACAATTTGCGAAGAAGCACAACAATTTGCGAAGAAGCACTACAATTTGCGAAGAAGCACAAAAATTTGCGAAGAAGCACAAAAATTTGCGAAGAAACACAAAAATTTGCGAAGAAACACAAAAATTTGCGAAGAAACACACAAAAAATTTGCGAAGAAGCACGACAGTTTGCGCAGAGGCACGACAATTTGCGAAGAAGCACAACAATTTGCGAAGAAGCACAACAATTTGCGAAGAAGCACAACAATTTCTGAAGAAGCACAACAATTTTCAGAAGCACCTTCCTTATGTATGACATTTGATGGCAGTTTAATTTACCATATCAATGACTATAAATAAAAACTATCATTCTGAAACTGTTTTATTAAACTTGTGTAAAAGAAACACAACATTATAAACAACTTGCCTGTGTTTGACGTTTTTTCATTAAATTTCATCAACATTTCATTTCACTCTTAAACAATTTCTTCTTCGAAATCGTATACAATCGTATACAATAATGACTAAAATCAAAATTCACAGGAACTGTCTCATAACTAGACAGCGGATCTTTATGCATTTATGAAGACAGTGGCTGGTTGAAATAGAACAGTAAAAAATTAGAAAAGCTTAAGAATATTATAACGTTGTTTTTAACGCAATAAAGTCATTAAGGGATGAAATCAATGTTTATTTTATTCCTGCTTTCCACAATCAATGCAGAACATTTCTATTTTGTATAAAGGTTATAACACCTACTGCCTCACACCACAGTAGCGGTAGACATAGGGCGGTGCTAATTTGATAAGCAGCCGCTATTCAATTTTGCTACTGTTTACCCGAAGAAAGCCAATTATGAATCTCGAATCCATAGATGGTAGGTTCCTGCAAAAACAATAATTCTCTGTTGCGCAGAGGTCTCCTTTGGCAATGCTGTCTTGTCATTGAGAAACGTAACTTCGCTAACTCGGTACATTTAGCGCGATTCAAGTTATAGAACAGCGTACAGCATCTATGTTCGTCGTTTAGTAAACAAAAAGGACAGGAACCACCATTGAACGTATCCAACCCAGACAAATTGAATCGCCTAATCAACTCCTGCGGCTGAGATGTCTAATGAATCGCTTCTTCCCATTAATTAGGTTCGTAGTTAGAGCATTTTCTTAATTATGCAGGCGTGAATGAACATTAAACTTCAAGTTTTATAGAGGACCAAATAACCACACTAATTTCGTTAACTGTAAAGCAGAGCCACAGTAATGTGATTTATACTGGCTCTCTGAGAGCCATAATTCCGTAACTGTCGCTCTTAAACTTCTATACGAAATTCAATTTTTACAATCAGAGTTCGCAAAAAAAAATCGCTCATATGTAGCTCGGTACCCTAAATGTGTCAGATTTTTTCCAGAATTATTGATTGCGACTTAACGAGGAAACTGGTGGTAAAAAATGGTTTTCTGATTTCTCGCTGTAACTACCCTTACAGGGAAGGCGTTGGGCTGAGACTTGGCAGAAAGGTTTCTGTTTTGGTAGGCTATCGGTTGGTTCAGGTTCTGATGCGTTCTGCGATAAATGTTTTTGCCCACTGAAAAAAGGTTTTCAGCAGGTGAAATTATCGGGGGTGTCGATCGATTCTGCTGGCTCTGGCCATTGCGGCTAAGGTGTGGGCCATCAGAGACAAGATATCTCGGTACCGAGTTGAAACAAATCACCGTATAATAAGAGATTAGGAAGGCGGCGAGCCCAATGTGCCTTTCAACGTCGGTGACGCGCGTCGGTCGCAACAAACCCGGCATTGCGGTGGTTTCGTCATTACGAGCTAAACGACACGGCCGAGCAGGAATCGTTAAGGTATGATCTATATTAGCAGACTGGACAGACCTGGGCATACGGGGAGGGCGAGTTAGAGAACGAGGCGCGACAAGACGCGCGTGCAGAAAAGCAACATGCTAGTAATCTTCCATTTTATGGACCAAGACAGCACGTTGCTGAGGCCGTTGCCAAAGCTATTTCCAGGCAGCGCGCTGACTTCGATCCTCGGCGCAGCGACTGCTCGACTCCTCCTCGGGTTTCTCCTCAGCTGTTCGTCGGGATCCGCGCGCGGCGAGCACGCTGCTTCTGCGGTGTAATACCATGAGACGCGGCCAAACGTCCGTTCTTATGGTTTCGTCGAATTAGTTTCAACCGGCGGCGCGGCTCGCGCGTTGCGCAATTGTCAGAGATAGAGTCACAAAACGGCTCTTTAGAACGGCAGTTCCACGGCTGCTGACGATAGCTCTATGTGAATACTAATTGCTATCGCCGCTTATGATTCTCAATTACACCCTGATCCTTGATTATTGCCGGGGAATCGCCCCATAGTATTCCGCAGACGTTCACCTTTTATTTCCTTGCGCGACTCCCGATTCTTCTATTAGGCGTCGGAAATGGCCATCGCGACTTTCATTCAAAATGTACCTAATTTTTATACCTAAGTTACTATCTTCTATTTCAGTTAGAAAAAGGATGTCCTCCCTCGGGCTGCTTATTCGCATGATTTTTATACTGGCACCGTATGGATACCATTTTGTCGATCGCTGCACTATCATTTCCCAGACTAATATTTTAGGACAGTTAACAGCGAAAACGTTTTTAATTATTTTACTAATTTATAATTATCATGATGCTTTACAGACGATGCTAAATAATTGGTATTACTGTGAACCTTTATGCTAAATATAAAAGTTCTGTACGATTTACAACAACCAGGAGTTACATACAAATTCATTTAATCTCTTAGTAAGTACAATAGATTGTAATGAGTAGACTGCGGATCTTTATGCAAAATAAGAATTTTTCAATAATTCACCAGTGCAGAAAAGTTAGTATAGTGAAATAGTTTGTTCCTCGAACAAGCGAACTATAAATGCACGTAACACACCGAAAGAATTTCATTGTTCTGTGCGCAGTTATTGAATTAATAGTACCCCCAAAAATAAAATCCTCTGCAATTTCCGAGCGAAGAATCGAGCGAAATGAAAAAATTGGAGCAACCTGCACAAAAAATGGAATCTCTACAAGCATCCGTAATTTAATTATCGCGGATATCAATGAATCAGCGAATGGAACAGTGTAACAGTATCCCGAAACCGATTCTTCTCGCTAAAGAGGCGCGCCGTTCCCAACCCCCGGCAAAGTAAACCTCTTATTCATTCAGTTTACCATCTATAAGATATTCCCCAAGTTCGGAAGACTTTTTAAACACCCTGACTAAGCGATTTCATTGCCTATCAATCCCCGGTTCTGTCTGAATTAACACTGACTTCTTAAAGGGATGATCAAACCTCCGCCGGATTTCAGTTAATAATCAGCAGCGGACAGCAATTATTGACTGAGACGAATAACTTCCCTTCAATTCGATAATTTATTCAGAAGTGAATTGTTATATTCTGCTCATACGATCATCTAAAATAGCATGCCTGGAATAATACTTCTCTCACTTTTGCATGCCAAATATCTATTAAATTTAAATGTCACATTCTGAAAAATTATCTTTCTTTAAAATTAATGAATAATTTTTAAAAATCATATAATTGGTAAACTATTTATTAAACTAATTATTTACTAGTTATGTAATTCGTTATGTCTTACGCCTGTATTTTTTAAACTGGCAAGCAAACTTTTCATGCCAACAGGTGGATGTTGTTTGTTCTTTCTTAATTTATTTATCAATATTTTTCCTTCTATCCAATGACTTTTTTATGAAACTTGTACTGACACATTCGTGACACTTTTCTGATTGAAACGATACGAAACACGACACAATTCGAGTAATAAAGAATTTGGATAGAACCGGTTCGGATAATCGAGGTTCTACTGAGTCGTAAATTAAAGAAGTAAATGAATTCCGAAGTATGTCGTGTTTGGACTTCTTTCAATCAGGAAAATGTCACAAATCTTTTCGCCTGAAACTTTACAGATGTAATCGCGGTGAGCACCGCCATCGATTAAAGCAACAAGAAATTGGAGTCAGTGAATCGATGTCTCCACTAAACTCGATGAAACATTCTTGTCTCCAGTCAGACCATTTTCTTCTGTCCTCGGGCAGCAGGGAACGTCAAGCGCTTTCGTCACGTTAATTTTCCACCATTTTAAGCGCCATCCAGCATGAATTAATTTAATCAAAAGACCCCAAGCCAAACCGGGGTACTCGCAATGAAGACGTTCCCACTCGAAGACAGCAGGATAAGATTTCAATCAGATAATTGTCACCCCCGGAGCGACCCGAAATCCTCGGAAGAAAAATAAATTCCCCACTGTTTTGAGAGCGCTTCGACAGAATGGATCTGTGTTAATTAACAATCCTGGTTTCCCCATTACAATCGAGAGACGGTAATTCGTCAGACGAGGTCTCTCTAATGTTTTAACTATTCTCTTGGAGGACGAAGGAACGGAAACTTCTTTGCGAAACGGACGTCTGTCTTTTTGCCGAAGAGATGGAAAATGAAACTGAGTAACGTGATATTCGAGACTGTAATGGTTTTAATTAATATCATGTTTGACGTTGTTCGAGAAACTTACTTTAAAAACCAGGGAGATGAATCCGTTGAAGGCTTTCATCGAGTAATTGAGGTTTTAGTAATTGGATTTAGCCTCTTGTGCCGATTTTCCGTGTTCTAACAATTTATAATTATTCTCGCAATTTTTTAAAAATATTCTATTGTTCACGCTCTGTACTATCTTCTTACACAGAATTTAATAAACACTTTTATGCGAAATAAAATTTTCTCATTTATAAAGACTGCAATTTCCAAATTATTAAAATGATTAACAGATGAAGTGGTTTAGTATAGAACTCTTGTTTCTTGTAATCATATATAATAATACTAAATTACGAAAATTGTTATAAGAGAAAATAAATGTCTACTAAAACCCAGTCGTTATAAACGAGGCTGAAAAAAATGATTATTTTATAATACATTGCTGCTGTTTTTTCTGTTTTGTGTTTCATCCACTAATTTTTGTCACAAACGCTAATTGTTAAGTTATAAAAACGGGGAACAGAGTTTCCGGCAGATTTTCGAATTTGGATTAACTATCGTGTAAATCCACGGTGTGTAATAAGGATGTGATAGTGCTAATTTAAATCGGGAATTTCTATATTTAATGGTTAGTTCGATCAAAGGCTACCCGGTTCATCGAGGCTCAATTCGATTTCAACGGTGGCTGAATAAACGAGCATATCAAATTTAACTACTTTTCATTTCTAGTTATTCCAGCGTTACGAAGACAGCGACGCGGTTCCATTCCGTTGTAATCGTGCCGTTGGGTCCCGTACGTTTATACTAGGTGTACAATCAGAAAGGGAACATTTCTCTCCTGCTCGGCTGGATAAAGAAAATGAGCGGGAAATATTCGCTGCAGAGCTTGCTTGGATATACACGGCCAACGTAATCTTCCCCTAAAAGTAATACAGTGACGCCCCTATATCTTCGTATATACGGTGGATATAATTAAGTGTAAAAATCCGCTGCAAACCCTGTTTTCTCGAAATCTCGTATTTTTATATTCCGCGCCTTTTCGTGCAAAGAAATGCAAAAATACGGTAACAAACACGATCATTTCCAAAGAATAATTTAGTAATCATTTCACGACATATTTTATTCATTACGATCAACACGAATTTAAATATTATTATTATGACACGTAGAATATTCTAAAAGGAGCCTCTGTTGAAAAAAAAATTAAATCGACTTCTCAGTAAGAAGTTAGATAATACATCAATATTTTTTAGTCTAATTGTATTTTTAGCCACAATGTTACATAAATTTCTTTATGTACATAAAAAAAGAATTCTATACAGAGTTAAGATGTTTCTTTTGGCTAGTTCTGAAGAGTCAATAGAATATTTAATGATGGAGGACAGTGTCTTAATTGTACCATTTGTGAATTTTAGTGATGATTGTCATGTTACAAAGATTTTTGGACGTGCTCTGTAGTTTTTAGACCACCCAATACATAACAGGGATAATATCGAGGCTGTGCAAGGGTGGCGAGCTGGAAGTACCAATAAAAATTCGTCGTCGAGTGTTATTAAATTTCACGGAGAGCTAATGCGTCAAATCTAGCGCAGCCCGGCCGGTTGCAACAATGCACACCTCGTCGCTGCAATAAATGGTTTTAATTGCCGGTGACAGTGATAAGGATAATAAAATAATGCAAAACGTGGATTTCGAACGGCACCGCGAAAATTGCCGTTTTATTAACGAAATCAGACTTCGTTAAATCTTCGGTGCCCGTCAGTAGAGACCAGTCAATTAGGCGAATATCCACGAAATACGAATTCTTCTCTATTATATGCCTATTGAGGTAAAAAAAATAGCTCCGGAAAATGTAGTCAATCTTTTTTCACAATTGCAGTCCGTAAAGAGCCACCATCAATTTCCGCCATTAAAGTGCACACGACGTGTGCTTAAATCCCTAAATTTTTCTATAAAGATACGATTATTGGAAATGGTGTTAAACGTTCCGGAAATGTCTGCATATATTCTTTAAATAGCTTAGATTTAAAAAATGGTAAAATCAGAAGTAATATATAACTCATAAAATTGTTCTATATAAAATTGTGTAGTAAAATATACGACGAGTGTTGTAATTAAAAGAGGATCTTTGTTGCAAATATATATTCTTAGAAAAGAGAAAAATATTTTCAATGGCTCTTTAAATTATGAATTCACTTGTTCGAAGATTTTATTACCAAAATTTTCATTCCGAAGAAAAGAGAAGAGATCTTGAAGAGTCGAACGTTGTGGGACAGAACACACACACAGCTGTGTGTCCGGTTGACCGGTTTGCTTAAAGGCCCGTGTTAGCGCGTTGTTTCATTCCGATGCTTTTAATTAGCGGGAAATATGACGAACTCTCCTGGGATTGGTTAATCGGAATAAAACGCTAATAGGCGTTCATTAATAATTCGAGCATTATTAAATCACCGGCAATAATAACACGTCGAAATCCCCAGTGTGCCGCGGCGTGCAGCGATTCAATGTCACCCGCTACCGGCAAGCAAACGGCTACAATTGTCAGCGACAGTGACAACAATAATAAAATAATGCGGAATGCGTTGCCGGTGACGGTGAAAAACCGCTGCTTCCGAGACTCTAGCGACACTCCAGCCTTTTTTCCTCTCACTCGAACTAACCGAGAGAAAGAGAGAGAGGCAGAGAACAGTCTACCAGCTGCAATTTCCGAACATTTGCTATTCGAAAAACGGATTTAAGAGAGCCATATTGCTCTCGCGCGTGTTGCAATAAATCGATGTTAAACGCGGCCGATCGACTTTGCCAATTTCACTCGAACTGGCACTGTTCGATATCTAGTTCAACCTTGATCTACGAACTTGCCAACACAAAAACGATGCCAAAAAATCAATCTATTAATTCTTTTATTCAAAAATTGCGGTTTATTCTTTTCCCAGACGGTAGTCGAAGAAATCGTATTGGACATCATATTGGATCTTGTTAACAACGAAGATATTATTTTGGTCATAATTCTACGCAGCTGCATATGAAATGTCAGCAGATGTATGCGTGCAGTATTGATCGAAGATATAATTAGAGTACAGCTAAATATTGCCAATTTTCCTGAAGAGACCAAAGATAGACTAGCGTCGGACTTGTCCTCTTGACCTTCCATAGATCCTTCTATCCCCCTCTATCTTTCGTTGCCCTGATTCCCTTCTTTCTTATTATCCCTCCTCGTTTCTATCTTCGTCCTCTTCAGCTTGTTCCATCTTCGTAACAGTTCCTTGAGTTTGTTCCCCAGACTCTAGACACAGTGCCTATCCTATCGAACTCCTTATAGTTCCTAATCGCTGATTCCTAGACCCTAATCCAGGTCCCAACTCCGATCTAGCTTTTAGTCCTCTTTTGTTGTTCTCAGTAATTGCAGTTCCTATTCATTATCCCTAGTCCCTACACCTTATTCTTAGGTCCTAGCCCATTTCTCTAGTCCCCAGTTCGTAGGCCCCAGTCTTCAGTTTGTCCTCATTGTCAGTATACCACGACGTTAATAGCTTTTTCCCTGAGCTCTAATTCTTCTCCCGAATTGTTAGTATCACATGATTGCGTAAGTTCGTGCCCGATTTGAAAATAAAAATCAATGGTTAAATTTTAAAGAATACAGCTTTATTAATCGATTATAATAGTCACCATTCTCTTCTAATTGTAATTTTTTAATTAAATCGGGCATGAACTTATGCAATCATTTGATATATGTATACCTCAGACTTCAGGTTTCAGAAAGTTGCAGCGACGCACTTCTTGAATTGTGTAAGCGTCGAATATTTTGAAACATCCCTGAGCTCGCACATACACTGCCCGACAAAAGTTTGGGACCAATCTATATTTTATTACATTCTTATAAGTACTGGAAAGTGGCTTCAGCGGTTCTGTAATGTTTTCCTGGGTTTAGAGAGAGGTAGTAGGAATTAGTTTACGAGTGAGTAAGTAATAGAACAAAGTAATTTTTTTATGAAAACTCTTCATCATGTCTCTCTTATACGATGGTCCCAAACTTTTGGCCGGTAGTGTAGGTATGGAAATGTCAATTTGGGCCCCACCTGAACGCCACACGAGCGTTCAAGGTGGGGACTAGACGGAGCTTCCCCCTCTCCACCGTGCGCCGTCCCGTGTCTCCTCTTCCGAGACACGAACGGTACATCTCGTCGCATAAAAAGAAGAATTCCTAGAAAATTCCCTGTAAACCAAAAACTACCCCGAGAATCGCCCTATCCAGCTCGTGTCCAGAAGACGCTTAGGGTCCAAATGATCTCGAGAGGAATCCGTTTTATCCGGGGGGAACCACGCTCGAAACTCGGCGCGTCAGTTGCGGATTCCGGCATGTGTCCCGTCGATTAATCTCGCACACGTGGGGTCGTCCGGCGCGGTTCGTCCGTCGTCGTTTGGCCATGATTTCAAACCGCCGACGCCGCGAAGTTTCCACCCGACGGGCGTGGCCGGCCACCGGGACGCGAAGAAATACCGAAACAAACGTGTTGGCTCTCCGAAACTGCGTCGCACCGCGAACTCGTCCGGGATCCCGTGTGTTAACCTGCGGCCGGATGGAGAACCGTCGAGGAAGAGTACACGGAGAAATATCGCTGGAAAACAAAATGTCCCGCGGAAAACAGCCCCGAGAACCCGGGGGCCAGTTTGTCACCGCGGCAGTTCGCTTTAAAGGATCACCGGCCGTTACGTTAATACGTAACTGGGTGACGTTGCGGTAGCTGGCCCACTGTGCCGCGCCGAATGTAAACGCGCCCGACGGTAATCATCACCGGTGTAATTCAATTCCAGGTGTAAATCGACCCGGTCATGAATCAGATATGAAGCCTCGCGGAACACGCGGAGGAATCGCTTGCACAGCCGCGCGGTGCTATTGAAGGTTCCGAAGGGTCTTCGTGTTTCAGGACATGTATAGGGAAAAATGGAACTGTTGAGGTTGCTCTGATGGAGCCAAAATTAGTCTACTTTCGCGTGGTTCAGGTAATTTGTTGTTTTAAGACTCGTCGCTAGAGTTCTGTAGATGTTAGGTTAGGTTAGGTAGCTATGGCTAGAACCTACTGCCTTGAACCCTTTTTATTGGAACTAACGCGTACAGCTAATTATAAGAATTAGATGGAGAGTTTGTAGGCGGAAATTAGTTTGATATTTTGAGACTCGTCGCCGTGAATTAATTTAAAGGGTGCCTCATTGAGTCTCGAGTATAGTGCAAGATTCCCGCTGTAATTCGAGTAGTTTATAGAGAAAAGTAGCTCGGGGAAAGTTTCGCCGCTATAAAATGTCGGCTAGATCCCAGGTATAACATCCTGAACCAAGAAGGGTGAAATTTATTAAGAAATGTGAGGTATACTGGCGTTACCAGAGATTTTGTAAAGTTTCCAGGAGCCGAGTAACTTCCGTATTTAACGTTTCCTTCTATTTCTATTTGTCTTCCGGTTGTTTGACCTAATAGGCTTCCAGCCCTCAACTTTCTAGGGTAGTTTCACCCCTTGAACTTGGACTATCGCCGGTGAAAGACATAGCTTTCGCTTATTATTGGCTGATGTAAAAAAAGCTGCGAACTTCCCGCGGAAGGTGAAGGAAACTTTGCAAATGGTTCTTGTTACGACAATATTTTCTGACACGAATTTTATAAATGGACGAGTGAACGCAACTCCACAGTTTTTGAAATTTCTCACGGGTATCACTTTAATGCATTACATTTACATATTTTCGTTTGTAGTAAAATAATAGAAAACATCGGAAATAAAGTCGCATGCAAATTTAATTCCCAGCCAATGAATAAAATGGTGAACCGTTTTAATATTATATTTGTCACCAAATTCGAATAGACATTCGACTTGATGAGATCTTTCGAGATAGTAATATTAATAATTTCAGAGACCTCGTGCACTGAAAATTGGAAAGTATGTGCAAGTATTCCGTTTTGATCTCAACGTGCCAAGATTTCCTACGTAGTGAAAGGGGAATAGAATAGGCAGAGAATTCCCTGCGACAATAATCATCTGTCTCTGTGACAGATATGAAGTGGCAGGCTGTCACTCAGAAGACCGCTCAACCGATGATTCGCAATTACTTACATCGAAACATTACTTTCGACATTCCGAAGAGAATTCCGCAAACTAAATTTAGCATCACGTTCAACTTGTCACTGAAACATTTCTACTGTCACAATATTTTCTTTCGATTTTATAATCTTCCAATCTGATGAATACTCTTTTCACCGCTGAAATACAAATTAAAATGTATACCAAAAAATATAATTTAACTTTTAGTTAAATTAAAGATTCTTGTATGAAAATTAGAATATTTTAAGAAACTGTTTGCGAAAAAAAGATTTCCAAGACCCTTCCTACTATGTTATTGGTGTTCAAGTTAAATATGTAGTAATTACCAATTTATAACAAGAAATCAGCTTTATAAATTTTTACTACTAATTTTTTAATATTAAACAAAAAATGATACGATTTGCCTCGGTTCACATCCCAACGTGCACCGAGGACAATAAAACAATAAATAAGTTCGGTTTGACGGTTTTTAAAAATGCACTGAACGTTCAGAACGGTCCGCCGCAGAATGGGATTATGGCTGGCGCGGAAGAAACGAGCGGAAAACTATAGTTCTCGCCGTGAATAACCAGATAAAGATATCGGCGTTCGAAATTCGAAAACGCCGCTCCCTGGTTAAGTACGATTTAATAAATTTCACCGACGGCCGGGGATATATGAGACAAATAAACGAAACACTTCGTAAACGCAGGTGCAAATTCGTTATATTCACATGCAGATTATCTGGCGCGGCGATTGCGTTGGGGGCATCCGCGAAATTATGATATAAATGGAAATAACTCTGATTAATAGTGAACTGGCAAAACGGTTAACGTGACCTAGAAGATATTATTAATGGTTACTTTACAATGGATTCGGAATTGAATGCGACTAAAATGATGAGCTGATTTCGTTTGCGTCACGAGTTCTGTAAATTATTCAGTGATCCCGATAAAGTCCATTGTATACCGGCGATCCTCCATCGTCAAACGAAAATTTTCGTGCCTCGCCGCCATTCTACCGGCACACATACATTTCGCAAAAATTTTACAGCAGTGACACTTTCGCGCCATAAATGGGTCGACCCGTGATGCTATTTTCTTTCGTCGAGAATACTCTCCAATTATTACAAAATGCATAATTTTTTATTCGTAACAACATACCTATAAACAATATTTTGACTCAAAAATATATTAATTAGCGTTAAATAAAGAATACTTGTTCAACTGCACCCGTTGAGACGCATGAAACGCTCGGGGAAATCGTATTGAAATTAGTCGATATTTGAATTGTTATAACTTTTAAACTATTAACACTATCTTAATGAAACTTACGCTATCAGAGAGCGCCAAGCCTGTGCTTTAACATGGTTTTTATTTCATTGCGATGCGATGCCTGGTTCCCGAGATATCGTCGTGTAAAGACACGGTAATTTTTTAACGTGTCACTATCTCTTTCTCTCTTGCACAGTACAACTTTCTCTCCCGCACGCACGTCACTGACCTATCCCTACGCGCCGTAAGTTGAGGCAGGTCAGTTTTTACTATTACAATTAGTGCATACTACTATTTATGAATGGGCTCCATTCGTCTCACGTGAAAACTTTGATCGCGTATATCTCGGGTACGGATTGAGATATCGAGATGGAACAAAGTGCGTTGGAAACAGCATCGACTCTACTATCTTCTGTGCCTATCAACAGTAACAACTTTATTGTCCTTACATATTTACACTTCATTTCCGAGAGCATACACTATGTCAGTTACCATTCACATTGGTCACCAAGAAATAAATTTTCATTAAACTTCCGCTTCCTACAATTGACTAGGAAAATTTTGATAATATTGAAATTATTATTTGGTTCCAGCGCCTCATAACAAGCATTGTATTTTTATTTTTAACACTAAACCTACCATCACCGGTCAAAATGACCAGTTCCGGATTCTTTATTTCACGATTATTGGTACATATAATACAAATAATTTCATAAGAAATGATTGTATAGATATCTTTAGTGAAGCACATATTACAATAGGAGCTGCACAAATCCTAAATAAAATCAATCTCGTCATTTTTATAAGGGAACATGTACCAGTCACTTTTAGGGCTCGGTAGGTTAAGTGTTAAGAAATGAAAGACGACTGCAACGTCGAAGCAACTGATAATTAAATTGAGGTATTACACATTACTCCCATGGATGGAACTAACTTTTTCACCGAGGTTTGTAAATGTCGAGCGCAATTCTACGGGTCGATAGTTAATTGTCACTTGTTTTCTCACCTCGTTGGGAAAGGGTTAGAAGGGCGAGTGGGAACATACGTTCAGCTCATTCGTCACGGAGGAGGTACGAGCAACTGTGCAGAACATACGCGAGAAAATCTCAAGGGACTAATGTAATTTGCCTCTGTACAAGGCGACCCCTAATCCGTGCGCGGGTGAATACGCGTGATTCCCGACTCTTTCTTTCAGGGAACATGGAACGAAGGTTTGTTCCGCGACGCGGAATTAGATTACGTCTCCGAGAGAAATAAGACGACGGTGTAATTTTTCTTCACCGGAGAAATTCGTCGACTGTAAAGCGCTAATTGCGAAAGGTGGCTCGCATCGACCCGGATACAAATTTGTTTCTGCGAAAACACCTTGGAGCCATGTCAGACACATTGTGAAGCTGTAAGGTTCTTTTTTACAGAATGAAATAGTACTATGTCCTATCTCGAATCCAACCATTCGTATCTTGGAATTTTTGTCGACGTACAAATCATTCTGAATTTGTTAATTGAATGCAATTTCATATATCGGTAAAAATAAATAATCCACTTAGCTGCAAACTGAGGTACACCAAGAGGAACATTAACTAAGAACCGAGATTTGAGCTGCGATAAGACAAGCTCCAAGACGTGTTTTATAAAAAGATAAATAACTTTCAGCAATTAAAATATTACAGTTCGCGAACTCATCTCGGATGCTAACTTTCACTTTAACTTCAGTTCTGTTTAATGCGATCATCCTGCAGTCCACTCGAAAAATCTTCGACACTCAAAGCTGAAAATAATAATTTCCTCCGTCTAGAATTTAATTTAAAAAAATACATCAGTTTAACTATTGAATTACTGCAACGAAAATAATTATTAAACCAATAAAAACAACTAAAAATATTTTAATATTCTTTAAATATATTTGCAACAAGGATGAACCGTATCGGAAGAACATAGAAAATTGGAAAAACGCTATGTCGCAACGAAACACTCATAAATTACGTTTGCCAGGTAAAATAAATTACCTCCTCAAAGAAACAATTCTCTCTAGCGTTCCTTTACAAGGCGACGCGTTCGAAAGGCAGGGAAAATATGTTCGCCGATCTCCCACGGGAGCTATGCGAATTGCCGTTCTACAAGGTGTCTCCTAATTCGCGTGCTCGCTTCCTACACACGATATTTCTCAGTCGGGATTCTATGTGGAGCTCTACAGGTTTTCAAAATTTCATCTCGCCGGCGAGCGGGACAATGCGAGCTGCGGCGTGGATGGCGCTGCGACGATACAACGCGATATATTATAAAATATTCCGGTAGCTGGCATGTATATCTGACATCCTCTAAATCCACTGAAATCACGGGCCAGCCTGCCAGAACTGTTCTAATCGAGGTCTCGAATTTTTGTCTACCATAGATTTATGGGGCTCCACCCTTTTTAATCTACGAGAAAATCATTTTGACACGTAACAATCCCCGATGGTAAAAATTTTATTCTATTCGAGCAGAGTCGTGTCTGAAATAAATCAAACTTTATGTAAGTGATATTCCACTACATTAATACATTAATAACAATTCAGATGTGCTGTTAAAGTTTCTATAAAATATTGTCTGACTTTATTTAACTTTCTTTTTTAAATTAATTCATTATTTAGCGTTGCATCAACCATTGGTATGGATCTAATGTTCTGATTCACAATTTTTCATGTAACTTAATATGATTTAAGTAACAATCAATTTTGAATCCTTTGGATTTGCTTAATATTCATACGTCAACATTATTTGATGTTTATATCAATACATGTATATTTTATATTAATTAGAACGATGTCTACATAAATTGTACTTTATTAAATATAAATTTTGTTGTGGAGAGCATAAAAAGTTCCTCATTTACATATAAATAAATAAAGACAAATATGTGCAAATAACATGAATAAAATGTATTACAAACAATTTACCATGAGCAATTACGTTTTCTTTGTCGATTGATTAAGTAAAAATGATGTTAGTAATTTTGCCATCAGAACGCGCTAACATTCTCGCGTTGAGACTTTTTCGAATTCCCCGGACGAGGCGGGACGGTTTTAAAGCGAAATAATAGAAAAGCGAGAATCCCGGCAACTGGAAAATAATCTGACGAAAGAATCGGCCTTGAAATCGCTGTAAATTGGTTCATTCCGTGGAACCACGGTTGCCATCATTTGACACTTGACACACCGAGCTCTTGATCGTTTGAGTTTCCCAGCGGAAAGTTCAATTCGCGGACGGATGAACGCGAGCTCGAAACTGGAGACGGTAGACTGCGGTATAAATTCGCGTAATTTTCTACGATGGGATTCCACGTGTCGACGTGGAAACGTAACTTCCTCTCTCATTTACTCCACCTACCTGTCCCCGAGCCTCGTACACGTCTATGGAGAACAGAGTGTGTAAAGGGAAGACGGAACGGAATGAAATACGTAACGGCGCGGCGACGGGGCTGGAACGGGCCAAACCAAGGATCTACGGGCCAAAATCTTTAAGATAAATCGTCGGATCGAAATTGGGGTGCGGAATTCAAACCCTATCAACCAGACCGTAGTGGAAACAATTTTAATACCTTCAATCCACTGATAATCTTGTTTAATTAATTATTTCTAGATTAAAGTGACTAGCTGTAGAAATTATTTCGTGGCCCTCGTAACCAATTTCTTGTCTTTGAGAAATACAACCTTTTTCAAAGTCTGCATATATCTGTCTGGAGCATATCGACTGGTGGAAAATTCAAATTAAGATCTTCTCCGCACTCTACGTTCCCCTTCCACGACGCTATCGTCACTAATCCGGTACTGGTATAGAGGAGGCTACTTTTTCCCCACATCTGGCGACTCTGTTTTCGAAGATTTTTCAAATTCAAACGACCCCAGCATCGTCAAAGAATGATTCATGAATAAAACAGACTGGAATATAGATTTGTGAAACATGATAACTTCTTCAGTTCTAGAGATCAGAAATCATCTACATACATATTATTACAATATCCAGCCGCAGGGATTGAAAAGTCACGGGAGTACCTAAGGCACGCCAGCGAAGATAAACAGGGGGAAGAAAATCTGACGGGCCGTTGGCCGATGATCAATTAACAAAACCCTATTACCCGATGCCGGTGGGATCAATCAAACACTGCCGGGTCGTCCAAACATCCTGCAGCAGGTCGGAACCAAATGAAATCGGAGCGAGCTCGCTGGAGGCGACCGGAATCGCCGAAACCGGGTCAAGTGTGGAAACGAAACTGGTCGGAGGGAAATCCGTCGTATAAACAAGACAACGAGAGTAGAGAGAAAAGGACTGGAAGAAGTTGGCCAATAAACTTTGAAAAAGGGAGACAACGGACAGATCAATTTTCCCTTAACAATTATAGTATCGAACAACCAGTTCACAATTTGTACAACATTTTACAGAAACGTAACCTTCATGCTGTTAGACATGCAAACCGAAGAACCATACAGGAATGCCCTACATTAGAGTTATCAAGGCCACTGGTGTTTTAGTGCGTTCATTTTTTATAGCATTAAACGAATGAATTATTTGACGAGACTGATGAATGAACGAATAAACTTTTATTCGAATAATGCCCAACTGTGGAATACAAAGGTAGGGTCGTGTGGTCGGAAACGCAAAAAAGAAGAGAAAGAAGAAGACGAGGAAGAAGATAAAGAGGGAGAAGAAGAGAGATCAAACCACCCACGTGCCAGGACACCTGAGCACACCTCATGTGGCGGACACAGTGGCAATTACCGCGGCGTTGGGGCCACCGCAACCAGCTTCGCTCTATCTCATACATTAAAGATGTCGTCGGGATCCTGACAATACCTGCCAAGACTGCGTCATATGTTACCCGAGGCGGGTAGGTCGGGTAAAGGTGAAGAAGGTGAAGAGAATGGCGGAGTGAGAGGAGACGAGGAGAGTGGGACGGGCGAAAGGAAAGAAAAGAGGGTAAGAGAGAGAGCGTATATCGGGCGTAGACAGTGGCTCGCCAGGCTGACGGAACGATTTGAATTTTGCATTAAACATCAATGCGTAGATTCCGCGTGTTTGCTCCTCCCGCAGTGCCTCCCCCGCAATTTCACCTTTATTGGATATACCGCGGGAACCTAGCCGGTTAGTCGTGCGCCGAGATTTCGACGAACTGAATAGACGGCCGGGGAATGGACCGGGGCACACCGGAATTGCGTCACCGGAGACCAGACGCGTGAAACAGTGCATGTGCGTCTCTTGTTGCATCGCGCCCGGGGATAATTATGGCGCGAAGTGGATCCGAAACGTTGCGTTGCTTCTCTCGCGCGCACCGTCGTTCCCTGTGACGCGCTCCATTGTTGCATCCGCTGCGGAGGATCTTGCGGATTAGGTTCTCGAAAATTCACCGATGCAGACTCCCGCTGAATCCTCGTCGACTGTTTATTTTCCAAACAGCATCCACGTAAACGCGCGATTCCTCGTGAATATAATTATGGAGACGGGAATCATAACTAACCGAAACGGTTTATTGAATAATGAATATAATTACATTTACATTCTTATGAATATTTCGCGGGGCGGAAATCTGCTTAGTAGCAAGGTCGCCAGATCAGGGGAATTGACTCGGATAGAGGGGAATACAGTTATCCCCTCTCCGCCAGCATCGATTAGTCACGTGACACTGTGACACGCGACAGAAACGGAACGCGTCACGTGACCGGGCCGAAGAGTGGGAAGGTAGAGTGGGGAGGCCCCAAACTTTCTATGAAATCCACCGTTCGCTCTGTTCGTTTAAAACACAGAAATAAAATTTGTTGGTTTGAATGGCCGTCACTAGTCTACTTCAATAAACATGTAATCCGTGGTCCATTTATAGTGACTGCGCGGTATCGAGTTGCTAGAGTGATTAATCGAGAGTTCAGGTTTCATGGGCTTATGTCAGTTGTGTGTTGTAGAGTTGCTGGGTGATCATTACATTTCGTACGGTATCATCAACATTCGGTGTTGTTTATTAAATAGTATATGCTGCACCGATGGAAAATATATGTTCACTCGAATATATCAGACTCGCTTCGATCCGGTCGCAAGATTTGTAGGATCGCTTGCGGAACGTAAAGGTGAATTATACTCTGTTATAGCTCGGTCCCTTTATACTAACCGTACAGAATTCTAATTAGAGTTACGGCAATTGTAACCTGGCTGAATACGTAAAACACAGCCACGTCAAAATTTACAGCCCTGTAATTTAGTACGCGGTACACACATTCATAATAAACATTCGCAGCTGAAAAATTCGTATAATTAATTATTAATTTTTATTATGCTGAAAATGCATTTTTCGTTTCTGAAATTAATGCATTGTATTTGACGAATCTTTTCAGCAATTTTGAAAATAATTTTCATGTAATATTATATTAGGTTAATTCACGAGCAAAAAGTTAGTTATTAATTAGGACGATTTTTCAAGATGATTCTTTTGTACAGAATGTGTTAAATAATACCTGGTAACTGAATTTAACCGGTAAGATGTGATACGTGCGTGTAACAGGATAAGAATAATTATGTTAATACGGGTAAAGATAATAGAATTTATATAAAAATACGTGCACCAACCGCGGCAAAGTCGACAGAGTCTATTATCCTGATTCGTGTGCGGAATGTAAATTAGGGAGCCCTAGAAGAACTGCGAATCGGGGGCAGAAAACCAGAGTTCGTTTAATTTAAGTAATACGAGTTGAGTGAACGATAGCGTGGATAAAAGTAACAAGTACATCTTGGCGAGGATCCAATGCGCCATAACTGCCGGGCGATACGCGATTTTACTTCATTTCGGGCGCATTAGTGCGGCCGTTAATTGGTCCGAAATCTGTGCGCACCAACCTGAAAAATACGTGAATTAAATGAACGTCGAATGGTGCTAATTAAAACGTCCCCCGGAATTTACAACGTCCCTTAATATGTGGAAATTTATACGTTTTAATCGCTTATAGGGCCAATGAAACTGTCCAATTAATCAGCATACGGTCTTCGTTAAATTTCTATGATTATCAAAAATTTCTCCTCGTTCGAATTCATCTTTTCCTCGTTATAACGTTCCCGGGGATATTTTATCACGGTCGTTAGGCGTGCGAATTAAACCGTGCTGCTCGGAACTAATCAGGTAGCCTTTTTATTTTAGATGTCTTATCAATTTCTATTTACAAGATTCGGTAATGTGTATATTGGTGTTCAACTACTCCAGAGAATTCTTTTATTCATTCTCATTACAATTTGTGATGTAGAGAAACAAAATAATTGTCGTCGTAAAAGAATTTTGCCTTTTATTATTATTTATTTACTAATGCCTTCCAGAATTTTATTTTATTTATTCCCATTGGAATAATAAAGACTCCCTGTACTAAAAAATATTATGTCTTTATATTTTGTGTACTTTTTTAAAACTAAAATCAGCAATTCCTTCTAGAATTTGTTTTTATTTATTCCCATTGAAACATACAGAGTATGCGGATGGTTGTTTAAAGTTCTACGGCCTGTGTTTTAACCAGAAGGGATCAAACGATTTATTACTTTTTCAGGGACAAAGATCGATACTAATTGCTTCAGGGTGAATGGAAAATAGCAGCGGATCTTGCCCGAAACAGCATTATTTCGCAACAGTCGTGACGACGCCCAAGTGTTCGTTGCGTTATAAAATATCGCCCCATTTTCTTACCAGTGATCGATCGACCGTCAAGAAGTAAGAATGCATCGCGATTAGCGCAATTGGCGAATCGCCCGGTCGTGTTTGATGCAACCGTAATCCTCTTAACGTTCTTCCCTCCGTAGCTTCGTTCGCCACCTTTTGTCTTCTTGTCGCTGGTCTACGCATGTGCATACGCATTTCGATGCAGAACAAAGGCATTAACGTCAGGTGAATGGAATATCAGTGAAAAATTTAACACAATTCTTTCCTTTAATTGTTTGCCAATTCTTGACAATTTTTCTTGTTGTTCGATGCAAACGACTCTGGACAATATCAGAAACTACACGATTTAAAAATATTTGTTTCGATCCGGAAAATGTTACTCTTTCAATATCAATTAATTTGTGCAAATACTCTCGTACCTCCAGTACTGTACTTCTACAGTCAATAAAAATTTAACTATGTATAACATTGCATTAATTGCATTTACTGCATTTAATGTGCGTTTATTTGTTCGACTAATGGAGGACGTATATTTCTCAATAATGAATCACCGATAGACTGATGTGTATACTTAACAACGTGGATTTTATGCATTTACGGTACAAATGAGTTAGTAAAGTAAAAGAGTGAAATCATTCTAAAAATTCGAGACTTTGCTGCTCCAAAAATGTAATAATTCATTGATTAGGTAAGCCAATACAAGGGAACTATCACAGTAAATTAGTATTCAGAATTATAGTAAATTAACGCTCAAAATTGTAAATTTTCGTAAGCGTTCATAATCTGTTGATCGGAATCAGATTCTAAATCATAATCGCTAAATCTGGATGGTATTATCACTATACAGCTATTCGCTTCTAATAACCGTGTCATATCGATGTCATTATGCTACGTATCCACGCTTCGAGTTCTACACATTGAATAAAATAGAAAGCAGAAGCAACGACTGCTGCATAGTTATATACTGCATAGTCGATCGTATTGTACCCTGCAACTCGGCTCCGCTAAAAAATGCAACATTCCCCAGCCAATACGTGCTACTATAATCACATTTCCACTAAATCATTCGGAAAGCTTGTAGTATTCGATTTTGCTCACGAGCAAGAAAACTGAAAGAAAAATCACTAAAAAACTCCGGGCATCGGCGTTGAATTCAATTTTGAATTAAAAAATCTACAGCTACTTAAAAATATAATTCAACCCAAACATTTTTTGTCTAATATGAGTCTTTAACTTCTTCTATTAAAAAAAAAAATGAAAACTGTGCAAACTAAAAATCTGCCGCGTCAGGGACTAGATAATATTCTCAACAATGTTACAGCAAAATTTTATTCAAATTGATCCAGTGAAGTGCTATAGATCTTGCAATTCTACGAATTTTTAAATAAAGCTTTGGGAGAACATTCCAAAAGGATATTTGTGGACTTTTTCCGATTATATAATTTTTGCTACTTGCTGGATAATTACCACAGTTTGTTCGTTAACACGTTATGCAACTAGCCCGAGCAAGATCTCGTGTGGATGGACCTTTGCCCGCGACAAAAGGGAGACGCACTGTAAATACTTTCACCGTGCACAAAGCACACACCGTTCTATTTAGAGCGGTCGCGGAATCATGCACGAAGAAATATCACAGCAGACAAGAGGAGACAAGCTGAGATACGTAAGGAAGTCGCCGTGAATACACTCGGGCCCATGAAAACTGTCCCGGTCTTTTATTTTCGGCGATAGATCGCGGCATCGCGTGTACAACGCAAACGTTCCCTTCAAGAGAGAAAGTCTCTATGCAAACGACCACGTATTGTATATACCTATTTTCCCTAAACTTCCAAAAGGATCGGCAATTTTACGAGTTCTAGGAATTCTAAAAGTAGATTCGTAGATTAAACCAATGGTTTTCAGACGATAATTTATTTTGCCGATGTTTGACAGGCTCAATTCGGGCCGAGATGGTCGGAGTTTGAGCTTTGCAAACCAGGACTTTGATCTTGCGATTTTTACGACTGTTTCATCGTAAATCTATAGTGTTCATCGACAGAAACTTTTAAGTCTCTGTCAAACACGCTCGTTTCGCTTTGGCGTACAGTTTACTCCTGTTTGGTGGTGTTTACTTCGTGATGTGGTCAAACTTAGCTCGAAAAATGAATTATTATTACATCAACAATTTTGTTTTATAGGAGATCCCATGTAATTGTGCTGTAACAATGTGTCCTCTTTTTTAATCTAGGAAGAATATTTTATCATCATTTTGACATGCAATATTTTATACTACAATTAGTATAAATAGAGTGTATTATGACATATGAATGTTTAATTATATTCTCTATAATCCAAAAATAATTTTTGTTTTTTTTATTACCACTGCATTTAATAATTAGTCTAGTGTATAATATTAAATGAACCACAATATTTTATGAATGTTCTACACATCTTAAAAATTCTGATTTGACTTAAAAATATGTAGTTCATTATTATTATATTTTTAAAAAATAATAGGACAGTGCACCCTAATGTTCTTTACCAAAGAAACTTTACACCAAGGAAACAAATGATATCGTATTCATAAATGCAGGCACATTAAATCACTAATCTCTGGAATTTTCCTTTTCGGACAGGCAATTTCCTCTTTGTTAATTAAGTATCGTGTCCGTTCCTCGAACGCACGTCAAGGAAATGTTCTAAATTGATGTATCCGACAGTCTCCGTTAGCAATTCTCTCCGGTTAACGATAATACGTAATTTCTTTAAAATAAAACAAACGATCGCGCGTCGATCCGTAAATCTTTATCGTCGGCCAACGCACGCGAGGGAGTGCTATAAACGTCGTAGTGAGTAACATAACATATAATTAGTATTAAATGCCGCGGAGCTCCGCGACTATTGTCATTACCACCGCATTACATCGGGCTAACGATTGTGCAGCATCGTGCTTATTTCCGATTAAATCCCGCCGTGTGTCGTATGTAACTCGAATCGTAACTGAATAGTGATTAGAATAATTCATTGGATTATCCTAGTACCGATTCCTGATTACGTTCTGGCTCGCAGCTCTTGCCAAACTTTGCGGGACCGATACTCGTCCGTCGGTGTTTTATCGGATTCTCGATTTATCGTGTAGTCACTGTCGACTATTACCCACCAATATATCAATATATTACCCGTACACATATAGTTATCCCGTGCAAGCTATGCACTTTATGATTAGTCACCGGCGGTTATAAATGCCTATAGTGTAACGCGTAACGCGATAAGGGTTTTAGCTGTGCTTAGATCGTTTCGGAAAAACATGTACACAAACTTCAGTATCATTTTCACTCTGTCTTCAATGGGTGAGGAGTCCACGAAATATAAATTCTAATTAACCTTATTTAAAACGACGTCCATTTGTTTTTTTACTATTTATTGTAGAGAACTAATATTTTATTAACAGTATCAGCCTAATTTGGAGCAGCATAAAACCACTATGTACATTTATAACACAATCTTTTACATTTTGTGAAACATTAATTAAATCTATCGGTATCGTTTAAATTTACATTATTATGAATTTTAAATTTTCCACTTGCTGGTGAACTATCCAGGAGTTAATATTAATAACGTTTATTGGTTTTTAATATTATTGCATACCTTTGTAATGATATCTAGGACCACTTGTAGGTTTTAGATACGCCAACGTGCGTCGTAGGAAATGTTCATGAAAATAGTGAAATTTTGCACTGTTTGCAGGAGAACGGCCCCTTAAACATTCGCTGTGACACAGTACGTGACGAGGGACTAAAATTTTTGGAGTGGCGGTAGCGTGGAGACACATTGCGAGAGAATCGTTTATCATGTCAAAATTATCTAATTATTCCCGGTGCGAGCAGAGTGAAAAGGGGTGAAAGAGGGAGAGGCGCCGAATGAGAGGGAGAGAACGAGAGGGTAGAAACGGGAGGCAGAGGGGCTGTACAAGCAGAAATGCATCGCGGCGCGGCGTGTGTTACAATTCGCCGCTGTCGTCATCGATGTAATCTACGAGGCTATAATTTGCAGCCGCGGTTAAATTGAAAATTTCCCCGACGAAATATCACAAAAAATTAGACCATAATGGAACCGAGCGAGCCGCCGTTTCTCAAGTTATTTTCGCGACCCCGAGGAATGGAAACGCGCGAAACAACGTTCGCAACGAGCCCAGGAATTGAATCGCGTCTCTCGTATCGATCCGTGTCCAAAATTCTCTCTGAAATATTCAGATTACTATAGAAAATTCTTCTTCTTCCTACGAACGAGCGAATTAAGGGGTAATCAGGAGCAGCTGTTATCAATGAACCGATCCAATTTTCCGAATCGCTGTCGCGCCCTCGTGTTTTGATATGGTTTAATTAATAATTTCGATACTCGCGAGCGCACAAAGCGCCTCCCGCATACGCTCGCGTTTCAAATCGTAACAATTCAATTAGTGAATGTAATGAGATTTCGGCTGGTACGGTATTGTTCGAATTTATAGCACTCCATTTAAGGAGATTTGGCAGATTTATAAAATCGAGGACGCCCGTAAAAAAAACGGGGCTCGATATTTCCCGTCGAAAAACGATCCGATCGTTGTACACAGATATGTAACAAACTGTAACACATCAATGGTCGCTAATAGCATTAACGATGATGCCACTTTAAATAAATAAATTTTAAAAAATATACTATTCAGGTTAAGATATTCGTATGAAAGTACATTAAATTAAAAACATTACTTATATGGAATGATTCAATGTTTCACAAATTGTCTAACATTAGCTGTGACTCTGCGAACGAGAGTTTAAGTTTCTACAAATCCGCGCAGTTCCGGCCGCGCCATCATCAGGTCAGCGGATATAATCCCGGCGTAATCATCGTGTTAAATGATGACGCTCGTTGGCTCAAATCGCGCGATAAAACCGTCAACGTGTTTCGCGCTCGGCGTCGAATAAAATTTTCAAGTATCGCGGCGGCGACGGGTACGAGGCGGTATCGTTGGCTTTTCCGCGATCATAAATGCGGAAACGGAGCGTCAAGCTTTTCCAACCAGGAGACATACTTCCGTGGCGTTTCTCCCGCCCGCAACGAGAAAAACCACCAGCGAATAAAGCTTTCAGACAAAACGCGGAAAAACGGTACTTTCGGTGTTTCGTCCTCGTTTCTGTGTATCCTCTCGACGCGACATCCACGCGCGAGCACGCCCCCGCGGCTTTGCACGGAAATTTAAAAACGGAATAAATTTCCCGGCCGTCGCTGAGCCGTCAATCACGGATTCAGTAAATGCCAATACTTTTTATTCCATTTCTTTCACATCGGGAGGATCCAGCTACCCAAAGTTTCACGATAACCGACAGAATTAATCAATTCATGGACTTGGCTAACGCGTCGTGTGCTTCCTTTAGTTAACACGTATCCTTCCACGAGTTCAGAGAAAATCCTCCAGTTTCTCATGTGCTACGACACGCAAAAAGACTTCTTCAGACTTAAAAATGCGTCTACATTTGTCGTTGTACTATTTTATTTAACAAACTTATTGCAGTTTAAGCGTCGACAATTTTTCAAGAGTCGGAAGTGTCAAACACTTCTCAGCATTGTATAAAAAGATTATGTGCTTACCACAAAAGGTACATACATACTGTAGGACGTATTTTGGACCACAAAGCTTTAAATCAGACGCGAATCCGGCGCCAAGCGGAATGATCGTTGATCCCTCTAGCCGGTTCCAGCACGCTAGAGCGTCGAGAGTTCTGGCACCTGTTCGTTCCCTCTCAGATTTGTCAGTGTCCGAGTGGGATCCTCTCAGATATTTTTCATAACGGGGCTCGTTTATGACGAATGCTCTCCGATCCGTGGTCAAGAGGCTAGCGAACGTGGCCGGCGCGGTGCGGCGTCGGCGGCCCGTCTGAATTTAGCACGCGCTTCGTGAGTCACTCCGCGTGGCACACGCGCCGCATTCCAGCTTTCCTCGCAGCTGCGCTTCGCGCCGCAAATAAGCTTCGAAAGTAGCTTTGATCGATTGTCAACGCGTAATCAGGCATGCCTCTTGGCAACGGTGGCGGCGACGATCGAACCTGCCATCGATCCGTTCCGATCGATCCATCCGCTCGCAATCACTGATCTATTCGCAACTACAGCAGACTCCCGCACAATACGATCGTAAAATTGTTTAAAAAATATATCCATATCTTGCGCTACTAAACGTACAGTCTCTTCAAATGATTTTATGTACACTCACTGTACATTTATTGTCACATGAAATGTATACAGTCGTTTAAACAATTTTTTTATCGCTTTGTATGGGAGAAACAGGAAATAGAACACTGAAAAATTGGTCAAGCGGTAGAACAACTGCTTCCTCTTCGATTTCGATGATTTTTGGATACGTTATATGTAAAACTCAACATTATGTACATATGTACTATAAGTATATATGTTCGACTCGCCCCCCTCCCCCAGATTGAATCCTGAGTGCGCCACTGGTCTCTGCCATACTTTCTATTTTACAGCTTGCTACAATATTATACTATAATTCAATTTTATATGTATTTTCTTGGGCAACTTTGCTATCCCATTTATAACAGTTATGTTAATAATATTTATGCCATCCCATACAGTTACTGCCATAAAATATTAAATTTTGTAACTATCAACTGCAATAATAGAACACAGAACATTCTTAAAAGACGTTGTTGACCATGTGAGAGTCGCATAAAAGTTATCTTTTAACAGCGACTGTAATTTTACACGTGACATTACAATATAAATGAATGCACGAAATGACGTGAGTAAAATTTTCGTTCGCGGATGAGAAATGACCGCCGGTCATCCATTTTCGTGGGAACACTTTGCGCCTGGTGTTCTTTGTTGATATTTACTTGCCGTCTCCGTCCACATAGCAAAACCGCGTCTCCCAAAACAATATATTATACATTCACGGCGAATGAGCTACAAATACGAGAATCGAGTTCGGTAACAACTAATTAATCTCCCGCAGTCCGAGCGATTCAATTAACGTGTACTAACACGGGAACTCGCACAACCTTAGGTTTGTTATAAGTTACATCAAATTCAATTTCGACAATTCCGTTGTCGGTACGTTTAAGTGGCGGCGGTATTAGTTCACCGAGAAATTTATATTTGCGCCTGACAACTCGACTATGACTGTACAATCACGCAGTCCGAACTGTAACAACAGTGGATTGTTTTGGTTTCTACAGTTTGTGCTGTATTATGTCGTGCTTGCAAATATACGTGGGACGAGCAAACGTTCATATTTCGTATTTTCTTTTAATGACATTTTTATACGACTGCAGACTGTACACACTATTTTATTTCAATTAAATCTTTATATGCATAACTTATAAAATATACTCATTCGAGAACGAGCTGTGTGTGTGTAAGATCCCAAAAGCCTCAAATATTTCAGGACGCCCAAGCAATGTAAATTAGACGATCCTAACCAAAGTGATTCGGTAGTTAACAATAAAAGCCCAATTCATTCGCCCAATCAACCTACATTGAATCATTCCCCGGACTGTGATATTTAATTTTAATTTATTTCACGACCGATATTAGTTCCCATTGTCAGCCAACTCCAAGCTTTTAATAAAAATATCCTGAATAACTTCACCGCTGATTGCAAATTTCAACTGTTGTCAACGATTCATCCCAAAACTCGGATCAAATATTCCCGGATAGCGATGCGATTTTTCGTTTTATTGCTTTTCAGGTGATCTCACGGATTTCAAAATGGCCGGCTCGTAAAAATCACGCGACTCCCGGCGCCACGTATCCTGTTGCAAGATCCTCGGACAATAATTTTTGATATTAATATTTCACAATTTTTCCGACTTTCTGTGTTCCCCCGCCGTTCCGAAACGCTTCTACTACGTTTACACGATTTTCGGAGCACAATCTCGATCGTGTAACTAATGTGTGCTCTATCAACGACACGGACAATCTGATTTCTCACAGAACATTTCCAAAGTGAATTACTGTATCGCTTCGCGTATTCATAACGATGGAAACTTCCAGCCTTTGACGTTTCGCAAAATTTGCTCTTGTATTTAGTGGACATTATTTGATCGGCTATCACTCATACTCTTCGCCCACCGATTATCGAATTATAAATCCATGCATATTTCGAAGGAATAGTCAAAGCGAAAGCCTGATTGATTTATTCGGATATTCCACCGGCCCGGCGAATTCATTCGTTTTCGCAAAAATACACGGAATTATTTACGGCATAAACATCCGGAAAATTTTGAACCGCGAATACAATGCAGCTCCTCCTCGATGCTCGCTACGCGAAACACGCTTTAGAACTGCGAAAATCGCACAAAGTGTTTCTTGGCATTGTAATTTCCTTCTGAAAACAACAGACTGCAATTTCAGCTGTAATTCTATCATTACGAATAAGTAAAAGAGACAAGAATTAGTCAAACTGGATTTTATCTGTAAAGACTCGGCTGGTCTCAGTCCTTTATAACAGACTCTTCCTTCCCGAATCGAATTTTCAAGCTCCTCTTTGCCGGCGAAAATATTTCCTTTACAAATATTGTTACAAATATTCTCTACTGTAATTGCTTCTTCGTTCAAAAATGTCGAAATTCATTTTGCGTGATGTTCAACGTGTAGGAAATGAGTTTAATAATTGTGGGACGCACTGTTTGGTCAGTACTCGTTTAATTATGAAATATAAATGCAACAATACTGCAGAATCTCTCAACCACATAGTATTATACAGACGGATATTTTAAAATCTACGCTTATATCAAAATGCACTAAAAAGGAGAAAATAATTTTTTTCTTGGATCTCCCGAAAATTTAATACAAATTTAAATAAAATCATATGACATAGTGACTATAAAAATAAAAGCGTGGAGCCCACGAAGATTACGTCAATGTAGTTTAGCACTCCACGCTTTTATTTTTATAGTAGCTAATGTCATGATTTTATTTAAATTCATATTGCATTTTTGGGAGAACCAGGAAAAAAATTATTTTCTCCTTTTCAGTGCATTCTAATATAAGCGTGGTTTTTTAATAGTTCTTATTATACATTTTATTAGTTTTTCCTTTTTAGTCTTTTTTAAATGGAACGCAGGATATAGTAATACTGGTATGAAATAGTAAGATATAGAAACGTGAGATAGAATGAGGGGATGACTCCGATAGACGACGTCTCTTGATGGAGTCCGAAATTGTACGAAATGAAACTGAATTGAATGAACGAAACACCACACTGAGCTCCTTCGATGCGAAGTGGGTCAGTGGAGTGGGAATAAGTCGGAGTGGAAACGCGTAGTGGAGTAGGGAGCGCTGGCGCGCGGAGTGGGGATCGCTGAACGCGATGTCTTACTACCTAGTGTCGCGCGACGAGGTGTGATCGTTAATATTTAAATATTTTTTTCTCCTAGACGCACAGTTTTGTTTTAAATTTGTTTTCTAATATTGCATTGTCATCCAGTTCGTAGCTATATTTAAAGTTTCAAGTCTCTAATTCGATTATAAGATTTGACGCATACAACAACGACACGGCAAGCTAATATATGCGTGGTAAAAATCGCTTGAAAGCGGACTTTACACGCGTACAACTTTTGAACCAACGATCTCCGGCCATTGAAACTCACATTTTGGCATTTTCGCATCAAAATCTATAGGATTATATCGATAAAGTTGGAAATTGTTGATTCCCCAAAGTGAAGTTTAACCTACAATACGTATTGAATGCACTTTTATTTTATTTCTGTACGAACGGTTTCATCACTGTCCGTATTCAGCCGAAACAACGCTCCCGCCGTGGTGGCAGATTTTTTGCCAGAAGGCCGGGGGATAACGTTGGTCACGTTTGCGAAGATGATTTAATCGTTCGGCTCAGATGAATTTTTGGCAAACAGTAATATCGACGGATTCAAGCGGATATCTTGGACCGTGCCGCATGAATATTTATAAGCTCGCGCGTGGCATAAACGGATGTTAATTAATTATACGCGGGCCGGAGCCGGGGCCTGCGATCTCACTGTTCCGCAGACGTTGTGTTAGCGACCGCAGAGAAAACACATTATACCGAAAGTTCGAAAATGTTGACCAGCAAATTTCCGGTGCCAGGGCTTCGACGAGCTTCTATTTGTCCCCGCATGATTGAACGTACTCGCGCGATAGAGCCGTGCGGCTCTTTTACATAAGCGTATTTACCGCGAAACTTTCGAGTGCCGGCAAAGCCGACGTGATCGCGCCCGAGAATTGAACATTTCCCACCGGGAAGTATACCGGTTTTTCGTTCGAGAGCCTCCTCGCGGACGAGATTTACGTTTTTCGCTCGAACAATTACGGGAAACACGGCTCCCGATCGGCGAAACCTCGCAGGAACGAAGTTTTCACGTCACCTACCCGCTGTTACTTAAGGTGGGCTTCTCGTGTAACAACAGTTAAAACAAGGGAATTTTAAGAATTTTTTTCAGAATAACTATTGGACTACGGGGCTGGACCTTTTGGAGATGTAAACAGATAGCCTCGGACTACAAGAGGTTCTTTTTTAGTTCAATTATTCTTATTATTTATTGTATAACACGTACCTTCCTCAATACTATGTTTTTTAACCATTGTGTAGTCAACCTAAATTTCTTTTAGCAACTTGTTAATGTTCCTCTATAAATATTGCAATATTTCTCTGAATGTCTATTCCTTTGCTCGTTAATATCTATATTAATTTATATTCTTAAAATGAGAATTTGTGCAAATATGTCACATGCAAAAGGTTTTAACTAATCTATACATTTTTTTGGCTAGATAAGGGTTAAACTAGCGTGCAACTTCGAATGAAGCTCATTCATTTCTTCACATATGTCTTCAGTGATTTTCGTATAATAGTATACTTTTAGATTCTTCTAATGTTTTTACTGTTTTACATTACTTTGTCGTAACTGCATAAAATCCATAGTCTAGTTTGACAGTCACAGTGTTAGTAAGAATTATAAATTATTTAGGAATGAAGTTTCTATCTTATATAACAAGCCAGTTACTTTCAGCATCGGTAAATTGATATCTAATGGCATTATCCAACTCACGCGCACAAATCAATGACTAAATTCTTTACAAGATATTTCACGAATAATTTCGCTTCAGTCAGTCGTTTAATAGACACAAATCGTGTAATACAGTTCAAAGGTGTATCACTTTGCAGTCTTCATCCGATTACAGGGCATGACTGACAACGAGACCGAAGTGGCAATCCGAGTTACTCTGTGTTCGGTAACCAAACTCAATTTGGAACGAATGTAAGTATTCTTTTGTACCCTCTTTCGATCATTTACTATACAAAATCTTCAAAACAATGTACATATCCATAGAAGAAAAAATTTTTTGTTTTCAGTAGGCTAACATGTGCTTTCAATCTAATTTATTTTCAGGATAAAATTGCATTCAAACAGAAAGTATGCAGCAACCGAATTTATACATTGATTGGGCCACAATCTATATTATTTTAATTTTATTCGTGTTGTATTGCATCTTTTGAAATGTAAGTCATTACGAGAAGCGTTTATAAACACTGAGAGGTAACAAAGGAAAGACAAAAGAACAAAGATCAAGTGCGGACAAAGCAGAAATGAGTGGCAAGCTACAGTTGTCGAGTAGATGAGTAAAGAAGCGAGGAAAATGAAGGGGGAATGATTATTTGGACATCAATGCATATCCATTTCGAAGGTAGAGGCGAGAGGCTGGAAAACGATTATACGAGGAAAAATATGTGTGTACGCGGGATCAGAGGAAATGAGAGAATGCGTGGCTCGACACGGGGCACTTCCGGTACCATTTACAATTCCATTTCACGCGGACAAAGGCATTCGCTTCATTGACTTTGCAACACATTAATGCTCGAACCTGTATAACTGGTTGCGATATTTAAGAGAACGCGCCAGATATGGTCATTGAGTAAATTTATTTTTCCATCGGGCGATAAATAATATTCAATCCGAAATTATTTATCAAAATAAACTAAATCCTCCTGCCGCCTGAATTATTCCCAGTTTAATCGGTTTTATATGTTTAATATAACTGTCCGTTTACAAACGAACTAAACAGTTTTAAATAATTATTTCTTTAAAAGAAACTGAGAAAATGTTCACATAAGAAGATTTGTTTCTCACAATTTACACGATAGTTCGACATAAACATGATTTCCTAATTTTCATTTATCTCATAATACTGGTATTGTGTGCTCTCGCATACAGGCTATTAAATTACAATGTAATAATTCTGGCACTACATACAACAGAATCAAACATTCTCAAATAAATACCGTTAATGGAGACAATTAATTGGTGTTCCCCGCTGGCTCTGAAACGTATTTTCGAAGCCGCCATTATTTCAAGTAATTTCAACAAAATAAATCAAGGAAGTGGCGGCAGGTAAATCAAACAATCCATCAGACTATTATTTAATTCCTGAGCGAATTACATTTCTCGCGCACACGCATTAATCCGCGATTGAATAATAGTACGGTTTTCGAGTGCCCATAAAAAAAAGAAAGGTGACAGGGAAAATTCGAGAACTCTCTGCAGCAACGCGATCGATGAACAAAGCTATTAAAAAATGATTCCACCGTTCGAGCGATTTATACTTTATCGTATCGGATATTTTACGGATATTTATAAAACAGTGAAATATTTGACGAGATAAAATATTTGAAATTGCTTAACGTTCCCATTACCGTTCGCCGGGTCCGTTTTTATCAAGACGAGAATAAAATCAGGCAGCAACCGGTTTCAATAAAATCCAACACGATGGTACACTCGTTGCGAGGCTGCTGCTATCTTGTTTATTCTCGCATCGTGCAAACAACTGACTCAGCGAACCTAGAGGACCGGTATAGATCACCGCCTTACGAAACTATTTGGCTCGTTAAGTATTTGTCACTCAGGCAGTTAAGTGTACCATCAAATTGCTCCTCTATTTCCAATAGCGCGCGTCTACCGAAGAATGTTCATTATTAATTGATTGCTCGCGAACTGATCCAATTAATTGTTCGGCACTTTTTTGTCCCAAATCCAAGAACAATGAGAGACACACATACACTACTATGCAAAAGAAAGAAGCACCCAGTATAATTATGAGATAATCATAATGACAAATAATATCTTTGTGTAGAAATTGTATTGTACAATGATTGATTTATCGCATTTAAAGAATATTAGATAACACGTATTCTCAGAACTATTCGATTAAACAGTGGAATCTTTTTTCAAAAGTTACTGTCTTCTTATTTGACTTTTTACGCTTTTCTATTAAATATGGCCGGGTACTTTCCGAAAGGTTTATATACAGGGTGTCTCATCTTAAGGAGGCCACCTAAATATCTCCTTTATTTTTAATGGCATAAAAGATATTTATGGCATAATTTAAATGGTATCGAAGGAGGAATATCATAGAAGAACAATTTCTTTTGTCCGGTTATTTTTTCGTAGTTTTTCAAGGTCATCGTTATTTTTTATCGGGAAAACTTATTTTTTTTATTTCATTTTGTTAATCACTTAAGCATATTCAAATGTATTTTTTCAGCCGCTATAATATGGAATAAAAAAAATGTTTTCCCGATAAAAAAATAACGATGACCTTGAAAACACTTAAAAAATAATCTGACAAAAGAAATTGTTTTTCTATGATATTCGTCCTTTAATACCATTTAAATTATGCCATAAATATTTTTTGTGCCATTCCAAATAAAGGAGATATTTAGTTGGCCTCCTTCAGCTGAGACACCCTGTATAATAGTTTCCTTGATACAATGTTTAATAAAATAGAATTTTATGGTTACGGAATTTCTGTTGCAGGCAGTTTTCAACGCGATACCAGTAATAAGAAGGCTCTAACCACTGCCCTAATTTCGTATGCATCGCATCGTACTTCAATTTTACCGAAATCCCCGAAACCGTGTCTAAAAATTCCCCGCTTTTGGGATTCAGTGTCACGTACAGAATTTAAATTACATTTTCGTCGTATCACAATAAACATAGCACTCATTGCCACCGGGTAATCGATTTCAATCAAACTGATGTTTCGTTTTCAAATTATAGACTGTTAACAGAGAATCCGCGTAGCTCCGCTATTCCGAAAATAGGCTCCGCAAATATTAAGTTTTGCGAAGTACAGTATCTGCGAATGTATACACCGTTAAAAAAATATATTACAAATATTCATTTTCGTCCTACGCAAAATTGTGCTGACCTTTCTTTTTTGCAAATGAAGGTTTGCATCACTGAATTTGCATAAAAATAGTATCTAGAGGAAAACAGATAGACCATCGGAGGTATTAAAATAAAATTAGTATCGTGCTCACAGGTTCGTTTAGCTCCCGGAAATGTTGGTGTTTTAAATAAAAGAATAGAAGCAAAACGATTTCCTCCTGCATCTCATCAGCACCGTTTCCCTAAGCAGAACATTTTTTCCCAGGATTCCCTGATCGTCCCGAGAATTTTGAGGATTCTTTCCCGATGCTATCTACGTTATTAAGGAAAACGCCCACGCTATCTTCGAAATTATCATTCGGCGCAGTCTATGCGAATATTATTTTTTGGTTATGCAAATAAAACCGCAGCGCCGTCGGGAGCAATATGCGAATTCCCTGCAGAGGAAGCGTGTGGAGTTTTATATCGGCGGGAAGAGCACGAAGAAGCGAATACAAGATGAAAATATGTAGGTTACAAAGTTTCCGGGGGAACCGTGGACCCTCGGAACTTGCGCGAAATGCTCCCGATGTCGACTGATTTCTGTTAGTTCGCTTGTTTTCAATCATCTCTCGCCGAATTTTTATGTAGTCCAAAGTATCCGGAGTGAACTCAATGCACTTCGTCCTAATAAACTTGTGAGCCTAGAGAAACTTTCATCCGAGCTGTTTTTATAATGCTTGCGCATTCGTCCATTGTGTTAATTTAAGACATTGTTTTATTGTTTTACACTTGTGAACTTATTTTAATCTTATCTTATATTTAATATTTTATATTTCCCGTGGAAGGAATTTATAAATTTAATTCTTCATATTTCCATCATACTGGCTTTCTATCGTTGTGTCAAATTGTCACCGCGCGCGCGAGAGATACATTAAACCCTTGATTGACACCAATTAAATGAAATTTGGTGCGATCAAATATATCTATTTTTTATTGATTATTTGTGTATGCTTCTCGCGACGAATTTTCGTATAAATGTTGCTAGTAATATTCCTTCAATGTGTACAATATTCTAAAAACAGTGAGCTAATTAGTGTAGAACGATTAAGGAATCACATAAAAATAATTCTCTCTGCATAGTAGGTCTGCAATGGGTGTAACTATTTAAAAGAACAGTTTTCAATAATTGTGCTTTCAAATATGAAACTAGAACGATAACCTTGTCAACATATTTTAAGGTCATTAAAATCAGTGATGAGGGAAACGTCAGGCAAAATTAAATAAAAACTAGAAATCAAAGAACTGTCTAACCTTGCCAAAAACCTGCGAGGATCGTGCACCAGAGCGATCCTCGAAAACCGTTAAAAACACACCTCAAACAGCCCTCAGAACGCATTACAGGCGCAGCCGTTGTTAGCGCGGGTTGTTCCCACAGTCATCTCATAAATCAAAAGCTAGCGCGAACCTAACGCAGTCCATTATCGCATCCATAATCGACTGCGCGTGGCAAATTTCTAGTTGCTCCGTGCCGCGAGCCGCGTGGAAAAGGGAAGAAAATCGCAAGTGAAAAATCCGCAGTGTATCGCGAATATAATACCGTAAAAGTCTGGCGGAATTCGATGATTTATGGGTGGTCGGCGTGAAACACAATGGGGAGGTGTTGAAAAGAGTTGGCGAAAGGCCGCCCCGAGATAATTTCTGCAGCGTCATCGGCTCCATAAAGAGGTAACAAGGTGGAGGCTGGGTGGGTAGCGAACAGGTTGATTTATGCTAACAATAGGCAAAGTTCATCAGAGTCCAAAGAGACGTTCCGATATAACGCGTTCCGCGAGAGGCGTCGACGGGTTTCCGAAATTTTGCAACTCCTCTAGCTCTGATTCTGATTTCCCTGTAACCCTCCATCCCTCCCCCGCCCCTCTCGCTCCCCTTCCCCTTGTTGGCTCATCAGTCACACGTGACTGTATAATGTCCATTACACGCGGAACTGGCGAATAGATTAAGCAAATCGGCTCACGACGCGCGTAACATGCGCGCAGGTTCACGCGTACGCGTTTGCGACGCGCGTACGTGCATGCCGGGTGCAGTTGCACACAACTGCGGTGGATCCGCGTGTACACACACCTGGCCGCGTGTATCGCTGGCCGCAGCACCGGTTGCACCTAGTATCGGTTAGAATTTCCCAAGCCACAATAATTTTAGATACCGGCGCCTATAAATATCGTTCAGTACGTTAGTAATTTTAGGCCGCGCGGCGAGTAGACCGCTCTTCTTGAACACGGCAAACAGAATAGAGCCGATTTCGAGGGCACCTGAAGTTTCATCGACTCTCTCTCGATCTCTCTCTCCCGTCTCTTTCACCTTTGGAATCACCGAAGTGCCATACAGTGTTCATGTTTCCCAAAAACGGACATAAAATTCGCTTCAACATCCGCAGTTTAACCTTAGCAGTCGAGGGGTACTATTATCTATATGTATAATAAAAATCAAATGCTGTTCGTTGGTCACGACATCACGGGAGAACGGCTGGATTTGGCTAATTTATTTTTTTTAATGTTCGTTGTAGTCCTAATCAGGTTTTTAGATTTAAAAAAATTGGAAAAGTTGCCCGGAAACATGAAAATTCGGGAAAAACTAACAGTGTTTTTAGAATCATATTTCAATACAACGAAAAAATAACTAACAGCTAATCAATTATTCCACATTTAAGAATTGCATAAGGTATTATATCAATTTCATATCCAGGAAAATAAAAAAAATCATATGGAATGGAATTATCCTAGGTCGGAAGAAATGTTTAATTTTCCATTTAAAATTGCTCCGACTGCAAAGGGTTAAGAATGAAACGAAGAAATTGTTGTTCGTTGTATATCCTACATAAATACATTCGTTTCAGCGTCAAGTGCTTATGTGTCTCGCTGCGATAAACTAAGTTCAATATTTTGCAACTGCTTTCAGAAATACTTTCCCGGCCAAATGCTAAACGTTTCAGCATCGAATGAAGCGCATTTTGATCCGGAAACAGATTACGCGGCAAAAAATTCGTAAACGTAACGAACGAACGCAATCGCGATGACCGCCGAGCAAAATTATTCAATTTAAACAACAATTCTCCGGCATCGAGTCCGGAACGAAAATCGTTTTGTCGGCTCGTCGAACAATTTTCTCCCTTACCTCGCCGCTGCTTTTTCTACCTTTTTTGCAAATTCGTTTCGTTTGGCGCTACTGCATCGGTGTGCCGCGCGCGGGTGTAAAATTATATTTACCAGGGTCGGTGAATAAACCAAATAAAAATTCAGTACGGTCACGCCTACGAACCGGAACAATGATACGCGATCGAAATCGCGGGACCATTTTGCAGAGTATTTTTAAAAAATTATAACAGATTACTATTCCGATCCACCGGACGCGGAGGATTGCCGTTTTGGTCGCTGGTGATTAAGCGATTTTTCACCTTAACACTGAACCTTGGCTTTTCATCATTTTAACCGACTTCGAAAAAGGAGGTTACTCAATTCGATCTGTATGTGCCTTTTTTCGCTTTTTTTTTTCTATGTATGTTTACCGATTACGCCGAGATGGATGGACCAATCAGGACGAAACCTTCTGCATTTTGCAGGGTATGTCTCCCGATTGGTCCCTTGAAAACAAATTTTGCATTTCTTCATTCTTTGCGGTTTTTATTGCAAATAACCAATAAGACCGAAAAAAGGTAAAAAGTGTGAAATAAAAAAATTTTGTAAAAGCAAGTTATACCGACTTCGAAAAAACGCACTAAAAAAATGCACTAAAAAGTATGAAATAATCTCCATTTAGTTTATGTGAATACACACGAACTTAAATACAATTCAATCTTTTCGGAAGCGGCGAAAAATTGAAAATTTTCGATACTGAAAATAATGAAAATCCTTAAATTCTTCTACATGCTTTCACATATTAATGTATCTTCTCTTCCCACCTACTGATTTCCAAGTCCACCGTATTCCAATGAAATCATAATCAGCAACATCTGTCATTTGGAAAATTTTCAAGTTTGCGCCGCCTCCGGAAAGATTGTATTGTATTTAAGTTCGTGTGTATTCACATAAATTGAATGAAAATGATTTCATACTTTTTAGTGCGTTTCGAAGTCGGTTTAATTTTTTTTATAAAATTTTTCTTTAGAATTGTTCAAAAACAAGTGCAGTTAATTATGAAGGAATATATTGAGGTAATTGTAGCTATAATATAATTGTGATGAGACTATTCAATAGGAAAATAGCAATTATTTTTAAGCCTACGTATTATTGGCGACAAATAAATGTTTGTGAGATCGTACAAATCCTTAATCTGACGTGTTTATGATTTCCAGATGTCCACCTTCCTTTTGGACTCTGAATTTAGACGACTCGTATGTGTATTTTGGGTGGAGTATGAATTATACTTGGTAATTCTGATCGTAACTATCGTTTCGAGTGAAATAGTATGTACACTGTCTTATTGATGACAACGAATATATGTATGTACAGTCTATTTCATTCTGAGAAAATGAAATTAGAGAGTTTGTTCAGCACGCCTGGGGCTATTCGTCTGACCACTGCTGGCTGTTTCTACTTAAATTGTTGGGATCCTATATTTCATAAAGAGTTAAACAGGATAAGCTTTACTCGCGAATCATTTTTGTTATTTTCACTGGCTAAATGGTGCTTTATACATATACACAAATGTCATTCTGGAAAATTTTTAAATCTCTGCTTCCATAAATAAACATGTTTTTCTCTGAAACTATATAATGCTGTCGGTAGATTTTTTTAAAAATTTGCAATATCCGAGGCAAGTTAATTTTAAATGGACACGTTATCTCTGTAGGCTTTATTTTATGGGGTTTTAATGTGCTTTTAATGCGTTTAAGTGGACCGATTCGAATATTATTGAAACCGCAATGATTTTTCAAACCTTTCCCAACCATAAGCCACGCGGCCACCACTACTTTTCATATTTACCATTCTCCCAAACGCGTAAAGAATTGCAAAACTTTGAAATTTCCTTCGCCAGAAGCTCGGCTTCGAACTTTCCCAGTTTCCCGTAAACTTTCAATTTTCTTCTCACGCAGCTTCCAACCTCATCACGGGGATCGAAAATCAGGAGCGATCAAGAGAAAAAGTCTACGGGAGGAGGTGTTGCATGCTTAAAATAGTTATACACCAACTACCCGATCGCCGCAAGATTTTTCAATTCCTTTATACGACAAAAATGCAGAAACACATTTCTAGAATATCCAACTTCTCGCATAACGGATTCGACACTTTTGTACTCGATTTATTCTTTATGTAGCCACTATTCATTCATTATTTAGAGTTGATAAAAGTGCCCTTCGTGTTTTTTATTCATCTAATGTATGGATTTAATTTATTTAAATCGTTTTCAATCACTGCATCATTTTAAAACCAGTTGACGATGTCCGACAGTGTTCCTAACCATTTATTAATTGATAGCGAACATTATAGAGGATAGCTTTTTTAAAATCACTTTAAAATTAGACCGACTAGTTTTCTAGAGAAATGAGTAAACAAAAATTGATTATATTGCAGTTGGAATGAGAAAAAAATTAAAAATTGACATTTTTTAACTTTGTCATCTGAGCCTATAATTTAAAAAATTAATTTTTTGAATTCTGGTAATTTACGTACGCACATTGATTATAGGACAATTTTTATTTTCAGAATGATTTGGCTTTCGTCAGGAAAATCCAATCAGTCGAAAGGCGCGAACAATTCAGCATAACAAAATCGCGAGAAGAGTGCAATAGAATAATATCGTACTATTTCGGCGTGTAAAACGAATATTTGCTTGTCTGCCAAATTGAACGGGCGATTTAATCCGTGCGGAGCGGTGCGGCATCGAACGCAGCTGCGTTTCAACCCGAAAGATGACAAGCCAATTAAACGGCGCGTTCTATCTCGGCACAGTCATTACGAGCCGCGAGGCGTCATTAGTAACCCGTATGCAAAGAAAACGTCGTGGCCCGCGTACCTGCAATTTCTCGGATGCACGGAGGTGCATCGGCCGGCGACATGCGGATGCATTCTCGCATAGTTGCATGACCGGTCGGAATCCACTGTGCGTAGATACGTGTCCACCTCTTGGCAAGTGTCGCGAAAACGCGGTTAGGCTCTTTGATAGACCCAGCCGGTATACTCGGAGACAGTGTCGCTTTGTGATGAGTTAATAACGGCGGACGGATCGTTGCCGATTTAAATAGACTGCTACAATGAAGGCGATTCGACTTGTCAACCTCTTCGGCTCGTCAACGTTGTTGCGAGGAAATTGCGTAAGCGGCCGAGATATGCTGCTCGGACACTAATAATAATGATTTTAGGTGACAACGCGTAGACAAACTTTATGTAAAAGTAAAATTAGATGTTTACGTAAGAACTGAAGAAAGGACTTGAAAGAATAATGATTAATAAATCTGCAGACAATAGTAATACCTCTTGGTCAAAAACGAAAAACTTTGAAAGAAGAGGTTCCCGAGATCATTCCAAATAACTTTTTCCTTTACGAAAATGTTCTACGTGGCTTCGTTAAGGAGTTATTAACGAAAAACGCGGACCAAACGAAGCTACAGGTTGCGCTGGGCGTGGCGTTGCGGTGGCGCTGGGCGTGTCCTTGCGTCTTTCGTTAATAACTCCTTAACGAAGCTTCGGAGAGCATTTTCGCAAAGGAAAAGTTTATTTCAAATGACCCCAGGAACCACCCCTTTCAAGATTTCCTAACATTTTTAGGACATCCCATATACCGAAAGAAATTAATTTATTGAATAATTGAATGCATATTTACAATTTCAATAATTGTAAATTAAAAATATTGATCAAAGTGAGCACCATTGGAATGAATATATTGCAAGAGCGCGCGTAGAGAAGCGAACAGCAGAGCTGTCGAAATTTATACATCGCAAGGAAACTGTTCCCTTTCGACGCAAAAATCAATCCGCAAAAATGATCACGATCGGTGGCCGGTCCGGTAAGTTCGATGCGAATCGACCGCCCGAGGACATACCGAAGAAAGGAGCATCAGCGAAAGAAGAAAACGGCCACCGACGGTCTAACAGGTTCGCAGAGACATTTAAAAGCAAGAGCCGCGACAGCATCTGCAATTCTCACGTGTCGGGAAAGTTGTCAGCCAACCAGTTGCGCGCATTCTCACTGCACTTCATTCCGGGCCGCCGCTGCTGGGTCAAGGTAAAACTTTTCCGAAAGGAAACTTAGAAAGCGCCTTTGAAAAGGGGTACGATAAGTTTGTCAGAGAAGTTGCTCAGAAATGTTCGCAGCTTTTCTTAAGATCCCCGTCCGGAGAATAAGCGGAAACCTTTTCTTCTTCGGCTAAATGCGAAATTTCTGCTGCTTGTTCCTTTTTCCCTCTCTCGCTCTCGCTCTCTCCCTCCTATTCGGTTAGGGGCTACGACGAAATCCACTTTTCTTGAAAACCTCTGCTCTTCGGGGACGCACTGGTCCGTTTACTTTCAGGTCATAATTAGACCACTTGGTTTGCGGATTTTATTTTGCGAACGATCGGTACAGACACAAACGATTTTGAATTATTATGCTGCGGATCTTTATGCGGAACCTGAATTGCAACGAACTGGAGTAAAATAGAAATTTACTTTCTTTCATAACGTATACGAAGTGTAAAAATATTTTACATTATTTTAGAAAAATAACAAGAACAAATAAATAAATTTATTGAACAATTTCTTATGGATGCATCTCCACTAGTGTTGAAATAATATAATAGTATTACTTTTAAATCCTTCTACTGTAAATTTGGATACAAATTTTCGTTAATCGTCGTTCCCAAAACCATTATTAATGGAAACAAAATATTCTCACGAAAGATTGCTTGAACATTCACAATCACATTATAATAATTCCCTCATTGTGCAGCAATACAAATGGAACCCAATTAATTATGTCCACCTTTTTAAGCAATTCAATCCAATCCCATAATAATTACTTTTCATATAGCATCAACGTTTATAATAGCATCAATTGGCCATAGTTCATCTGAATGGAAATACGTAATTTAATTACTCTTCCACTTTTGGGGAAAAGACAACGGACGATGGTGCGTATTCATCATCTTTTTTCCGAAAACGAAGCAATGCACTTTTTTACGAAGATTTACAGATTTAAACTAAATTCCTGAATTGTTCTTTACAAAATAGTTAAAACTTTAGGTTACATTAAAAGTACCGATAACGTTTTCAGCGATGAAAATTGGGAATGTCTTTGACCATTTTTTTCTATAAAACAAAGCAGGAGAAAGAGGTAACAATATTGCGAAAAAATTCGCGCAAAAATTACACTCTTTGAAACGTGTGTTTTTCTAACGTGAAAGTGAAAATTGGTATCTACGTTCGATCGAACCAGATTGAATTTCGGAAATGAAAGCTCTCTCAAACTCACGTCGAATAGCATGTCACGAACATCGACAATCCACTGCCAGTAAACAGTTAAACACATATCACTGCGGCCCGCAAAATTAATTGCCTACCAATTCGCGAATGCTATAGCATTATGAAACCTGAAACACCGATTTTCCGGCAGTTACATTTTTCCGCGTTTTTACAGCCGCGCCACGATATGAACGAGCCAATATTAAATTTTACCAATCAGTATTGTTGCCGACGCTGTGCCGCTGATTTACACTCGCGACAATGGCCGCACTACAATCTACCCAGCTTTTTTCTGCTCGGAAGAAAATTTGTACAACGCGTGCCGGAAATAGTGGAACGAACTGGAACGGGGTGATTTAAAGTGAAAAAACATGTTGCCCGAGCTTGAAAAGACACACTCAAATTTTTAGTTCGAGGCTTCGTTTTTAATTGCCCGCGAAACAATCCCAAATTGAATTTTTTGACGAACTTACCTCGTCTCATAAATATCTATTTAGTAGTCAACGTTCATTTTAAAGGAAGGAGAAATCCTCAAAGTTACAGTCGAAGTGTCTAGTTCATTGAATATATCAAAAATTGTATTTAGTAATATCAATGAAAAACTTTTCGTTTTTAGTTATTTTTTTACGAAAAATTCACCGACATATTGGTGACGTTCTTCTGATTAAAACGAGTCCAAACACGTCACAATTCAGAACATAGTTGCTCGTTCAATTGGCGATTTAGTAGAACCTCGATTATCCAAACCGATCTAGAGCGAGTAAATATTATCCAAATTGGGTTAAGTTTGGAGTCGCTGCAATCAGGAAAATGTCAGAAAACTGATGACGATGTTTTGGTGACGTTCCTGTAATTTGTTTAAAAAACATTTCTCTGTCCACACGGAGAAGGAACTTTGCATTTAGTCGACTAGCTCGCGACAGAACTTACATTCTCTTGACACGGATCAAGTTCTCTGTTGACAACGTTCGTTCATTTTATCCCGTGGCCGTCATATTTTGAATTATTCAGCCGTCCGATTTTCGCGGGAACATCGAACGGTTTTCACGAAGTGAAAGAGGATACCGGCGGTTAAACATTCAGGCGATTATGCTTGGCAAACGCCGAGCTCTAGGAACGCGAAATAATTAAAATTTTGAGCCACTTAAAACGGTGAAAACGGCCGAACAAAAATACTCCGGCTACCCGCTGCTGCTTTATGAAATTAACGAGTCGCTACACAATGGCGACGCTCCGCCAATTTCCAGAGTAACAGGATAAACCCTTAACGAGCCGAGTATCGTTATGAAATGTCGGTACCATGTTTGTGCCATTAAATTTCTAACGACGTGTATTTTCAGATGAAAGGGGTTAACAGTCGTGTGAACGATTATTTGTTTCCTGTTTGTGCTCCCGGAGCGGATCGGAAACCTAACTGCTCTAGTGACAGGATAATTGCTGAAAATGTACGCTTTCCTTGAAAATGTAGGGAAGGGGTGGTAATATAGTAAAAGAAAAGTATTTTCAGTGAATTTAATATGTCATTTTTGGACCTCTTACTAAATATTTAATTTGTACGCTTGCAATTAGTTTAAAGAAACATCAAGTAAAACGATGAATCTAAAATGCAGTGCAGCGGTGTTCCAAAAATTCTATTTATTATTCCATATTTACGCGACTAAATAAATGTGGCAACGGGCCCTGGATTACACCTTTGAAATTTCACAAATGTTGAGGAGTGTGTCAAAAAAGCAAATTTGAAATGGAAATATCAAAGAGTACATGTAGTTCTGCACCCCCGTATTTTATGATTTAAAGGATCGCGTTTAAATCAAGTGTTACAAGCTCCCGGTAATTACAACGTCCTTTTCAAAGTTTGAAGTATGCAATTGATTAATCGAAAATAAACGAAGAAATAAGTAAGAGAATAAACGAGACAATTTTTGTGTACGAAGATACAACTACCGCCCGTGGATCTTTATTTAAAATAAAATGTTCTTCGCCAATTACAAGATACAGAAGCCAGATAAAAATTTCTTTCGAAATTGTCTTAGTGTTTTTACTGTTTCACTGATAATAGTTTGGATGATGGAGGAGTGGCTACGGGAAGCCCTGCACAGCTCAATGATTCAGTAAGAATGTGGCGCTCAAATTCGTAAAATTCTTTGTAAAAGCATTCGCGCAGACGGCAACGGAGAAGTTAGGAAGTAGACCCGATCGGATAGCGTCCGAGGTAATTTTCAAATTCTATTTTGAAGCGGTCGGTCCCCGTTTGCTTTTTTCTCCTGGTGGCGGACAAGCATTCCTTTCCGTGCGTAACAAAATTAAATTCTCCGTCGACGGATTGGTAACCGCCGCATTCTACCGCACGCGGAAAAACTAATTGCACGCCGGGGCTCGTCTTCAATGAATTTTCCTGGCCATTATTCAGCGGAGCGCTGCCGGCGAACGAAAAAACCGGTTAAGCCGTGCGTCATTTCGTGAAACCCCATGGCAAGAACGGAAGTTGATTGACCATTCGCGTGAAACCATAAATTTTGATAATTGTCGGTCCCCCGGGGCGGGCTGCCGGAACGCGCCCGTCGAGAATTATTTCTTTCGAGCCGCTTTTCACGCGGATTACCGCGTGAAATTTTAAGTAAAACCCATCGACCCAATTTGTTGATGGAATAAATCCCCGGCGAACTGTCTTTTATACTTTATACACGATTTCCTCGCATAAAAATTAAATATCTTTTAATGTCCTTTTTGAATAATCGTTTTTTCTATCTTTTATGGTCAAACAAAATCCACTGACGATTTCAAAGCTAGTTCACTTTGCCTGTAATTCCACAACGCTGCGCATAAAACTTGTTCTCAAAGAGAACATCTGCAAACGATGAAGTTTATGCTATTTTTCCTGATGTGGAACTTTTGTAGAACCCGGGAAAAAGTCGCTGCTTTTTTTCTGGCTGGCAGAGAACTTTTGTGCGAGCATATTGTTTTCATACTTTTTTATCTTTCGGGGTGAAAACATCACTTAAATATTAAGTGCTCTTCTACATATTAGATACGTGCTTCAGAAACAATAAACAATATAAGAAAGATTATAACAATATTGTATAACATCGCCATTGTGTAATTTTATATAATAAGAAAATGCGTAAGTAATGACAAGGTGTTGCTAATTAGTAATTGTACCAATAATTTTAAACTTCCAGGGTTCGAGGGGATGAAGTATGCGAGCGAATAAAAAGCAGAAATGGTCGAGCCGCGTGTCCGGTTTCTCATGGCAGGAGAGGCGAGTGATTTTCATGGGATGAAAATAAACCAGCTCGAGGGGCTTCTTGACGCGGTACGGTTCGAGTACCTAAAAACTTTCTTCACGATAATTTTCCGGAGCGATCCTTCAAGCGAAATCCATTTTCGACCCTCTATTTTTCCGCGGCTAGCCGGTACACGACTCCCGTTCTTGCTGCCTACTCAGCTGCGGTCAGTTTCAGTCGAAGAGAAGTTGTCCTGCGAAAGAGTCCTGCGGGAAGGACCTCCATTTTCCGCGACGACGGCAAAGGGTGGCAGCGTGGAGTGGCAAGCTACGCGCACCCACCGACGCCATTCACCCGTAACAAAAGGCAATCACCATAGAAGTGCCGGGGAACTGGAACCAGCAGCCGTCATAACTTATCGGAATCGCGTCGATATTTTGCCGACGTATTTCGCCCGGGAACCGGATGTCCCGACTCGACGATGTCTTAGCGATGTGTACATGTTAAGTTACGTTCAAATCACCGACTCGCTATTCACTGTTTACAACGATGAGAATTTACGGTGACCAGGCTTCTCTGTTTCAATACTTTTCTTTTTCGTTTCTCTCTTTGACGTTCTCTTCGTGAATGACGCACATTCATTATTCTTTTTCTCGAAAACAAGACAATGCAGTTTTATGTAATTTCACAGGGTTGATTGTGCGTATTTGAACTACATTCCTGAATTTTTGTATGGGACAGTTTATACTTTACATTGAGTTACATTAAAATCTCTGATGCTGCTTTCATATGAAAATTGAGGATGATCATTTTTCACATTCACTATTTTTTTTTCTCGAAAACAAGACGATGTACTTTCATAAAAATTTACAAGGTTTGCATATTCAAACTACATTCCTGATGTTTTACAAATAATTACCAGCAGAATTGTATTAAATGATAATTTTTACCTAATAGATTCGGGACACGTTCTTGCAAAAATGAACGAACTTCTGATATCATTTCGACGATTGACCTTTTTGATGAGACATGATCACGTATTACTCGTTAAAATATTAAGACCATTCTCCAGGGAAGAGCGTTCCGTTTCAAGCAACTCGCCGACGTCCCCAGATTCTGTATCGTGTGATCTCCATAAAACCAGTCGATAGTATCGTGTTCGCGCGCGTATCGAATTTCCAAAACCTAACGAGGCGACCGCAGCATTTTCTCGAAACCCGGTCTTCTTAACGGAGACTTCTTTGAGAGTCTGTGGGGGCCTTTGTGCGAGGCAGGGCCAAAGGGAATCAATTATGACGCTCGGATTTCTCCGAGCCGTTTCTTCTCGCGATTACAAGCAGCACTCCCTTCTTCAAATTACTCGTTTCAATTCCAAACAGGACAGACACTGTTGCAAACGGGCCACCGGTCCGCTCTGTTCCCACTAATAACGCCTCCATCGACATTCAATAATGTCTCCGTGGACGATTCGATTCCTCGGCCACTCGAATGGAAGACCCTCCATTCCTCGTTGTATCGCGGACCGATCCTTCTTACGGGGGTGGGTCGAACGTCGCGAATAATAAACGAGAGAACATCTTTTGACGGGAGAGACGGTCGACTTTAGTCAACATTATCAGACACGAGTAGATCGATGTAATTGCTCGGGCCACGATTTAATGGTCCACTCGACACCTCGCCCTTATAATCGGTCCATCGTCCGACGCTACCTCGGTAAAAAGCCTCCTCCCACCAACCAGAGGATCGTTACTCTCGATTGGGGAAGTCGATGTCCCGCCCAGCTTGCTGGAAGACGAGAAGCATCTCTTTATGGGACACTCGCGATTCCAAACATGGTGGCGGCATAAAAGGGACAATTTATTTAGTCCCAATCTACTCACAATATTAACACTAAGCCTACGATAACATTAACATATTAACACTAAACCCCATCGAAAGTGACTAATGTGTATGGTAGTATAAAAATAACAAGATTAAATTTAAAGAATAAAATTTAAATTTAAAGAATAAATTTATTTATATTTTGTGCAATTTTTACTATAATATATACGGAGTTATATTATATACGGAGTATGTATGGAATATATACTATAATATATATATGGAGGCAAAAAATGTGTTCAATCAATTTCTATGGAAACACCTTTACAATCACAATAATTGTCAAATAAAATATCTAAAATGGGCCATTTGACCCCTCGTGGTAGGTTTAGTGTTAAAGGGTGCTGCTTCATTAAGCTAACTTTCTAATTCATTATCATCATCAAAATTAACGGTTCCCAAACTCTTACTTTTTATTCGAATATTTTTTATAGAATGGTAATATTTCTGAACAGTATAATAGAAATAAAAAGGACAAACTTTGAAAACACTAGTGTGCCTCCAGTTCATGCGTCCCTTTGGATAAACCGTCAAATTCTCCGTAAAAAAATATTACTCTCAAATCAGTTTGTATAATTCAATGTTTTAAGAAGACATTTAGAAAACATTTAGATTTAATGTTTACCGCATTATTTTTTGATAAATCTGGTTTCTGTTTGAAAAATTCATTAAACTGTTTACAATTCCCATCAAAGTTGAATTTCGTATAAATGCATACTTTCATTGTTTCGATTTTTAACTGGGTTTTCTTCATTGGTGCACATATTGTTCGCTAATGAAAATACTTGTTCAGTGGGGGCATTAAATCCGGGTAGACATGGCAAAATTCCGTGAGTTTTGTAATTGTTAAAGGGTACGTGTTTCATTAGCTTTTACTGCGAATTATTTAAAACATTTCATCCCTTGTTGGCAAGATTCGTCATTTACCATTATTCGATCTTTTCACCCATGACACAATTTTCAATATAGGAAATTTCATCAAATATATTATTTTGATTGAAATCATTTATATTAGCCTCCGGTGACTGGAAATTAATTCACAAAATGAAGGACAAAATGGCCATTTTAAATACAGAGAGTGGAATGTGCTGTATCCTGTCTGACCATTGCAATCAAATTCTACTGGCTACAAACACAAACTTCCAAACTAAATTTTCCCAAAAGTAGAGCATTCGATAAAAACATTTGTACATTTCCGACTAATTCCTTCGCGTTGAATAATTACTATACAGACCGTGTCACCGATTACAGGACGCGTTGTAAATTCTGCATTCTACATTGATACATTCGCCCTCGTATACATTTCCAAAATTGTTGAATGGATCTGATTTGTTCGTCCCCATTATTTGTGCGTCTATCTCGGCACGGTTGTAAATATTTATTAGTTTTAATACGGGACGCGCGATTCCGCGTGTAATTTGTTCAAATAAGTGTGACAGCCTTCCGCGAGGAAATTTGTATGAGACATTGCATTATTCAAGTTGGTCAAGGTTTTTAGTACCTGTATAACGTTTTCAGCGTCAGTATGTCTCAGTATGTTGACTACGTCGAGAGCACAAAAAAAAAATTGAACAATATTTCACGGAACGAAAGATGATGGACGTTCAATTGAAGATATTCCCAGAAACTATCACGAGCCTCTGACAGATCAGGGTCAGATCTGAATTATTAGGTCGGTGAATATCAAATGTCGCTTTTATCGATTGGTCGATTGGATTATACTTTGTGAATGGAAGTCCTTTGCAAAATCACTGCAAAATTTAATATCACATCTTACTGGTACATTTTGAACTATCCACAATTTAATTGTAATTAAAAAATACGTGATCAACTCAGATAAAACATGAATTTCAATTTTTAAGAGTGTACTAAACTGTAAAATTTAAAAAAATTATTTTTGGACTCTTTAGCGGCAAAATAAATTCTTAACTCTTAACTAATAATTGCTAATCAAACCTCTCATAACTCAAATATATACTTTTAACAATTGTGCGTGGGTTTTTCAAGTCCACAGTGATAAGTAGACTGCGGATCTTTATGCAAAATAAAGATTGTCTGCATCGATTGCAAGAAATAGAAACGAAATTGGGTGATATTTCATCCTTTAATGATTGTAATATAGGAGAAATCATATATTGCCATCTTCAATTTTCAAAATTTTCCAACAATTTCGAATTTCATCTACTCAATTTTGCTATAAATGCATAAAGATCCGCAGTCCAGTGATAAGATAATAAAAATCCAAATTTCAATGACGACAATCATCGAGGAACGAAGTTTCCGTATTTCGACCCGGAAATCTTATCGCACGTTCTTCGATAGTTATTATATTTCCCGTTGTTGCCACCGCAGTAAATCCGTCGCGAATCGAATCCGGCGGCTTTAACTCGCACATTCATTGGCGAAGCAATTTCGACTTTATCTCATTTCGCAAGAATTATTATCGTCGAACAATTTGGATGCAGCTCGGCACGCGCATTACTCGACCAATTGTTCACGTCATTTCAGCAATAACGGCGCGCACGCAACGCAGTAAACATTAACAATCCCGTGTAAATATCGGCTCCGAATCCCCGCACCTATGTATTCAGCGGAGCATAACTTACATCCTTGGATGTTAACAAATTCATCGACAAATCGGGCACGATTTGTTCGTGACAAAAGGAATCGCAGCGATTGCAATCGAAGAAACGAGATTTGAAACCGCGGCTGAACGCACGAAAATCAGCCATTATGTATAGTCAGCTCCCTGCTGACTTTGATTGTTGACCCGTAGAGGTCATCAACGTGCACAAAACAAGACGCGTCCGTGAAAAACGAATAATTTTTTCTATTTTTTGCGTGCATTTCTATTGTTCGTTTTCTCTTTGTTTTCTTGTATTAGTGATAAAGTGATTATTAAAAAATATATACACCCCCAAGTCAGTTTTCCATTTGACCCTCTTGCAATTGATGCGGATTAAGAATTTTGATTTCTATTTTGCATAAAGATCTGCGGATGAGCAATTTTATTTCGAAAATCTGCAGTCTCTAAGCTACATTTTAAAATAATAATTTACAAAAGATTCTGATCCCTTGTGTGGTTCTATAAAATCATTTAAATATGTTTAAATGTAAATTATTTAAACCAGTATTTTGTAGCAAAAAAAAAAATACAGCAACAATTGATCGGACGTGAATGTATGATTATGTAAAACAAGTACTTGGAAGAAGAAACAGACATCAGCGCACAGACACCTGCACCATGGTTCAATGAATACTAAATTTTTCCCAAAGAGCTTGGATGAAGAAATTTCAACGTGTTTCTCTTTTTTTGTTTTTCTCCAGGGCGAAGAATCATGCCGGCCTCGTCCCTGCTATCAATAACGAACCACCCTGTGCATACACAACAAAATACAGCACACTTCCGGTGATAAATGTTCGAGATGATAAGACAACATCCATCTCCGAGTGAAGCTAGATGTTGCGGAATGCTGGAACACGGGCAAGTATAATAAAACGCAGCCAATTTTCGAAAATCAAAAATTTCCTTGTGCTGTACACGAGAGCCTGAGAACTGGGTCGGACTATAATTCTCGCTTACGTAAACATACAGATGGTTTATATGCGAGCGAATGTGTGAGCTGTATTTTTCAACGACGACATTTTCTGAAAAATAGTGCTAGTTGACTCTGTGATATTTTTGAAAATCCCTTTTTTGTAAGTTTATTTGTAACAGATTTTTGATCAAATATGTTAGAGTATTTATAACAGGGAAATGATTACTTTGATAAAGTATTTTCGACAAATAATTTAGAATTCTTTTATGTATTATTTTAAAAAAGAAAAGAAAGAAAAGAGAACGTAAAACAAAGAAAAGAAAGAGAACGTAACACAATAAAGAAAGACCAACTAATTGGACGTATTAATTAACTGGTATCGTTATTATTAAATCTACCAGTTAGTGGTCGCTTTCATATGTTTCAGAGCATAATCAATAGAAAACATTCCACCAGAAATTATTAAATAAGTAAAGTGTATTGAAACTCGTACTATAAGAAGTCATGAAAAATCCAAATAAAGTCGATCTCGTCATATTCATAACGCAGCATATACCAGTTCCTTTCCATGTTCGATAAATATTAAAGCACGTTCATAAATATTTATGAGAATATTTATTCTCCACACAAATTTCTGTGAAACTAAAATAAAATTCAGAACAAATATTTTCCATCTTTTTGCTTAAGAAATTGCAAATAACAAATGATCGATTCGCAACGTGTGCCCGTTTGGAAATTTCAGAACATTTCTTTACTTTCGAGAAAATCCCAAGTGTCTCGGGAACATTTTCGAAATTTCAGAGCCGTGACCACAACGATAGCGGAATTGTGAATGAGGTGATTGCTTCTGCGAAAATAAATTGAAAAAGTAAAACGAAATTCCCCTGTACTGAGTTTTCGCAAGCGAGAAAATCGATTTCGAAAATTTGTCGAGCACGCATGCTGTTGGACGCGACTTGGCCAGCGGGTCTGTCTATTCCAGGCTATTTCTACTTGACGTAAGCATTGTCGGCGGGCATTGCGTTATCTGCTCGCAGTCCATTTTATTGTTACATCGATTAAACTAGCGCACAAGATGACCATAAAAATCCCTTATTTTAAAGTGACGTCTCAGAGATGTCATAGATTTCTAATGCGAAGCTTGGTTATTTTTAACTTCTAATAAGCAATAAAAAATAATTTCACTTTTTGTCGATGCATATTTAGAACACACGAAATAACATACAGTCAGTCTCATAATTAGTAGCACATACTTTAAATTAAAATGACTTTCTTGTAAATGAATCAGACGACCTCAGATGATTTTGCCAAACCACATTCATTAGTTTACTAAACAAAAAGTGTGTCCACTCTCCCCCAAAAATCAATTGAGCTTGTTCTTGCAAATATTTACCGCATGAACCAATTTGTCCGAACAGAAAAACGGAAAGTGTAAACAGAAAGTCTAATTATTATTTCGCGCGAACACGAGTCGCGAAATCCGATAATATCGACGCCCGAGTTTTTCCGCGATAATGACTTTCCGGTAAATTAGAATCGATAAGCGGCGTCGATATACCATTTCTAGATTCCGGCTAACGATCTTTTTGCGTCCGTCGAAGTCAGCCAAACACGGCCGACAAAAACAGGACGCGGATCACCTAGTCGAACGTCGCTTTTCATTTCGGCCCGCATAAAAATCTTCGATCAATTTCCCCGCTCTCTCTCTCTTTCTCTCTCTCTCTCTCTTTCTCGTCGATGACACTGTGTAATTACCAACGAAAATGGTCAACAAGACAGAGCCCAACACACACATAGATGTTTCAGCCCGTTGCACTGTGGGACTAAATCGTGATTGCGAAAATTGGGAGGCTGCAAGAAGTACAGAAAACAAAATTGGACGAGTAACTCAAAAAATTATTGAACTCTTTTGAACAGACTGCGGATTTTTATGCATTTATAGCAAAATTCAGTACAGTGTTCCCACGATTGTTGTGAGAACCTTGGCGGTATCGAATTTCAGGAAACGAAATGGTGCTACGTTTTTTTACGTGTGTGTGTGCCGAATAAGGATTTCTTGGATAACTTTTCCAAGTGTAAACTACGATCCTGGGTAAACAACAGTACTAAGCGCATACCAGAGAATGATATATCGATTATCATAAAACCTCAATTTAAACACCCTAATATCTTAATTTCTTTGTAGAGTGATCGACCGCCCAAGGGGGAACCCCCTAGTAGTGGGGATAAAAAATTCACATCATACCCGAAAGTCACATCAATCGCGGGAACACTGTATATGAAATTCAAAATTGTTGAAAAATTTTTAAAATTGAAGTTGTCAATATGTAATTCCTCCTCTATTAAAATCATAGTGGGAAGAAATATTATAATATTCAATTTAGTTTTTATTTCTTGTCAATCGATGCAGACAATGTTTATTTTGCATAACGATCCGCAGTCTACTCTACAAAGTTCCCATATTTCTCTGGAAAATACATTCGATTTCCACAAAAATTGATAACTGAATGTTTTCGGTAACTCTGATTACGAGTCTGTACTTAAAATCTCAAAAGACGAAATTGCGGATCCAATAATTTCCACAAAAATGCGGTAAGCACTAATATAAATCTAATATTATTATTATTATGCATTGTACTCACTTCATTGTACTCAGCATCCATCGCACACAGAAAACTAAACTCAACTTTCTCGAAATTGTAAGCTCGTTTTTCGACACCGAAGTTCACTGTGCGATATCTACGCGACGAATGAACGCGATATTTGTGATCCCACCATTTTATTATTACCACGCTTATATTAACTTGCCGAGTTGTCGTTGTCGTTGTTGTTGTATGCGTCAAATCTTGTAATCGAGTTTTAAACCACTTCCCGATAAGCTAGAGACTTGAAACTTTAAACATAGCTCAGAACTGAGTGATAATGCAATATTAAAAAACAAATTTCTAAAAAAACTATGCATTTAGGAGATATAAACTATTAAAAATTTAACCATTACACCTCCCCGCGCGACGCTCGGTAGTACGTCATCGCGGACAGCGATCCCCACTCCGCGCGCCAGCGCTTACCTACTCCACTACGTGTTCCCACTCCGACTCATCCCCACTCCACTGGCCCACTTCGCATCGTAGGACCTCAGTTTACTTACTGAGTTGGTTAAGATCGGGTCGGGGTGAAGGGCGACAAGGACCAGGGATTCTGCTCGGTAAGCGACTCGCGGTCGTCACTACAAACCCATATGGCGGCGCCCTTACCTGTCAAAAACACTGCAATAGCTCCTGAACGATTGATCCTACAGAATGGAAACTTCGATTTGCAGCCGCCATGACACAATATTTTTCCTTTTACAAAAGATGGTTGAATTTACAGGTTGAAGAAGTGGTAATTAAAATCGATTACAAGATATGTAAAGACTATAAAGTAGAAAATAAAAAAATATATAAACAAAACTTTTTAAAAACCACGCTTATATTAAATTGCACTAAAAAGGAGAAAATAATTTTTTTACACATTAGCGACAAGAAATAATAGCGTGAAGCGCCTACGAAGATTGCGTCAATGTAGTTTAGCGCTCCACGCTTTTATTTATCATCGCTAATGTGTAAAAAATTATTTTCTCCTTTTTAGTGCAATTTAATATAAGCGTGGTTTTTAAAAAGTTCTTTTATATATATTTTTTATTGTAGGTATACACGATAAGACCTTTCTACCTACGTTTCCCCATAGAGTCATTAAGCGAGTACCCAATATAAGACAAGGGCCTAACGGAAAATTCATTTCTGGCTTTTCGCCACGTTTTAGCGATTTGGGCCCGCCGTGCATCGTTCGATCAGCTTATAAAAAAAACAAAAATACAAAAAACATAGTCGGAAAAAGACGAAAAAATAGAACACCGGCCAAAGAACGTTTTTCTGGAACCCCGAGCGTCAACAGGGAATTCCGTTGTACAAACATTTCCGAAAACTGAGTAATCCGCGGGACAGAAGCTTTTTTTTTTATCTATCCGCCCTCGAAAAATGTTTCAAGTCGAGCGATATTTATTCGGGCGATTCTATTTGGAGAACGCTGTGTTTCGGTGTCAGCGATTCTTTTTTACCGTTGCGAAAAACTGTGCTTTTTATCGAGCGATTCCGCACGCTCGACATCCGGTAATTCGACGCTGAAGACGTTTTAACGCGACGGAATCGGGTTTCGACGTTATTTCGAGTTATTTCCCAACTGTGTGTTCAAACCGCAACGCACTGCGCTGGCCGGTTGATCGAAAGGGTTCATGTTCTACGAGAGGAGTTGATTCACGAAAATTTTGCGAGGCAGTTCGCAGGCGACACGGGTGGCGAGTGGAACGACACCGACTAAAGATAGCGGAAGATGAAACTGAATAAGACAGGTAACAAGTGCCGGGACCTACCCGCCGCGAATTTATAAAGATAGCATCCGGCGCAGATGACGTTCATTAGGTTCTTTATGACGCACTTTGCGGCAATGAACGATCGTAAAAGCGTCCATTAGAGGGACGCTGCCCTACCGTGATTTATAATCTGTCTTCAGTTCGTATTTACACGTGAGCAAACCGTTTGCTGTCAATTAATCCGCGGATCCGTATTAACGGGCGCCCGCGTACGTAGCTTGCACTCACCGGTATCTGAAACAGAAAACAAAACCATTTTATAATTATTATTCAATGATATATTAGGTGTACAAATTATTTTCCAGATTTTTAGTTGTAAATAGTCGGTGAATGTAGAAAGAAAGGGCTGCGAATTAATTGACTTGTTAGTAACTAGAAATATTGTAAATTATTTGGTATGTGGAATATTTAATGTTGAAAGTGTATTTGCAATGGCTATGAAATTCTGTTTCTTTTTTTAACGAATTATTAAAATATATGCAAACTCCTGCAGGGGTAGTTTCAGAAAGAAATCGTAAAGTGGTTAATTTCCCTCAGGAGCTGCAATGCAATAAAAACAATTCTACAAAAATGAATAAAGGAAACGTACCCATCAATTTATGTAACAATGTGTATAAATAATATTTGAAATAATATTCTGTATGATTAAAGCAATGTTACAATTAAGAGAAATGTTTCTTATCGATGTCAATTCAAGTACTAAGTAGTTATGCCCAGCATTGGTCAGACATAAAGTTTCTTTTTAACACAGTATAGTTACATGGGGCATTGAAATTTATAAATAATTCCAGTGATGTGTGGTGTGACGTAATACTCCTTATTTTCTACTATGATTTAACACAACGAGTGGTAGACACATAATACATCATTATCCTTGTTTCTCGATCAACAGCAGAATAATCATAGTCAAAAAACTCTTTGAATTTGTAAACACAAAATCGTCTATTAACATAATTTAATGTAAATCCATAATAATCCATGAATAGTTCATGATAAAGCCGACGAATTAAACGACTCCATACAAAAATGACGTAAAAGTAACGTTGAATATCGCTAATCGATATTTAAAATATAATACAAGATCTCAGGTGTATCAGTAGAATAAACCGATATAGCGCAGACCTGTCACTCTTTTCTTTAGATTATATAGGAAGTACAACCCCTATTAAAATTGAAATCGATGCAGTTTCTTCTTATGGAACTGGGTCGGATATTTTCGACTAATAATGGGAACATAAGACGACTCTAAGTAGAAATATCAAGCATTGGTCAGACAAACAGCGATCCATCCATGTGGTTCAAACATTTCGCGGTTAAGAACGTATTGTAAACATTATAATTCCCAAAAGGTGAGATGGGAACCTAACATTTCAAAATTTGGAGGACTCAAATTTGACAATCCATGATGCCAAAAATTAAAAAATCCATGTTTAACAGGTCAAAATTGTTGAACAATTGTAATTGCAAGTCTAATTGTATCAGAAAGTTATATCTCCCAAAAGGACAAATGAGAACCAAAAATTTCATAATTTGGAGGACTCGAATTTAACAGTCCACGAATTATATCTCCCAAAAGGCCACAGATGCAGAATTAAAATTTCAAAGCCATAAATGCAAAAATCCATGTTCAATAATTGATCAAACTATTTCAGCTATCCGCACGAAGCATCTCGGGCATCTCGGATCGCAGCGCGTGAAAAAGTTGTATCTCTCAAAAGCCCATGCGAGAAGCTAAAATTTCATAATCCGCGGGACTAAAATTGGCGACAGCACGCGGCCAAAATGCAAAAATCCATGTTTAACAACTCGGTGCCGTGAATAATGCACGGAATATTACGACGACGGTGTAAACGGAAAAATACGGGCGGCGCTGTTCGCAGCTAGTACGGCGGCTCATATTGTCCACGCCAATGAAACAACGCGAGTGCAATTTGCATAAACACTTTCGCACACTTTTCGCGGGCACTTTGAAACCATTGAGCCCCGCGTATTACCATATGGACCGCGCGGGGCGTAACGACACGAGCCGCGACATAAATTTTTCGGTTTATGCCGCGGCGGTTTAGTTTTTCTTGAGAGCCCCTAACGCCGGCCTGCTATGGCCCGATACACTCAGTATATTGATACTTCTCTGCGTGTACCGAGCGGAACATGTCCCCGAACAGGGTCGATGCGTATAAATTGTCAGTAGATTGCACGATAGAAAATTACGACGCGGCTCCCTTCGACGCGGAAAACGTTTCTGCCCATCGACTTCCGATGCGTCCGCGTAACCAATAACGCGGATAGATGATCGTCGCATGAATTCTGGATTCGTAAAAGACCGCCGGCGAGTCACTCTACTTTTATTCGGAACGATATTAAAGGTATTTGTTTGCTTTACGACGGTAATACCGCTGCAAGGACAATTTCTCGCGAAAACATCGTACTGCGGCGCTCGCCATTTTGCGTTCCGCTTAAAAACACGTTGCATCCGTCACCGGCTCCATTCTTCAATTTTTTTTGTTGCTAAACAATATTTACCTGAAACACTAGTCTGTAAAAATCGAAACAAAATTCTATGTCTTGATTGTCAACATTTAGTTGTTTTTATTTTAGTATGTTTTTTTATTTTAGTTTTATTTTAGTAATTATTATTTTAGTATGTTATGTTATAAAATTTTCTATTTCTCACAAGAAATTATCAGAACTAGTGTTATTCGTCGTAGCGGTGAAATAAAGAAAAAAACTAGAGGTGGAGTTTTTTTATAGAGGTGGTTTCCGCAAACAATCTCTTTCGAGTGACCACGTTAAAAAATTAGAAATAACTACCTGTTACGTAACTATATGTTGTTCAAATGAGTGGAATGCAGGTTTAATATATTTATTACAGTTGAATTCAAGACTGTGGAACAATTTGAGGATAGGTCGAAGACGTGAAAAACATTCCAAAAAATTCTAAAAATGCAATTTTATGAGGAGACCCCCACAGGAAAATAAAAAAATTTGGCCTGTACAGCGCGGTGAGCTCGAAACAATTGGAGGCAAAACAAGCTTCTGTCAATCGACAGGTATTTTTCATTTCAGGAATCGGGTTCCTCGCAATTGATTGTCTGCGATGAAAAAGTGGGGGCGCGGTTGAAGTGGGGGGTAAAAGTGAACAATACAGCGACATGGCGTGTTGCGAATTGCATGGGCGACGGGGGCAAGACACCGTATGGAACAGCATGACTGCCATAAAGTATTCAAAAGGAGACCGGCTAGCGTTTTCAGTGTCGTTGGGAACCGTTGTTTGACTTATAGGAAAACAATCGTCAAATAGTCGGTATTATTCGTGCGTGATCGGTGCGGTGAAAAGCAAATTGCTAGGCACCAAATTGATTTCCCGCCATTGAATTGCCTCTGTCCTCTCCGCCCCCTGGCCCCCCTCTCATGCAAAATCTTTGCGGCTCTGTGTTGCACTGTGTGTAGCACGTGTGTAACCGAAATGCAACTGACGGATTGCATTGGGCGGAGGAATGACAAAAAAATATTCTCGCGAACAATAGAGGCTATCTTAACCATATCTACCGCTGATCGCCGCTTTTTTTCTGTCAACCGCTGACTTTTGTTGCCTTTTTTGCCGCGAGCGCCCGCTGCCAATTTCGCCGAAGACCGAGCGATACCTTTTTCCTGACGCGTGACGATCAATGTGATTTTGACGTGACGGAATTGATTGTACAAATGTACAAATTAATTTATTAAAAAGCATCTTGAAAACGATAACACCGAATCAATCTCGATTTTAGATGTTTAACCTTTGTATAGCCAACTGGGTTCCCATTTACTGCATTTCCTTCAACAATTTGTTAATGCTCCTATAAAAATATTACAAAATTTCGGTGAATGTTCATTCTTTGCTCGCTAATGTATCAATTTGTAGTCTTAAAATGTGAATTTGTGCAAATATGTTAAATACAAAAGGTTTTAACCCTCATACGTTCCTCAAAAATAGTTACATGTAAAAGTCTAGAATAATATTTCACCTATTCCTATTTTAAACTTTAAAACAACAAGTTATATTTCGTTTATAGCGTCACACTTTAAAGAAATACATCTCGCAACACAAACGGAAAGAGATGAATTATTTTACAGTACGTAAGAATAGTAAATTGATGAATTTTCACCCTGTGGAACGTATGAAGGATAAATAAACAAGTTTCAGATTCACTCCCAGTGAAAAATTCAGAAGATCCAAAATAGGATTAAAATAGTTAGAGACGTCATTGAAACTGGTCTCTTCGCAAAAATTAGCACCATCCCCCCCCCCCCCCCCACCCCATCGTCCGCCAAATTGGTTCATCTCGTTACGGAATTTTTGTGTTTGCGACATTTCCCTATTCCTGAACAATCGGATGGCAACAACCGGGTAACCCGGACGAGGCGATTAGCGTGAATCAAAAGCGGTCGACGACGTTCGTTAGCCCCCGGATGTAAACAAATTATTTTGCGGCCGTCGCCTATACACGGGGACGAGTGTTTTTCTCTGGTCTCAGGATCAAACCCGTGGGATTAAGTTCACAAAAGCGTTGTCTTATCAGGTTCCTTGCAGCCGTGTAATATTGCATTCACGACCAAATTCATAATCAGATTACGGTGTACTATAGGTTGGAGTTTCAACTTTGCGCTTAATTAGCAGGCGATGGAGCCGGTTTGCCTCATAGTGTCCACCGGGGTATCAGCCCCGATGTTTAACTTGGGCTGATCCAGAAAACTGAACTTTTTGCAATTAATTAATTCAAACAGCTTCGAAAATTTAATTAATTCCGCGCGGTCGCCCTGTCGCCATTGATCGGCCCGAGGAGCCATTATTAAAATTCGTGACAGATATACACACATATATATATATATATATACATATCCAATCAGAGGCGATACACGTTCTTCTGCATTGTGAAATTTTGCTATGTGTGTATGGAGATCAGAGTAGGGCAATAATCAACTAATATTTAAGAATAACTAATAGTGTTTTTAAATGTTAGTTATAGCAAAATAGTCATTAGTCAGAACTTTTTAATTAGTTAATGATAACTAAATGGCAAATAGTTAGTTACAGCTCTAAATAATCGTTAGCTATTGCTATTAGTGAATTAGCATCAGTCACTATTGTGCGATTAACATACATTAACAAAACAGAAGTTTTGACTAATGTCTATGCTATGACTAACATTCAAAATGACTATTGGTCATTTTTAAATATTAGTTGATTATTGCCCTACTCTATTGGAGATGTACAATCTGGTCATAAATGCTTCATGCGTTTAGAACAACAATGAGTTCAGAATCATTAAGAATTTAACTATTGAATGTAGAAAATAAACAGAAAAAAACAAGCAAGTCAAATGGAAAACTGTAGAGGATTTAACGTGTCCGAAAATCTTGTTTAGATTGATGATCTTGACGACACATTCCAAGGTCAATTTAATAAAAAAGGTATATCCTTTTCTATATAAATATATACCAGTGGCAAGGTATCGTATTATTCAGACACCTCTTACAAAAAGCAACGTTAATTACCCGAAAATTCTAATCATTGTGCATAACATAAACCTATTAAAGAAGTGACACTGTTCACGATTAGAGGAAAGATGCAGCCTTGCGTCCTGCGGTGCGTTAAGTTGACTCCCCGCAGCCGGGTCCCGCACATAATTCTTGCCGGTTCGTTCCCAAATGGTCTAAGGCTTCGGTTATGAACCCCTAATGCCCGCCAGTAATACCTATTCCTTGGTAGAGCTAGGCGGTAGGTAGCTCAGACCACCCCCGTCGACTACATTGGGGATGTCTAACGTTGGTGTTGCGAGAGGAATAAGGTGGAAAGGTGTACAGACAGTATCTGCGAAGAAGGGTGGCAGGGCCGTTGGGGTGTTGGGGAACGGAAGAGGTACCGAAGGGGTAGCTCTTTGGTTGCCGACAGTGCCTACTTTGAAATTATACAGCGTTTATGCTCTTATTAATGCGAGTCCTAGCAGATACGGTTGGAGATTGAGGAGGTTGAGTTATGACTCAGCCCTGCTCGTTCCTTGGCCGCTTTTGAGCCGGCACCGCCATAATGCCCCGTGATTAATCCCTTGGGGCACGGGCGGCTGCCAGTACCGACGGTGCATCTCTCGCCACCTTCATCCTCTTCCCTTCCTCTTCCCTCGATCCTTTCCTTTCTCTCTGTGCAGCAACCCCCCTCTCTCTCTATCTCACTTTCTCTCTTTCGCCATCTCCCTCTATCTCTCTCAGTGGCGAGCAAACCTCTCTAAGCTCCGCCAGGCCACCTATCCAACGTGTACCTTTGGGGTACCAGACCGCCGCGCCGCCCCGACGAAGATCAGTATTGCACGAGGTGTCCGGAATTTTAATACGCGGTTTCACCACTGCCAGGCATCATCCTTCGTGTCGCCCCTGCACTGTCGGAACTTATATACGGTCCCGCGCCGCGGGTGATCCCTAATTAGCTCTCGCACACCACTAACACACACGATCCCTTCTACCAATTTTCTTTCATCCCTTTGCTATCTGGGCCCAGCATTATCCTCGGCTATAGTCGGCGCTGATCACTGATGGCTGATCGAACGGGCTACCTAGAATTTTCGGGGAGTGGCTATCTTTCATAGAGACCTTCATTGTTAGACTGCAGTGCTTTATGCATATATAGCATCTATAAATTTTAAATATGGATAATTAATTCAGTGGACAGCTGTCTGCACTTTGGGAGGTCTTCAGAGGATCTAGCTATCCTCTTTTCTGGGGATCATGACTTTCAAAACTAGATCTATTTATAGATGGTTATAATTAGACTGATTTATGACAAAACTGACTAGAAGAAATATTATTTTGAGAACACATTTTTGAAAAATCTAAAAATCTCACTATACAGGGAGTCCCAAAATTCCTGAACATCCCGGAAATGGGAGGTTCCTGAGACTATTTGAAGCGATGTTTTCCATTGCAGAAATTTTATCCGCGGCTTTGTTTAGGAGTTATTAACGAAAAACCAATCAGACCAATAGACGCGAGTTGGCACAGACGGCCCGACGCGCCAACTGTCGATTGGAACTCCTAAACAATGCCGCGGATAACATTTCTGCAAAGGAAAATATCGCTTCAAATGGTCTCAGGAACCTCCCATTTCCGGGATGTTCAGGAACGTTGGGACACCCTGTATACTACTTTTAGCTGGGTAAAATGATTGGAAAAATAAATAAATGTCTATGTGGCTGCTGTGTCTTACTATTAACACAGATAATTTGTATTTTATATAAAAATCTAAACTCATTTCATTTTATTAGTTTTATAAGATGGCAGACTTCAGTCTTATAATGTAATTTCATTCCAGGACGTGATTTGTAAAATAATGTTGGATGCTGTAGACAGGTCAATTTCTTTCGGTTAATCCTGAGCTGCTCGAGTTTTGTTTGACCCACGTTTGAAGATTCTCGTGCACTTCCTAGGTTCACGATGATTCACTGCAGCCGAGTGTCGTTTATACTAAGCACAATAAGACCGGCGTGTTTCAAAGAAGTATATTTAGAGACGGATGTACAGAGTTAGTCACGGAAATGCTTTACTCTTCGTCACGAGAAACGCGATGTGTTTTGTCAGTCTCCAATATCGAATTTCTTCCAGCAAGAATTCAACATTTTTAAAAAATTTTACATTTTCCTTAGCATAATTTCCTACAACAGCACATAGTGAGCTTGATATCATACAGATTCTTAATGAGAGACATCCATGTTCTCATACACTTTATTTTTCTTTTTTAGTGTAATTTCACCTCTTAAGAGTATCAAGTCACTTAATTTCATATTGTAGAAATCCTCCATAAGAATTTTTTAAAACAGCAAGTATTTAACTTGATATCAGAAAGAATTTTAATGAGAGACACACGCGTTCTCAAACACATTTTCCTTTTCCAGTATAAAACCTCGACAGCGCGACGGAGCCCAGGTATATCCTGACCCAGAGTATTAAAATCAATACGATTTCTACCGATTGAATTGAATAAATAAAATGTTATCTTAGGAATACGAGAAAGAGTGGTCTACAAGTAAACAGCAGATCTTTATGCAAAATAAACAATTTCTACCTGATTTGCAACAAACCGGATTGAAATATTAGGTTGTCTCAAAAGTTTCTTTCGCAATACATTTAATATTGTTACATCACACAAATATATACAAATAACATGATCATCTGTTTATTAAATTTTCGTTACTTGGCAATAAAACGGACTATGTTAGGTCTGGGTTAACCTAACCTAATACTTGTGTGATGTAACAATATTAAATGTACGCATTACGAAAGAAACTCTTGGGACGACCTAATAGAAATTTATTTTCTGTCTCAATATGTTTAATAGGTTGAAATGTATAAAACAGTATTTTTTAATTCGTTTAATGGTTCTACTGTTTAAAATCTGTCTGCCTATCAGACATACCTTTAAAAAAGTCGTAAAAAATTGATGAAACTGTGGATGGTCTTGACCACCATCAATTTTATACTTGAGAAACGTATAAATTCAATCACCTTTCTTTCGCAGAAGATTGTCGTCAATTCGAGAGAACGAATTAAGCTTGCAACGACACAAAAAGAACCACCTAATATTAAGATAACCCAGCAGAGTTCGTACATACAACAGCTAACTATACTTGTCTATACTAACTATAGTTGTTCCACAAACGAAATCGCCGGAACAATCGACTCGTTAGACATACTCGAGAGTGGTCCATTAAAGAAGACTGCGGCAATCTCGCGAATGTGCATTCTAAGATTATTTCATTCAGTCAGGAAAAACGTTCTCTCTCCGAGAAACCCAGGAAAATTATATTTCAGATGGGACGATGCTGGATGATGGGTGATTAAAGATTTACATAGACGAGCGTTCCCTGTATCACATTTCGGCTTGCTCTTCATTTTTCTTCCCCTCGGTCTAACATGGAAGAAATGGGGAATAAAGGGAAAACTGAAACCGGGAGGAACAGAGAAGAAGAAGAAGAAGAAGATGGAAGGAAGAGAGACAAGATGAGACGGAGGAGATGAAGCAGCAGAAGCTGCGTTGAAAAGACAGTGTCCACGTGACTATAAATTCGTAGAGTCAAGATGTATTTATACGCAGGAATTAATTCGGCGCCAGAGCGAATTAACCTTCTATGGCGTCCTGCCAGCCTTGGACTCTCTGTTGATCCGATGGAATTTAACAGCCACGGATGTAATTAAACCTGCCGCCACTCGGGAGGAACGTCACCGAAATCTGACGTGTCCATTTTGATAAAAATTTCCCGGTGTTGCCATCATGGAAATTTTCAACCTGATGTTCAAGCTTTAGCAATTCATTGCTTTAGCGAAGTAAAAATATTCTACACCGGCTTTGCAAGTAAAGAATAAATAGAAATGTATTTCCACCCTTAACAGTCACGATTAGGCTGCGGATTTTATTTATTTCACTGAAAATTAGTGAAATTCAAACATTGTTAAAACATACAATTCATTTGGGCAAATAATAGTTACGTTTAATTGCTGTATTAAATTTGATTTACCCATAGTTCTCTTATAAACGCATAAAATTTAATAATCCGAGAAGGGCGATGTTCGCTGGCTCCGCCGGACACGAAAAAATTAGCTTATTGCTTGGCGGAGCGCGCGAAGTGCATACTCCTCGGCGAAAGGGGTCGCTCGAATAATTATTTCGAAACGGGTATTATACAAGTCCGGCACCGTGACTGCGTTAGAATAATTTTAGTTCGGGAACATTTCAAGAGCCCCATTGTTGTTCTCATAATGCCCGTGCTCTGTGTATCGTTTACGTCAGGCTGCCGTGTGCGTTGCACCGGCAGACATTGATGCAACGATTCATGGCCACGTCCATTCTGCAATCCGAATATCATTCCACCGCATCATTAACACCGTGTTACGAGACTATAGTAATTAGACACACACTCTCTCTGTGCTTGCTACCTCTTCCTGTCTCTCTCCCTCTCTCTCTCTCTCTCTCTCTCGCTCTCTCTCTCTCTCTTTCACGTTCTGATCGATTGTACTTGTAACCAGATCGTCGGACGGACAAAAGCTGGAGACTTGGTACACGATAATGCACTAACCCAGGTATTGCAGGCCGGGCCGGTGCAGCGGGACCGAAACCGGAAGTCGAGGCGATTAATTATAAAAGGAGAACGGCCCGTGATCGCTCCTTTTTAACCCTTTCGGCCTGATGGGACATATGTGTACCTGTAATGTTTCTGAGACTTTATCGAACAATATGTGTTATTTTGCACTCTCTCAGCTTGTTTGCGAAGGTACTACTACCTTTGATTAGTAATCATGACGATGTAATGTGCAAGACCATTTTTTTAAGTAATATACAGGGGTCGTTGGAGTCACAGAAAAATATATTTATTATAAGAAGTAAGAATGTAATTTCTATTTGGCTCCTGTTTTCCACAATTTTTATTTTGCATGGAAGATCCCCTGTCTAATAATAACAAACATATATTCAAATATATCTAGATCCAAATTTAAAGAAGTCAAAGAAGCTTGAGATATTTAATTATTAGAGATAATTAAAGTTGGGGTACAGAAATCTTGTTGAGCTAAATACAACAGCTAAAGGTTGAAAATGCCGAGTCACAACGCAGAGGTGCAAACAATTAAATTGTTGATTGTCTCGATAAATTAAAAAATTAGAACGGCCCCGTGGCTTTAATCCGAATATTCTCCAACCGTTGTGAAGAATATTTGTTCACATGCACGCGCATACACATATAGGATTCGCGACGATGACGACGCTTCAACGCAAGCTGCACTTTGACCCTCCTTCGGCTGAGAGCTCGAAGTGGATTTGCGCACGGCGTGTTGCGTTTCTCCTTTTCTCTCCTTCTACTCCCTCTCTCTCTCTCTTTTTTCTTTACCCTTTTTTACTTCTTCTTAAACCCGCGAGGAAATGTGCCAATTTCGGAAACGAGATTTTGAGAAGGAACTCCGTTTTAGATAGCACGGGATTTGAAACGCCGGACGCTGCATACGAATGCACCGGAGGAACTTTTACCCGCGCTCCGCGGTGCAAGATGCAACCGGGTCCCGCCGCCGCTGCACTGCGAGAACCTTTCCCGAAGAATTTCTCGTCTCGCGAGACGATCCCTGGGATCCACATTTTATTTGTATGCGATCTAGTCGCGATCGTAGTGGGCGTCCTTCGATCGACCAGGTTAATGAGAAATGTCTAGAATCCTTCGCGAGGTAAGCAGTTTTGTAGCTAGGACAAAGGACTATTTTTCTTAGCGTCTGATTCGAATAGTATAATTACTTACAGCATGTTATAACATGGGTAGACTCGCGTATTGTGTCCTTTAAAAAAAATTTATAACTCATGGAATTTTAATTATTTTTACTTAAAACCAATCATATATTCACTTCAAATACCTATGAATTATTAGTTTGTCTGAAAATAATTCCCAAAGATTGATGAAAAATGGCACTCAAAACTAGAATGTACCTCCTCAATGAGGACACGTCAATTTGTGTCCTGTATGTTATAATATTGATAGATTCGTGCTTCAAACCCTAGACTTATATTATAATATAGGTTATCAAATTATTACAACCCTTTGTACATTCTAGACTTGAGTGCCATTTTTTACCAATCTTCGGGAATTATTTTCAGCCGAACTATTCAACTCTCTGCGTTAGGATTTTGCACACGCATTCATGGGTATCTAAAGTACATACGTGATTTTTTAAAAGTGAAAATAATCAAAATTTCATTAGCTATACAATTTTGTATACAGTACGTTTTAAAAACCTTTATGTACACATATCCAAGTATCAGGTCATTAAGTATGAAACGTGACAAATAAAACACAAATTTCAAAAACATTTGTGAAGTTTAATACTTAATGACCTGATACTTGCAACCCCAAAAGAAAAACAATAAACTACAGAAAATTACATTATTAATATATTACTTATATTACTTACATACTTATATTTATATATATATATATATATATATATAATAAGTATATAAGTATATATGTATACATATACTTATTACTTATATACTTATATATTACTCATTATAATAATTTTTATTTAAAACATCGAAAAGGAGTGAAAACTAATTCAGCATTAATTTTCTGCACATGATAGACTGAGATAAATATGTAATACGAAATTAATTCTTGTACTATGTCGTTTTAAGGACACCCAATGTACGTCGTCTGGGCCGGAACGTTTAAGCCGGGGATCGATGATTGTCGCGGATAATTCACGCACAAAGTTGAATAATAATTCAATCTTGCCAATCTCCGAGTAGAATGCCTCTGCCTCATCGTACTCTTATTGTTCCCGAGAACCCGGTTCCATTCAGCCAGTCGGTGAACTAACCTTACGAATATGACTACGTCACTGCGACGACGACGACGCCGGTGTGTACATCCACAACAGAAACTACTGAAATCCTGACGTAAATACACAATGCCAAAGCTCATATTGCATACAGGTTCAAGCGGCAGACACGGGGAGTTTGGTAATTTAACCGAAATCCAGACTCCTGTTCCATTCACCACCTAATAAAGCAAAAAGCCATTAATGCTATTGTTGCCCCGGCTTTTCGGTGCTTCCGAGGAATTTCGGGGCTCGATGTTCCTTCTTCGAACTTCGATTTTAACGATACAATGCGCCCCGAGACGAGCCACCCGACTCCCGATGAGAATACCATTTTCTCGCGTTCCCCGCTAATTTCCGAAGGAAACACGAGATAAGGCGCGAATGAAATACGATATTGCGATCTGAATGTTTTGCATAGATTACAATTCATGCTCCAAAATGTGTTTCTCTGCTCAGTCAATTATCACAAAAATTTTTGCACTTTTTTTATTCGGGTCGTTTTCTTTTAAATTGACGCGTCGACTGCGCTTGATGAGATTATTCATGACGTGCTTAAATTGGGGAATGCAATATTTATTAGTGAATAAATATCATTCATTTATTGAAAGCAATTTTTTATCGAGAATGTTGCAAGCATCTTCCTAATCTTAAAGTCACAATTGTGTACATTTTCAATGTGTCAAGTCAAGGTTTTTATGCAGACCTTATTTTTATCAGTCAATTTTTTATTCATTGAAATGGACTTTTCATAAAAAATATTGTAAATAGCTTCCTAATCTCAAAATTACAATTGTGCACAATTGCAATTTTAATATTTTGGAATATACCCCGAAAATGTTTAAAGACCTAATAAGCCATCGAGCATATAACTATATAATATAATATTCTTTCACCGAATAGGAGCCCGAATTACTCTGAGATATGCAAAGTTATGTTCGATATCGACATATCGGATAACTTTGGAGGTGGGATAGACGTTTCACAATGAAAAAAATTCGAGACTCTTTAATGCTCATTAATCTGTCTAGAATTAAACTAGGGAGAAAGTAAGATCAATTTCATAGACAAACTTGCGATATTAAAAAATATTTAGAAATATGTTAATATTTATTAATAGAGATAAAAGTTAATAGAGATAAAAGTCCTAAATAAAAGTAAGAATTAAACAAGAAAAGTTTAGTTACAAAAATTGCTAAGCTATAATGAGAAACGTGTTCTTCAACGTGTACAACATGTAACTGTGAATATAAAGTATGTTGATATTCGGCTGGGAATGTCCATGCAAATAAGATAGGGTCCATTGTCTTTGTCAAAGACTGTACACAGAAGAATAAAAATAAAATAAACCTGCATAATAGTATAATGCATAAAATTTACAGTTTAATTGCAAAATTCTCAATAGAGTAAGTTACAAGAGTGATTTGTAAGGGTGTGACCAAAAATAACCGAGATTTAGAAACAATCATCAGATATTATTATGAAGCATAAAAATAATTATAGACATTGATGGAAGAACCAAACTAGATAAGTGGCCCAAAAATGACAATGTCACTTTCGAGCATACCCTAAACCCAGCCATGTTACCTAGACAATTCAAGCCACAAAGAATCGAAGATCAACGAGCACAGGACTAACAGAATAATAAATGGCCGTGCAGGTCGAAATAAATATCGAAAAAATGGCAACGTCACTTTGGTTCATAACTAAAGCCCAGCCACAATACCTAGATAATGAATTACTGTCTTAATTAATGTGTGAATTAATGTCTCGAAAGACACAAAGATTATAAGGTCCAACAAAATCATAAATCTAAGGACCAAGTATACTAAAATAAATGGCCCAAAAATGGCAATGTCAGTATTCATCATACCCTAAACCTAACCACGATACCTAGACACGTAACGACGCGACTCTTCTAATATCCACGAGCATGGTAACTAAAAACCCCAGCGTCTCCAGCGCCCATTAACCACTCCCAGAGACACAGCAAAAAGTGCGGGGTGTTTCTCTATCGTGAGAATCTGGTCGGGGGCGTTCATTAGCACACTGATTGTCCGTAACAGTGGCGATGATGGTTGATCAGAGCGTGCCGGAAGGGAAATCGGGTTTCGGGTATCAGAGATCGGGGGCGATCGTCGTGTAAAGACTTGTAAACCAGGCGTGCCACAAGCTGAGGGTGGCCGTTGTGGAAGTGGCCGCAGATAAACACAAACCCGACGAAGCGGTTTAGCTGGAAGGTAGCCTAACCTAGGGGCGCTTGCGCGGCGTAAGGCTTACAGCAGGGGGTTTGGATGCAGGGCGGGGGGTTTCTTCTTATCGGGCCAAGAAATATATTGGGTTCCGGTTCGCGTTACGTACGATCTGAAACCTCATATAGTAGGCGTGTTCGCGTAATTAAGCCGCAAGAGATTTGCATACGATCCGACAGATACACACCGTCGTCGTCGTCGTCGTCGGGCCGTCGAGCAGGTCGCGTGGTTGCAAATGCCATCCCGGGGAGAAGAAACGACTACACCCCTAGCTTCTGCCAGACAGCGGTGCTGTGTTAAACATGTTTTTGCAAGGGTGTCGCTACGTAAAAATTCTTCAATTTAATGGAAGTTCGCCGCAGCGGAGCGGCCGGATGTAATTAACGCGGAAACGTCGCCGGGGACAGTGCGAACCGTTTAATTGGATGGCTGGAATTGTAAGAAGCTTTGGGGGGAGGGGCCAACTGCATTCTGACCTTTTTGCGAACAAGTAATTCCCTTTGTATGGTGTAATTAGTGTGGCCCCGGAACCTCTTTTTCCACGACGTAACCGGATCGCGAAGTCTTGAAAGGATTTTTTAAAACCCGACCCTCGATTGCTGTCTTCGACGCTGCGAAATCCTCTTCGGCGTTTAGGCTACTGCTTTTGATGCAGTTGTGATCTTGATTCCCGGGGGTATTTGAAAAATCACGGTTCAGTCAGAGTGCGATTACCGCGTTTTCGATGCTGGTTTTCAATACTTCGATACCGTTTTTATTAATTGCAACGTGGAAGTGTTATAATTAGACTTCGACTTTCTATGCAAAATTGAAATTGTTCGTCCACAAAATGTCTCAAAAAAGCTGTACTTTCTTGAGGGGACTCCTGAGGCCATTTGAAGTAACATTTTCCTTTACGAAAATTTACTACGTGGTTTTGTTAAGGAGTTCTTAACGAAAAACACGCATCAATCCGAAAGTGGTTACAACTGGCGGATTGCGGTTCAGCCAATGGCAAATCCACGCTCAACTACGTGCGGTGGTGAACTGGTATTCGCCCACAGTAGTCGCGCTCTGATTGGTTGATGTTTTTCGTTGATAACTCCTGAACGAAGCCACATAAAACATTTTCGTACAGGAAAAAGTTGCTTCAAATGACTCCAGGAAAGTATACGGTCTTCTTAAACGATTATTTGTTCAGTTACTGTGCATATAGAGCTGTATGGAATACATACGCATAGTCTTATTGGAGTTAAGTAATTCATGTCAATTTCGTATTACGAAAAATAATTGTCTATAAACATGTCAACAATTTTCTAACATACAAAAATTCAAGTTGCAATTGCTTTACAAACTTTTGCTAACGGTATATCGTTTTTCCGGCTCGCGCGCAGAAATAAATAATGCAGAGTCCATAAAACGACTCTGGAAATAAAATCAATGAATTATCCAGAAGCTGATAAAATGTATTGTACAGTAAATTAGCATTCCCGATGCAAATACACGAGCAAACATGTGAAATGCCGAGCGTTAAGAACATTGTAATGATATCCTACGAAATCACTGTGGGAATGCGTTTATTTTTGAAAGAGGAATCGCGCAACGAAGTTTATGAAACGAAAACAAAACATGCGCTACAGCAATTGAAACTGCGATCTTCAGTACCGGGTGTAGGTTTGCAGAAGAGATTTTATCAAACTTTGCAAGAGCGGAATTTTTAGAATTCTGTCAGTGCTTAGTTGAATAGACATTTAGGTCGCCTTTTTCTAGGGAATCGATCAATGGAAAAAGGGCAGCGAGTTGTGAAACCGCTGAAACCTACGTTGTAGGACTAAAACAATCGAAAAGCCAGCTGATCAAGTGTGTTCGATAAGGGAACTGCTTTCTGGGAGGGAGAACTTCGAGTCTGAAGCTTTTGTGACCCAGAACGCAAATTCTCCTTGCAAATGGAAAGCTGAATCGTTCATAATCAAATTATGCAAACTCCATTTTATTAAAGAATAAAATATTGTTCTTTGTGCATGCATTGATTGACTTATGCATCAGGGAAGTTGTAACTTAACATTCATACTAAACAGAAAACTAAATTATTTTCATTATATACAGTAGGTACAAAATATATTTAAACACTAAATTTCCGATTCGGTTTGAATTCTAATAATTTTGTTTAAAAAAATAGTATATTTTAAAGCCCGAAGAATGTACTTACGTAGATTATTTTTTTAGGATATTTGTGTATGATATAAAACGTGAAAAATTGAGAAATCGTTTTGGTCGAAAATGCTACAAATTGAATGGTTTGTAAAAGCATAAAAGAATTTGTTTTTGATTGTATTTATTACAGATTTGGAGATTGAATCTATTGAATCTGTTCAATTGATTGAATTCCTTTAGCCCTACTGTTTAAAAATTAATCTACGATTTTTTTTGGTTATTTTAGTAGGTATTATATTATATTGAATAAGATAATAACAATTTTTATGTTGCACAAAGATCCGCAGTGATAATTATCCCAAAATTAGTATTGCGAAATCCTCAGTCTAATCGCTTCCATCAGGTGTTTCTCCCGTTTCCGAATGCCGGGAGAGACCGCAGGCGTCGATAAAAGCGGGGCCACCCGGTAGACGTTTCCAACAAGTGTTATTCACAAAGCACCGAACGTGCAAACACAGTAGCCTAATTCGGGGCTGCATAGCGCGACGAGGCGAGAGCCAAGCTGTTGCGTTCCAAGCAAACTCCAAGCAGTCGACCGTCAACCCTCGAGAGTGCACACAAGCTGAGGGTATCAGGGCTGAAAAGTGTCCCCATCAAAATTCGAAACGGACCATCGATTCCCGTGGGATACGCCATCAACGTTTCCGCATTACAACTGTAATTTTCCTAGTTCATTAAATCGATAATCCGGGATCAACGGATCGCGTTAATTGGGACGGGTCCTTTTCAACAAATCGACAACTCTCGTACCAACCCGCGCACCGTTTAGGGGATGAGAATCGTTCCGAATGATTCATAAAACGTGGACACATCCGATCGATGTAAGTCCGAAATATAAAATGCTGCGGGACGACATCTGCCGCGTCCATTAGCTCATGATATCAGGTAATCATTAGCGGGGGCCAACATGTAGAATTTACTGGCTCGTTAGTACGACGTGCCCGAGTACATATGTGCGGGGGCGTGCGCTCGCGAGAGCCCCCGCGTGCAATAGTGCATATATATACATATGCCGACGGCATTTACAAACGCAGACGTCGCACTGCACCATTTCTCCCGGGCTATAAAGTTTCTTAATTTATACTTGTCGATACCGTTGACCGAGTAAAACCCGTTTGGGGAATACGTTTAGGAGTAAACGCAAAAAATAACGGTCCACGGAGTGCGCGCCAACACCGAGAGAAAGGAAAGAATGGAGAAGTGCTCTCCAATTATTCTTAACCGGGCGCACTTTATCGAGGAAATATTCGAGCCACTTCGATATCCGTGTTTCAACACTCGACGGACCGGGGAAACGCGGAAAACGCTTCGACGGACGGCGGAACTCTAATCCATGGATTAGGCTGGTGCACACTATTAACCCTATCGGGGCAGATTCGCCATCGAGATATTCAACAGAATATGTACATTCATTTTCTTCAAACCGAAATCAAATTTATTTTATTGTAGACTGCGGATTTTTATGCATTGTACCAAACAGGCGTGGTTTACTTGATTTTTCTCCATCACCAGGATTGAACTTTTTTACTTCGTTGCTAATAACGTTTCATAAGAAGAATGTCCTCTATTATTTTTTTTTTATGAAAGTTGTGCTGATTGAAACGAGCCCAAGCATGACACAGTTCGACCAAGAACTGTAAGACGATAATGTTTATTCGAAATAAGAAAATCCCTATCCCCTTTTCTTCTTTCGAAGTTCTCCGCTCGAATTTGTTTGATCTTCCACCTTTTCTTTCTCGGGAATCTTTTTCTAAATGAAACGTAAGTGTGAACAGTTCCAATTGGAACTGTAAATGTTCGTATTTTAATATTATATAATTATATAGTTTTATATTTTATATTAAAATAAGCCTGAACGTTCTGCATCCTTCCCAGTGTGCTTTTTGTTACAAGAATTTGAATAAATTGTAAATTGTTGTTCGAATAGTTTTGCTACTGTATCCAATGTACGTATTTTAATTAAATAGGCCAATGCTTCCTCCGAAACAGAAAGTTTCCACCACCTCCGGCCGAAATTTTTGCCGAAGGACCGCGTTTTATGTTGTTTTCCAAGTTATCCTCTTTTTGCTCTCGCGGGAAGGAGTTCATTAACGCGCTCGCGGATACGGCGGCTACTCTGTTTTTCCTTTTCGGAAACACGTTTTTCGGGGTTTCTATGGTCGTTGGATACGCTGGTTTGGTATAGCGCCGGAGAACGCCCGTGCCGCGAGCATCGACCGTCTCCCTGGATACAAAACAAGTTATTGTGGTACTTGATTACACGATGAGGTAAATTCTGGAAATCTAATTTAATGGGAGAATGAAAACACGCAATTTTGTTACGGTCCCGCGAAGTTAAATGGTAATGAGTGGCTTTCGAAATTGCCGAGTTTTTTCGGCGGCCCGTCGTCTTGCTTTATTGCGACGTATGTTACTAACAAACCGATTCGGCTTGTTTATAACCGTTAACGCGGGTTTGTAATTGCTAAACTATAGATCTTTATGCGTATAAAACCAGCCAAATCGAATTTTTTTCTCGCTCATTGATTCCAGAGTTAACTTCAATCATTTACAATCAATTAACTTTTATTATATTTGATTACATTTATATCGATTACTTTTAATCAGTATAATGTTTAAAATTGCACCTGTTTATTGTTTAAATAATCAGACTGCGGATTTTATACATGTATGAAAAAAACAGTGAAAATATTCCAAGAATTATTGAAAAACACCGTAGCATTATTTTCGACTTATTAATATGATTCAGAAAAGAAACAAATGCATACCTGTATTTTGCTAAGACTGAAGACAATTTTTATTTTGCATAAAAATCAGTGGTCTAATAATGATAAATCAGAAGCACAAAGAAGAAAAGCAATCGTTTATGATTCAATATCGAAAAAGCATGGAGACTAAGTAAGATCGCCTAAGCAAAAGAGACACAAGTCGGAGAGAAATTTTTTCCCGACGTTCGTTCTAATTTTACGCAAAAAAAAACAAATACCGTTAGACTCACTAGCGCGCCGTTTGTTATTCTGTTTCTGGCAATGTTGCGTCACGAGAATGCAAATATTGTTGTACCGTGAAATTTAAACACTACTCCCCCAAATAGACAGAGCACTCGTTGAAGACTAGGCTGGTAGAACGTTGCGCTGGAAGAAGATAAATGTAAGTTTCGCATGTAGTTTCGAGGGCGCTCCGACCGGCCAACGAAAGCCGAGAAAAAGCCGGATTGGATAAAACGCCGATAAGACTTTGCACACCTTGCAATTAAGGTCGTCTGATGTATTCGAACCGGCCGGGTTTATCTCTGCGAGCGGAACCGAGGCGGGGCGACGAGTGTCGGAGTCTGTCTACTGCACAGGGGCGCGTTTTTTCGAAATGGTAGCCGTAATTCAATTTTCGGATTGTTGCTGCTGTGGCAGATTTGTTGCACAGACATCTATGCAACAAATGGCGTTTAAATTTTTTGAATGTATCGATTGGTTACCGTGATACAGGCTCTCACAGTTGACAAAGTGTCCTACTCCTTGATGTCTTACAAATTGAAGCATTTTTAATGTGGCAGGATATGGTTATCTTAATAAAAGATAAATGTAGTAGTTTCTTTGATACTACAGCAAAGTTGTGTATATTTTACTGCATCGAATGCAGTTTGAATTTTTTGGATATGTCGATTGGTTACCGAGATATGGGCCATAAAAGTTGACTTCCATGCTCCTTGATGTCCCAGAAACTGGAGCATGTCTAAAGTGTCAGGAAATATTTAATAATAAACCTACCGAGCTTTAAAAGTAGCCGGTACATGTTGCCCTATGAGAATAACCAGATTAAGTTTAGTTGAACGTTGTACGGTTCATATTATAATATCTGCGCTATTAAATATATTTATTTAATCATTTACTACGAAAACTTCTTCGTAACCGGTCATTCGACCGGTGGTGGTTAGTGGTTAGTATTAAAAAATTTTTTTACCATGAAAGTAAATATATAGCAGATTTGTTGGATTTTCTAAATATATTCATTGGAGTTACTGATACATGTTCGCGATTTTCAAATTCCTCAGCAGACCCAAAAGAAAATAATCGAAAGTTGAAAATTAAGGGCCACCCTACTGTTCGCCCTTGTGCTCGAGATACGTTGTTTCCCGGGTTTTATGTGGACCACGAAAATTGAATGAAACTTTGCATGCAAAACTCCGACTCGGTTCCGGCTTCGCGAAAAATAAAATGTTCCAGGCGTGACCCTGACGGTGATTGAGAATCAGGGTTGAATTTCGTTTAATTTCGTACAAAATTATTGATTTCGCGGGTGTTTGAAAATTTTATTTCGTACAATAGTGTCAGTAAATTAAAAGTAGAACCTTTAACCAGCTACGAATAAGTAAGTATTTATCTATTTAAAGTTATTTCCGATTTGAAAAAATACCGCCACTGAATTCATTGTCGAAGTAGCTAGTGTCCCACGATCACTGAAATTTCAAATCGATTTTCTTTGGTCGATAATGTATACCGTCGAAGCATATACAATGTCTAGTCTAATGGAAATACGAGCAGCATAGTAACGCAATCGTATTTTTCGTAGAACAAAGAAGCTTGCACGCTTTTCCAGTAACGTTTTACACGGCTCGTACACACCGCGTTTTCTGCTAATCTTTCCGGATCACAATCCGCTCGAAAGTCGAGGGTATTTGTTAAGAAGATTATTCGGTCTCAACGCGAAAATTTTTCTCTTCAGCGTGCAACGCTGCGCCGAAATTTGTAATCCCGTTGACTTATCGCTTGAAACAAATTGCTTTTTTTCTCTAAATAACGACGCGAGATTGTTGACACGACCACCTGAGCCTATCCATTCAATATTGTGTACATTTATTGTAGCAGAATATGTTACTTTTCTGTAGAAAATGTAGCTTGAAAATTCCATCTAGTTCACACTGAAAAACATTATTTTATTTTCTGGATTTCAGCTGGACGGATGCATTTTTTACAGGCGGAGAATTCTTTCAAACAGATTTACCTATTATGTTCCTTTTTACAGTAGTATAATTATTCCACTCCGGATTTGACGCATTCACATTAAAAATTGATCGTTGATACAAGATGCTTATTCTACAATATTTGTATGAAGATGTGAATATCCTCAACTTAAATGAACAAGTTTCGGTCACTGATATCTTTCATAAAAATTTGTGTGATAACTAGTCCTCACGAATCCGAGTCAATTTCAATAACCAAGTTTCATTCCATGGGTTTCGATTACTACTTAAAAGCAATAATGTTTCAATGATTATATTTGAAAAGTATTCATTTTATACAAACTGATATCGAACCTCCGAATGAGTACTTATAAGTTTCAAAAAGACACGTATAAGTACTTCGATATCGGAACCGAATCTTTCACAAGTAGTACTCGAATCTTGGAAATCAGAACTGCATCGTATGTTTTAAGCACTTTCTTTATTAAATTCGTAACTATTTAAGAATAATATTTCATTTACCATACTTGGTTTTATCCTGTTTCTTTTCTTATCCAGGGACAACATGATTGATTTTAAAGGTAACAAAAATTATGATTAGAAAAATCAGAAAATTTCCGGTACGATATTCCTAAAAGTTTCGAATATACTTGCAAGTATTATTTCCGTTTACCAAAGTACTTGTAAAAAGTTCTAAACTGACTGGCATAGGTTCGAGTATACTTAGGAGTACTATTTCTGTTTTTCGCAGTACTTATAGAGAGTTCGAATTCAATCGATCAAAGTTCGAACCTGTTTGCGAGGTACTTGATCCCATCCCTAGTGATACCTGTTATTTTGTACCTCGGCCAGAGACACCATTCGTCCTTGAAGGGGTTAGAATAGCAAATTTTTCAGACGCGTCAAGGCTGTCGCAATTGATATTCCTCTTGATGACACAACAGGTTCGACTAATCGAAATTCGATCGGGCATTGTCGAAACATAGTCCCGGGCGACGATTCTTTTCCAACAGTGTTCGGGGGTTGGGGTTGGGGAGGAGGGCTCCGGCGGGGATCGCCAGGAAATTTCACTTCTCCGCGGAGCACTTTGGCAAGCCTCAAAGATAATCGAGCAAGTTAAACTCGAGCGAATTCAACTTGAAGACGGTGTAACCAAAGTTGGTACTATCGCCCGGTGACTCTAATCGAATCGCCGCTACCGCCGACACCGACGCCGCCGTCGCGTCTCTGCGAACTTGCGTCAGCCCCCCCTCCCTCCCTTCAAACTACGCAACTTTCAGGCCAGCCGCGTCTTACATTCGGAAAGAGAAATTTATATTACGCTGTTCACGCGACCTACTGATTCCACAGAAATCACGAAACGACTTCTCGGGCCGGGTCCGGCCGAGAACACGTCCATCTTCGGCAAACTTGGCCAAATTCGCGAACGCGTTTCGCATTCACTGGCACGCTATTTTTTTTATTATTATTATTTTTGTTTTCGTTATATTATGTTACTGGAATAGTCTTGGTACGTTGCTAACAGATGGTGTTATCATAACAAATAACAGTTTTGTTCCGACATAAGACGATCACGTTTCTTTCGAAATAAGAAAATCTTTATCCCGTTTCCTTTTTTCCAAGTTATTAGATCGACACCGCTTTCGGATTTGTTATAATCAATGGATTTGTTTGAGCTCCCACCTTTTCTTTTATGAGTCTTTCGTTCAATGAAATTTAATTTTTATTATGAACTATTTTTATTTTCACGCCTCTTGCGTTTTATGCAATTTATTTTCATTCGTGTGAATATGGACTCCTGCACGAAATCTATTTTCCAATTTCAGTAGGGGATGAACTTCAACTCTGACGCATTCGAAAAATGTTTAAAAGAATGTGGTATATTTTAGGAAACATTTTTTTTAAGATTAATCTTTTAAAAAGTTTCTATCTCTAAATCTTCTACAACAACAGAGAGAAAATACAGTTTTAAGCTCCAACTTTGAGGATTACCTATATTCACCCCTCAACTTTTCACCTCTAACAAAAACAAAATGCAAATCGAATATTAATCCGAGAAATGTGTGAAATAAATTTTTATCGAATTTGATATTTTCCATTGGATGGTTGTACGTCGTAAAATATAAAAACGAGGACTCGCTTCGATGGATAGAAAATTAATTTTTTGCTGGAGGGATCTGCAGTTTGGGCATCGGAGAAGGCTATTACTTAAAACTTCGGCTGCCGGAATTCGACAAAATAATACAGTTGTAAAAAGTTTATAAGAGAGAGGCGGTCATATATCCTCAGACCGAATTGACAGAACTGTCAGACTGTCTATCAGCCCGGGCAGAGTCAAACGGACAAAGAGCTCGGAAAATAATTGTAAAAAATCGACATTTCACTTTAGGTGACAGCTGTTCTGCGAAGCTCTTGTACATTTCATACTTTATTCTAACGTCGGAGGTGGTCGCACGTGAGCACATTAATCAAATTAAACAAGATAATGCTGTATCGACTGCGGAACAAGCGAGGATGCTTGTTTCTTTTGGCATGTTACGGGAAACAGATAATACCTTTCCCGAGCGAACAGATAATTGAATTAAAATTTAGTTAGATCGTGTACTACCGGATCATTAATTATTCGTAGTGGGAGGGTGATACTTTTGACTCATCATCGTATCTAAGAGGCTGAGTCATTTGATAATCTCCTTGCTATCGTGGGCGAGGCTAGATCATAATCTAGTAAATGCACCGCGATGCTACCGTTGGTACTCCTCGTAATTATCAAGTGCGACGCAATTCCACGCCCATTGCCGAATACTCAATATCCTCGGCAGCATAACTCCCACTAATAAAGTGATATCGTATTGTTGCCAAACAGCACGGTTTACTTGATTGTTCTCCATCACCAGGATTGAACTTTTTTACTTTGTTGCCAATAATTATTCATACGAAGAATATCCTCCATTAATTTTCTTATGAAAGTTGTACCCACAAATTGGTGACATTCTGCTGATTAAAACGAGCTCAAACATCACTCCATTCGAACCATTTTTTGTCTCTTTAATTCGCGATACAGTTAGAGTGAATCCTCCAGTATTCCCATGGATCCATGTACAGCACGATCCATTGTATAAATCAGTAAAAGCTTAACTTAACATAGTGTCGAATAGTGTCGTGATGAGTATCGCTTTAAACAGAAAAGTGTCACGAACACTTCAGCAAAAGTCTCATAAAAAGATAATGTAATATAAAAGAATTAGATCACCAGCGTTATGTTAATTCAGGATCCTTTCAAGGAAACACAATCTGTACACAATATAAGTGACATTTCGGTGGCGAAGTTTTCACATATATCAAGGCATTGCCGCGACTCTAAAGTAGAAGTGTTGGGGCAAGCTAGCGAAGGTTTAGGATTGGTAAGGGCTAGTATAGCGAGGCCACAGTTCGAGGATGACGTAGCGAGGATAAGGTTCGAGTACGACTCTGTGAGGATGAGAGTTCGAGGATGAGAGTTTGTGGCTGAGTCAAGGGTGAAATCATTAGTTTGTAGAAGATTCCGGGTTGTTTGAATTGGGTGGAAAACCGGGTATCTATGTCTAACTTCAGACATCGTACGACGTCGGTGTACGATGGGTGTTTGCTCATTTTCCGGTTTAAACGACCAAGGACATTGTCGGGTAAGACTTTTGAATTGCAACCCCTTCCCAAGGCTTCCAATTCATGAATATATCATAATAATGTAGGTCGTTTGATTTGTTTCGACATCAGCTACAAAATATTCTGTGGTCAAAAATATATATTGATCTTTAAAAGTTAAAGGTGACTTTGATTTTTTATAGAATAAACATATTTTAAACTATTTTCTATATTGAAATTTGTAGACCGCTAAATGTTGGTTAACTTTTGTGTAAAATATCTTTCTGTATCATTGTCGGAACTGCCTGAAAACCATGTTCACTTTTAAAATAAACAATAATTCATAATGATCTTCATAAAACGTTGCGTTTTAATTGCTTGTACAATTTTGAATAAGTCTTATTAATTTAATTGTTTTTGACGATAATGGACATTTAAAAAGCAATATACGATCGATAAACATCAATATCCACTTAAGTATCTGTAACACTTTATACGATAATAATTCCTGAAGAAGGACGAAGGTGGAAATGATTTTTGCGGCATCGTACAAGGAAAAGTTCGAAAATCATATTCATAAAATATTCATTTTTAAATGCTTGTCCTAATTATAATTCTTATTAAATTTTATTAAATAAATTTTATTAAACACCGGTATAAGACAAGTAATTTTTTACCAAATAAACTGCTAGATCGGACGCCCGGACCACTGTGCGTCGAAACTAATGACGCGTAATAGGTAGTAAAATCTCGGGGGTGCAGTTGTGAAGTTCACCGTTGTTGCTACTCGGGGATGAGGATCGAGCATGAGCGGCCGCAACTTTTTTCAACGAACCAATGAAACGATTCACTTTATTTTCTTCTTTGCCTCCTGCGGTTCCCCTTCTCTTATTTTTCGATTCCCATTCCTCTTCGGGAGACAAGGGGCGAGTACCACCCCGCGCGGATAATTACGAGAAATATAATGACGCGAGAAACGGGTTGCAGGGCGGGTGTGGCGCACGCGGCTTGCTTTGTGTCCAGGCTTTACACCGCGAACTCGAGTGGACCCTGAAGAGGGAATTATCGGTCGAATCGAGTTTAATCGTTCGAGGTGGGGGATAGTTTTATGGAAGCCCTTTGTCGCCCCGCGCTTTTAACCGAGCCGAACGACGACGCGACTCGCCGGTTACTGTTCTATTATCTTTATTACTTTTCGCCACAGACACTTCCGGTGCCGCGGTATATCTTGCGCAATTGGATTTCGGACCGAGAGCGATTTAATTGCAAGATAGAGGGCGAGCGCTGCGCCTTCGAGGGGACGTCGGCGCGAGGAACACCGTTGACACTTTCAGTGCCAACACTTGGTAGCCGGATGGTGTTGATACTTGTACAGATGGTGATCGTAGGATTCGTTTAGTTTTCATCAATTTTTTAAACGAATATTTAGGAATTTTTTCGATTGGTGGACGTGTAGAGGACATATGGAGATCGTCAACTTACTTTTAAATGGAAACATATATTTTTAATGTATATTGTAGATAATATCAAGATGCATTAAGTCGCGCAATAAAAAATGTTTTCATTTTTAAAAAATGAATGACCTTCATATGACCTCCATGTCCTCTACCTAACCGCAGACGAAAACAATCTTTTTTAACATCGAAGATACATATGTACCCAAAATAAATTCCTCGAGACAATCCCTCAAAATTCGAATTTCCCATGCTCCGCAACCTAGGGACGCAACAGTTCACACATACAACAGAAAAATGTTTTTTCTTTCTTGTCGCGCGAATTAATTGCCTCGTTAATTCATCGTAAATCGTGATTCGGATGAGTCGGCGCGGTAGAAAGTTATCCGCAGATATATAGATTCGCACCTGGAGGTAGAGAGAACGGGAACGACACAAGCGGAAAATATTCTGCGTCCGTGACAGAAATATTCAGCGGGATTTCGTCCGCCAGGGGTGCAGACAAATTATTTCATCATTTCTATAAAAACCGCCGCTTCCGGCTACTGTTATTCGCCGACCACTTTTCACCTAGACGGGATAGCGTCGTTTTTCTACCGGATTCTCATTTTGTGCATCAACAATACGAGCCGCACCGAGCGTTCGATGCGGTTTTGGCGAATCGGCATGGGGCTGTTTCTATACACGGTCTTTCCTATTTATTCCGCCGCTATCCAACGCTATTGTCCCCCGGGGCAAAACACGCAAAAATGTATTTTTCGAGAACGATTCGTGGTAATCGGAAGTCATCACCGGCCGGCGAAAGGTCGCTTTTAAACGTTATTCTCTTTCCACGAATTGCTGGACTTTGTTGCATTCTGCGTCGCCCCGTGTCCAATTCCTGTTGGTGTACCGACCCGGTTGTGCGTTGTTGTTGCTTTTTTCTAGTTTTTTCTCGCATTTTGTTTAGGAAAGATTGTGTACGCAACGGGGTTTTCGCGCCGCGAAAATTGTGTTGCAACGATTCGCACGCGCGAGACGGGTATTGTTCTAAAAGGCTCGAACAGTGTGGAATAACGATGCTTTACACCGTGTAATTAGTAGACCGCGAATCTTTATGCAAAATAAAAATTCTCCGCAGAAATAAAATGAAAATGTGTCTTCCCTTTTAATAATTTTAAAGTGGCGAAAATTATGTAGCGTTGGACTCATGTTTATCTGTCTTTACAAAATTTCGTGTTTTATCTGATTGTTATTATAATAGTATTCAGTATTTGTGTCACAACAATCAATAACATATCGAATATCAACGAACCGAATGAAAAATTTTTATTTTTTTGAATGAAAATTTTTTTAGTTGATACCGTGAATTAGTGCTGCTTGTTGAACAGTATTCAATATTTGTCACAACGATCAAAAGATGTTGAATGTCAATGTTACTGTAAGAAAACATTTTTATTTTTGCGAATGAACATCCTACTTGATGTTTACAGAGATTTACCGCGTTTAAAGATAAATGATTAGGGGATATGTTTGGGATTTTCAGATGCAGGATTACTACCTAATGTACAGATAATAAAACTTGATCAACGGTAAGAAATTAATGGCTCGAATCACGATTGGTCCTGGAGGAATCGTTGCTTGCCACTTCCGGGGGAAATATTGACCAATCACCGTGCGAAATTTTCTCGTTCCGATCCTCGGTTTCGCGAACCCATGGAAGAGAATCGAACGATCAATTCGCCGTGAACAGTCGTTCAGTTCTCATGAATATTCGAAGAAGCAACATTCGACAGGTTTGAGCGAACATGTATGCATCTGCATACGCAAGATAAGCCATCGATCGTGGCAAATAATAGAAAAGAAACTCACTCAGCAAATAATAAATTTTAATCCCTGACAAAATTAATGTACTGTAAATGCTGAATGTTCGTGACATAAATCGTGAAACAATTGAACAACACTTACAGTTACAATCAGTATTTGAGTACGACAGTTCGAGTATATACATTAAAATATCTGCTAAACTAATAATTTCTTTCTACATTTCTACTAATACTTTTTCATGGAGAATTAAAAAACTGCATCAATTGGTGCACATAAAAGGGTTCCATTTAAAAAATCAAAGTTGACCTCCGTACGTCCTTGAGGCGTACGCATGGGTTAATACTTTTTCACAGAGAATACAAACTGCATTGATCGATGCATGAAAAAATATACGACTCCATTTAAAAAATCAAAGTTGACCTTCAAAAGTCCTTGAGGCATCCACTCATAAAGAAGTCGTACACCATATCATGTCGCCCCTAATACCCCATGAAATCTGTAGAAATATTTTCTCTCGTGCAACGCATAATTCAGAAGTTATTCGATGTTGGGAGGTTCGCCCAGTATAATCGGTGCGCGGATAATCGACGCGGCGCGGCGTATCGATATTTGAATATCGGCGGGGGACGGAACTTCTTGGAAAGCAGCGGCAAAGTTTAAACGGAAGCCACGGTTCCCGTTGTTCGTAAGTAACCGCCGGAAACAAGCAAGGTGTGGGGTCGACGTAGGGTAGCGAGAAAACCGACTGGAGGACGGGCACGGTGGTGGAATAAGAAGGTAACGACGAGGGATGGAGGGTGGACGGAGAGGCGGAAGCTCTGTTTTGCTGCAAAACGTCTGGGAAACTTGACGTTGATCGGTGCAGGTTCGGGGCCTTGGCAGCTTTCAAGTCCACAGAACTTTTTGAAGTATCGGCGGAAGGTGTTCGGCTGCCGAGCCGGTTCGGTTCGGTTCGGTTCGGTTCAATCGATCGGTGCACGCGCGCGTAACGCTGCAATCGGCCGCCATTATATCGATCGCGTACGGAAGGGAGATTTACCGCGTGCATGCCAGCCGTGCCTTCTGCGAACATATGTCATGTTATTTACGAGCTAGGCATTACTCTCTGCCCGATTTACTATATTTTATGTTACGTGGATGGACTCGCAATTCTTTCAAATCGGCCGGACCCGCAATCCGGTCACGTAGGGGGCGCGAGAGCACGCGAGAGCACGCCGGAGACTATATTGCCACGAGAGGGAGAGAGAGAGAGAGAGAGAGAGAGAGAGAGAGCAACAGAAACGCACTGTGGCGGTAGCAACCCGAGAGGACCGAGGTGCGTGTGCACGTTCTTCGCACCCCGTCCTCGATTATGTGCATTCCCAAATTCACGTTTCATCGGCGACACGTGCCTCCTGGATACCGGTTACCGACAACCCCCGGCCGGCCGCAACCCCCACACAATTTCATCAATTTAATCGCCGTTTCGGGAGGTGGAACTTGTGGTCAGCTTCTCCAGTAGAAATGTCCTTGCGACGAAAGCAACTTAACATCCCTCATCCCTCCGTCATTTTTGCAATTTAAGGGAGGCTTGTTAATGACAATGAGAACAGGTGAATTTTAAGAATTTTTTTAGAATAAATATTGGAAACACATAGTCTTAAAGTACCTACAAGAAGGTTTTTTTAATTAATTATTATTATTTATTGTACTTAACATTTCCGGCAGAGTAGGTGTGCTGTGTAATGTAGTGTAAATAGTGATCAAAATCAGATCAAGGGAATTGACTCTAATTGAGGGGAAAAAGTTACCCTTCCTCTGTCTGTATTATCACGTGACCGGACCGTGGTGGAAGTGTGGGGGAATAGCGTGGTAGAGGGGATAAGTATCAATCTGCTACTACCCCGTAATTAATTTAAATAAAATTTTAATTCCGCCTCGAAATCGAAAATAACTAATTCTATACCGAATATATGCTTTATCTATAATTATTTGCTAGCGTTGTTAATTGCCCGTGACTATTCCACATCCAGATTTTGCGAATAAAATCGCCTGCAGCGAAAGATCAATTTGCATTAATTACGTGCGAACGGCGCAGATACGATATTCATTAAACTGTTTTGTTTGATAACTTCGAAAGTGTGCAAAACGGTGAAAAAAAGATGGCGGCGGTTGAGCCGCGGGTCGCGGAATTACATACTCAATTAAGGGTTAATAGCTCGCGTTAGCGAGCAATGATTAATGATTCCGCGCCGCGGAAAAACGTTTAATAACGAGTGGCGTGTACCCCGTGCAAAATTCAATGCGGAAACTTTCGGAAAATATCGAAGGTCGGTAAAGAAAAGAATCGCTGGTCGAGATATCGAATAAGGTGATCAGCGAACGGACAGTTCGCTGCATGTCTGTTGAAATTAATTTTCGCAAATCGTTTTTTAATTTGCCCGGTGCTATTTCCATTAGAAGTATCATTGTCGAGATCTTGCATTCCGAAATGCAATTATAAATATATTTCCCATTAAAAATGGCAAAAATGAGTAATGCAGATTTTATGCATTCATGATCAGTCAAATACGACGGTATAATGACGGATCATTATGCAAAATAAAAATATTCCATATCAATTATGGGAAGCTGGAGTTACAAATTGATTTCATCCCTTAATGACGTTGTTACATTCGAAACAACGTTACAATATTTATAAATCTCTGGAATTTTCTCCAGGAAACGAGATTTTCAACGCGCCAATTGGAAAACGATATTAAAGGAGGCTGGCCACGGGAAACCTATGCGTCAGCAGCGAAACTTTTGCATACCTGTAATCATCGGGTCCCCACCACCCCCATCGCGACGGGGTTAATTTACTTGAAAACAGACGGGGCAACGCATAATAGGAAGGTTGCTCGCTATAATTTGCGTAAACTTTACGCGCCGCGCGTAAAGCTACTTTGTTTACTTAATGTCTAACTTTATTCCATCAATTTGGGCCAAGTTTGGATGAGTCCTGTTAAATTTGCATGTTTCGAGTCGAAGTCATCTACGTAACCTCCGCAGAAACATCAATCACCTACACGCCATCTTTGCGTACACAAGCCCCCAGGTTCTCCGCACCCCCTTTATCTTCTCACACCCCTATCACCGGTTCGTTAATAAATTGAAAATATCAAATGTTCTTAACGTAGCGTGCTTTTGGCGGCTCGGGTTGATTAACTATGCCGAGGCCGCGGGGTTGTCGGCAATTTGTTAATTATTATTCGTTACGAATAACGCGCGCGATCAACGGGTACTCTGTATTTATTAACCTGACTTGGTAATGGAACCTTCTGTATCATCTAAAAAATTTTCCATTTCTCGTCACACTGTTATATTAATTAAATTCTACTCATTTTATTAATTGAATATGCGGGGAACACGGTCAACTTCATTTTTCGTGACGTACGTACGTGTTCTCCGTAGTAAGGTATTTATAGTTGTCGCTTCAATTCTGTATACACAATACACAGTGTTCGATTTATGTTGTTGCAAATCATGTATCCAATCTTCCACTTTTATTTGACAATATGATTTGTTGAAAGTTTTGGCAGAAGCATTTTAAAAATAGAACACGAATCCACAAACAGGAGTAATTAGTATAATTATAATTGATGTTATTTTATTATTAATTACATGCTATATAATCTTCAATTTTTACTGCAAACAGCAATGGCTAATATAATTAAACTTGGTATAAAAATACTTCATATAATTCTCGCTATTTTTTAATTAATTATTGATGTACTCACATTTAGGTATACAGTCAAAATTATTCGAAATTGTTGGCAGTAGGATTTTAAATACAATGTACGAGTGAACGAGCAAATAATTATTGTTACTTTACTATTAATTCTTGTAATTTTACGCGATCTTCCAGGAAGACGATTTAGTAACATTAAATTATTACCTTAAATTCTCTGCAACAAACCACTTCCAACCCTCGAAAACTGTACGAACTGCCAGACACAAAGGCTGTCTTGAAATGAACATCGTACATACAACGAATAATGTTTTCCGAGTGTTAGACCAATCCGTCGAGTGTACGATGTCACAATAAAAATGGGGGGCACGCAATCAGGAAGATTGTTTGCCGAGACCGCCCCCAATTTTCGAATGATCAATCACAATATTTCCGGTCCCGTTAATGCCATTAGAGCATGTCGGAGCAACTCACTTCCGGCCACTTTGCGGGCCGTTAAAGAGCAGCATAAATTCCGAAACACGCGAGAGTGCTGGAATAATACTGAGTGCGCAAAAAAAAAGTAAGAAAGAATCCGGGGTCCGCGAGCCCGCCGCTGTAATTAATTTACTTTCCCCGGGGGTGTTCTTTAACTTCAATCAATTTGAACTTCGCGAAAATATTTGACATCGTCGGCAAAGGCGGAGGAAAGAACCGGAACAGAGATTCGTTTCAAGGATGAAACGCGATCGCGGAACATCGAAATCCTAGTTTAATTCATCAAGAAATGACCGCCGGATCGAAGAATGAAATTGATAACGCGGTTTGATCCTTTCCCCAGCCTTCTCAGCGGACTATAAACCTATATATATATATATATATATATATATATATATATATATAT